>VWZX01000621.1:871619-1344708 GCA_013399015.1 Galbula dea
AAGAAGGATAGGGAACTGCTGGAAAGAGTCCAGCACAGAGCCACAAAGATGGTGAAGGGGCTGAAACATCTTCCTTCTGAGGAAAGGCTGAAGGAGCTGGGTCTCTTTAGCTTGGAGAAAAGGAGGCTAAGAGGTGACCTCATCTATGCTTTTAAATATGTGGAGGGTGTGTGTCGGGAGGATGGGGTCAGGCTCTTCTCAGTGAAGCCCAGTGACAGGACAAGAGGCAATGGCTGTAAGCTGAAGCATAGGAGATTCCATGTGAATACAGGGAAAAATTTTTTCATAGTTAGGGTGCCAAAGCCCTGGCACAGAGTGCCCAGAGAGGCTGTGGAGTCTCCTTCTCTGGAGAGATTCCAAACCTGTCTGGACGTGCTTCTGTGTGACCTGGTGTAGGGAATCCTGCTGTGGCAGGGGGGTTGGACTAGATGATCTTTCCAGGTCCCTTCCAACTCCTAATATTCTATGATTCTATGAACTTTTAAGGACACTCTAAGATTTTTAGAAGATCTAAAAGTTTGTCTATAAGTTAATTAAAGTAAATAGTCTCTTAGCTGTTGGTTTAAAATTCATCTTACAATATTTTAGAACAATTCTTTCCACTATAGTGCTGTTTTCAACATGGATCTCAGATGTCCTGAACTCTTGCCTTGGACAAGTGCTGTTAGCAGTAACTGAGACTGGAAAAAGGAGAGAACATGGGATTTTTAAAATAAAAAGGTACCTTCAAAGCTTTATGGTGCCAGTACTGTTAATGATTCTAGAAGAGAAATCTGAAAGGCTACAGCTGTTATTCTCAAGCATTTCAGTTCCTAACAGTTTCAACTATGTTTGCAGCTGAAGAGCCATCCTTCCTTGCCATATTCTTTTGTCATTGAAAAGCTGCACCCCTTCCAGAAAAACACTCCTGAGATGAGTCCTTGCTTCTGTGTCCCATGGCCTCTGAAGGTCCATCTACTACTTTATGGCAGTTTACTCTAGACATTTACTTAATCTAGAATTTAATCTAGAATTCAGTATTCTCTGACAGCATAGTGAATTCCTGTGTTGTGACAGTTTCTACTGTTCCTGAGGCAAAGGTACTATGTTGTGCAGATCAGTTGAAAAAAATAATTAAAAAGCAAATAAAGACTAATAAGCAGTGTTCCTTTACAGATTTATACTTTTATTTTAAAGAAGGAGAATATAAATGGTTTTATAGTTGAGGACTTGAGAGTCATGAAAAGCCAATAAAATGCACCAGTTTTGACATAGAATTATATTTCCACTTTTTGCTACATCCTTTACATTCTGTCTTTTATTTATTCTCCATTGTGATCTTTAAGTGCTTTTTGTTTGTGTATTTAGTGCATGGTCAGAGCTTCATAAGAATAAATCAAAGGTGAGATTTTTTTAATCCTCAATAAATTTTCTTATTTTCCTTACATAATTCAGCTGAGTGGATTTTAGCCCTGTTCATTTTGCTATCTTCAATACAGATTTCATTTTTCATGTTCATTTTCCAGTAGCTTTGGTTCTTATACAATTTATCAGAACCTAGAGAGAGGCAGCTAGTTAGCTGAAGGGAAAAAAAAACCTGTTTCAGTGCAAGAAAATTCTGAATTGGCTTATTACTTAACCCTCTTTGTGTGGAAGATCTGTTCACACTACTGTTAACAAACCCTCACTGTTTTATTAACAGAAAAACAACAACCAGATGCTCCAAAATTAATGATAAATTGTTATTTTGAGGTTAGATTTATGACCTTCTTTTTGTAGGTGATAAAAATGGATAAATGATCTATTTATTATTCATCATTATTACATTAAAAATATTAATCACTAGAATAAGTGGCTTTGAAATTGCACTGTTCCTTACATTTCTCAGCTGTGCTTCAGTATCCTCATTTGGAGTAGCTAAGAATAAAAGAAGGAAATAATTTGATACCTCATGCATGCTCTTGCTGTCAGCAGTATATTGTTTATTAAAAACAGGATGAATGGTCTTGCTTAGATGTTCAAGGTAGCTAAACACTTGAGGCTCAATTAAAGCTCATGGAATTTTACATTCTGAGAACAGAAAAGGTCCCTTCCCCCACTTGTAATGAGAATAAATATGAGGAATTAAGAACAACAATGTGAAGAAGAGGAGGCTGGAATAACAGAGTTGAGAATTTCAGAAGCTTGAGGTAATAGTGAATAAATTACACTGTTAAAATTAATTTTGTTGCAAGTTGACAGGTACTCAGCACAGGTAATTAATTCAGTGACTTTTAATAAACTAGAATTAGAAACAAATAACACACATCTCCTAAAGCAATGAAGAAGGTGTGTACAGCTGTCCTGATGCAGACAGGTTGCCACACTGCAGCTTTCTGTGATTCATGGGCCACCAAGCCATCATAATGCTGCTGCACATGCAGCAAGGTCAGGTGAGGTGGTTGTCCATTGGCAGTGGAGGAGAAGGAGAGATTGGGAGCAGCCCATGACCTGGTGAGGAAGAAAAAATTTGCTAATAAAATACTTTCTAAAATTCTTGCTGCCAGGCTAGGAGTTCTCAATGACAGATTTAGTGATGCCTTTGGTGAAAATGAATTTTTGCTCATAGTTGGAAATGGACTTCTCAGAGCTCTTTCCCAGACAGGACAGCATTCTTTCTTTCTTTGTTTATCAAAAGGGAAGAATACAGAAGTTCATAAAAGCCAGATTTCCAGGGGGCTACTAGTCAACAAAGCTGAGCCAGTGGCTGTACTGAGGAGAGGGGAGTTTCTTTTGTCAGGACTGCTCCTCTGGCTGGGGAAGGAAGGAAGCTGAATTCACTTCAGGCACTGCCTGCACATGATTCTGTTGTCACAGTCCCACAGCAGTTGTTAGGTGATGTTTTGAGGCTGATTTGCATCTTTCTGATGGTATGTGGTGCAAATACACTGTTATGCCAGTGGCACAGACTTACCATTAGTGTTCATTAAAGACCCTTGTCTGCCATTCAGTAGAGTTAGTTATCAGTAGTCATATGTTCCAGCTAGAGCACAGGTCACTTCTAATAAAACTTGCTTCTGACTTCTCATTTGGTAATCAAGACGATCACTAGCAGTTTCATCACTGTTCTTTCTTCCACAACAGCCAAGTCCACAGTTCTCTCAGATGATCCTCATCTATATTTCTTTTCAGTACAATTATGAACTATATCCTATAGTCTATATCCAACCAGCTGTATGAGTTAGCAATGTTTTCACCAAAAAGATCAGGATTTGTTTATATTTGCATTATTTATAAGGGTAATTGTATATTCACATTTTTTTCAGAGTAATGCTGTGTTTTACCTGTGGAGTTTCTCCCTGAAAGATTCTGTGCTATTCCTCAAAAGTCATTTTTGTTGCCAAATTCTAATTCCAACAGAACATGCTAGCTTCTGGGAAAACATTGATAGGAAAGCAAAGTCAAGTCACATAGTGGGAATTCATAACATATGAGCCAGTTAGTAAAAGAAAGGACATTTCCATATTTTCTATTATATATATTGTGTGTTTCACTGCATAGCTTTCATTTTAAATGAGTATTTGTTTTTCATATACAGGAAATACTGTTATCAGTCAGATTTCATTTATCCACATACTTTAGGGGCATCTAAACATAAGAATTAATGGCAAAATGGAATTGGGGTTGTCCTGTGCCTAAATAGGAGCTGGACTCAATGATCCTTGTGGGTCTCTTCCAGCTCAGGACATTCTGTGATTGTGTGAAATAATCATAAAAATAATAGATTTCTCAGCCTCAGTTTTGCATTGCTAACACTCTGTGTGTGTGTTTTGTTTGGTTTTTTTAACCTTGATATAATTTTGACCCTCCAAATTGTGGTAAAGATAAGTTGTGATAAGGATATTCTCATCATTACTAGTGTGGTTTTGGTTCTAGTGTGCAATGGACACTGCATTTTATAGTCTGAAACTGGCATTTTAAGCAACAATGGAAGGTAGATAATCATTTGTGCCAAGAAGTTCATTTATATAAGCTACAATGTCAAGTTTAATTAAGGACTACAGTGACCAAAGAAAGCTGATTGCATGTGCTCAAAATACTTCTCAGATGACAAGTGACTGACATCCACAAAAACAATATCCAGGCTATTTGTTAAGGTTATGTTCCTTAAAGCTGACTAACAAGGTCTCAGGCAGGATACTCCAAAAGGTTACCATTCTACATGAATTAACTAAAAAAATCAAAGAAATCAAACAATCATCTGCTATCTAAATTTCATATCTACAGTCTAGATCTTTCTGCATGGAGGGGAAGAAAATCTGACTGACAATTAAGAGCATTTCTATCCCCACATTTTCTTTACTCAGCTGTGTGGGATTTTGTAACCTGTAACTTTGTCACTTGCTTACCACAAGGGCTTTATGATGATCCCTGGTCAAAGTAAATGTGTAGAGGGAGATCTGGTGGCATGATTTAATAATGTTCTTTGTCCCTGCTCAGCACACTCAGTGCTTGGAAAAACAGTCAAAACCCTTTCTGCCTAAGTCCCGTCAACATCTCTCTCTCTCTCTTTGTGACCACCCCTTGATAAAGGGGGAGTGGATGCTAAGGATAATGGGATAATGGTCAAAATGATAGAATATGACAGCTCTGTACTGAAAAGAGAAAAGAGTGTCCCTAAGTATTCAGTGTGAGCTTCTCTTTGCTCCCTGCAGGGCATCTGCACCACAACCACAGCGTTTTTACACTTCTTCTTCTTAGCTTCATTCTGTTGGGTTTTGACAGAAGCGTGGCAGTCATATATGGCTGTTACTGGGAAAATTAGGACACGGCTCATAAGGAAACGTTTCCTGTGCCTTGGATGGGGTAAGTCCATACCATTCATTTCCTCAGAGTCATTGGAATGAAATGTTTAATGCAGCAACCGTGTCAAGAATGTCATCATTTCCTTCAGGAAACCTGAAAGGTAGAAGACAGCAAGCTAATAAAGAGAAAACTAGGTTAGGAGCCTTTCCACTCTATCTCAAGCTATGCTGGTATAGATTTTATGGTTCTTTTATAAATATGTTTTAACAACATTTTAGAAGATTTTCAGCCAAGTAATGAAATAGCAAGAAAACTAAATAAATGAAGAAAAACCATTCACTGAATATTCATGAAGCCTCTTCCTAGTTCACTTTAAGACCTGTCAAATGTACCAGTAATTTAGTTACATCAAAGTGGTACATCGTGGGCAGAAAACAGTGTCCTCTTCCCTGCCAGTGCTTCAGATAAACAAATCCTGCAAGAGCACTGTGCTTCATTAAATGATTCATTCCATGTAAAACTGGCTGTTTTGCATTAGCTCGCCCTGTCAGTTTTTGCCCAGGCAGAACAGTAACATTTTGCTCAGCATCTAATGTTTTGTGTTTGTTTTTTTCTTTCAGGTTTACCAGCATTAGTGGTTGCCATATCAATAGGCTTTACCAAGACAAAAGGATATGGAACAGCCCACTAGTAAGTGAATCTGAAATGACAAATCATGTTTTGAATTAACAAGTCTGTCATACCCATCAGGAGTTACGTAGCACAGTCTACAGACTCCGTATGTATCCATTTACACTTGGATCTGCCCTAAGAGTCACTGAGTGGTCCACAAAAGAACAAAGAATTGTGTGCCAGTCTTGGACTGACCTCAGCAAAACATCAGGGATCCTGGATTTTTTTGGTGAGGTTTTGAAATAGCAAGGCTCTTACATTTACTGAAGATTAGGTCCACTTAGACACCTAACATTTAAATATATGTTATGCTAATATATGCTCCATATTATGGCTAGCCTTTGCCAAACTCTAAACATATCTAAAATTGTGGTGACAAGAGTCTCTCTCTGGCATCCAGATTTCTGCCTACCAAGCATGTACCTCAGCTTTAATGTCCCTGAGTCAAAGCCCTAAAGAAATCTTAGAGTAGCTCTCCCATCTGTCCCCTCTCTCCTGGAGTGCCTGACCCAGCCCATGTCTTGGACTGGGCTGTACTTGAGAGCCAGTGAGATTTGTGTACTTCACTTACATTTTATTAATCTAGTTCTTGTTTAGCCACCTGACTGATTCACTCCTCAGCAGGGCTGTCCTTTGTTTGTCTCCTGATGACAAAAAGCTCAGGTTGAGCCTCCTTGTTTGCCAGCAGAGCACTTCAGCCACTAAGACGTTAGGTATGCAGGGGTGCATTTCCTCCAGTCATCCTGTTTGGAGCTCTCCTCACGTTGCCTAAGAGATTAAGTATGCATCTGGACAGAAAGAGAGGAAATATGACTGGGTAGCCTAGTAATGAGGGCATTCATCAGTGATGTGGATGAGTTGGGTCAAGTCTTTACTCCAGTGAATATTTAATTATTCTCCTTAGCATCATCATCACTCAGTGAGATCAGGATTCCCCCTCCCTTGCCCTGTGTCCCCATCATCTTGGCACATGGTGGGGGAGGCTTCAAGCCCTAACTGCTGCTCTGGGTGGATAAGGATTAAGAAACAAATCACCTTCTGAATACCAGCTCTAACCACTGAGCACTTCAGTTTTAAATTGTGGCAATGTATGTCTCATCTTTTTAATGAGGTATGGTTTACCTAACTGAAGTGCTTAACTTGCCCTTGTAGCTAGCAATCATCAGTGAAACAATGGTCCTAGCCATCTTCCTGGAGTTCTATTGAGAACCTGCTCCTCTCACTTTTTCTAACTATCATGTGCTCATGGTGCTGGCTTTTTTATTATTTTGTCCTTGAACCAGGACTGGAGAACAGTTTAGACTGTGAGAATTACAAACCTCAAGATTACAGTGTCCAGACCCCATTGGGGATGTAGCTCTGTCCCTTGCAGGATCAATCCCATTGCACTTTTTCTACTGAAATTATTCATGTGTGACTACTTGCTTTAGTTAGTGTTGCTTCCTGCTTCCTTCCTGGGCTGAATGCATATTTAAAAGAGGTTCTACTGAAATATTCAGACAAAGCAGCAAATCATTCATTAAGGGTAACCTGGAAAGCAGAAAATAGCAGGTCTCTCTGCATGTAACAGCTCCTCTCCCAGGACCCAAATTCAGCTGACATGGTACCCTGGGATAAAAGCACAAAAGGAGGTGTACAGGGCTCGAAAGGAGCCATAATGCAGCTTTCTCATCTCATCTGCAAATGCATTTTCTTGGCATTTGACATCAGAATAACATAAGGAGAACAGACACTAGCTGACATACTGTCCCACTCTAGAAGCCAGAAAAAAAACGTGTCCTGTAACAACTGCAGGGCTGTGTAAAAAGCAGAATTCCTGTCCTGGTCCTCCTCCCATAAGGAAAGCACTTGTGGAAGTTTCTAAACTGCTAACACTGCATTGGGTCTGTTTGGCTGCAATCAGTTACACATATGCTGCCATCAGAAATGGGTCATGTTGAAAACTGTTTCTGGTGTGTAAGACACTTTTTGGAAATGACAGTTCCAAATGGAGGAAATTAAGAGTGAATATTAAAGAATTGATTCCAGTCCCATAATCCCACAAATGAAGAGATTGACTGAAAGGGAGAAGGCCCAAGGATGTTTGAAGCAGATGTCATTTTCATAGGGTATTTGACAGATGGGGGTGACTAGAATTGTTCACAAATGGAACAAATTCTGTGATCCACAGTCTGATTTCTGTCCTTTTCTTTCTCTCCTAATTATTAGACAGTTATATTACTGTACATTTAAAATTACATATGAAAACTATTTCACACAACCACTTGAAGCTGACTGGATTTCCTAAAAATAAGAAAACCCACAATGCCAAGCTTTTAGAAATTCCAGGATATCTCAGAAAGTCTTGTGTGTTTGAAAGATTGAGTGTTTTTCCAACAATTTCTGTGAGTCTAATAAATATTGTTGCACTCTCTCTTCAGACATCACAGCTGTGAAAGCACCACTACTACAAGTTAGAGTTAATTAAACCTGCATGACCTATTCCTGTTTACATATAGTGCCATATATTAATGAGCAGTGCAGATAACTTCCAGGCATTCATTATATCAGCTAAAAATTAAAATTCTGGCATAGTCATGTTTTCCTAAGAGAAGGAATCATACTCCTAGAGAGCATCAAACAGCTCACAAAATGTACAGGACACAGGAGGAAGCCCACAGATACTTCATCACTCAGCAGAATTTTATGACCATGTAATATGGTCTCATAAAAACACCAGTGGATGCTCTTAATACTAATCAATTTATATAGCTTTCTGCTATGTGGGCATCAGGGAGAAAGATGACAGAAAAGGAGAACAAAGTAAAAACAACCATAAAGCATAGGAAAAAAAGCTATCAGAGCACAGAAAAAGAAGGGAAGAAGGAAAAGGTAGTAAAAAAATAAAAAGACATTAATTGCTTTATGGTATAAGAAAGCAGATGAGAATCTGCCTTCAGGAACTTTTCAACACAAAGCAAAATACATTTAAGATTCATCAACTGGCAGCTACTGAATACATTGCAGTAATCACATCACACACTGAAAGTTCAGATTGTGTAAAGTAAGAAGACCACCTCTCCATTTTTCTGCCATTCTGCCTCTAAATGGAAGTTACTCTTTGGAACAGCCTTTTTAGCTGAGGGCGTGGGACAGGGAGGGAACATTTCTGCCTTGGTCATAAACATTTTTGTGGTACAAAATGTTTACTTTTTCTTTAAAAAAAACCCCTTCTTGACCATTTTTTCAGCACAAGTAGCTAAAATTATGTTTCAAATACAATACTGCAATTCTTATGAACTGGTATTTCTATCTCCCAAAAAATATGAACATTTTAATTCTATGTCTTAGTTATGTAGAGTGGTCATCTTCAGTAAGTTTAAAAGTTTGGACTGATAGGGAAATGCACTGCAAATACATTCCTCTCTCTCAGAAGCCCATGTTCTCAGTCTCTCACAATAAACAGCCTAGCTCTTGGAAAAACAGCAAGAAAAATTGCAGAAAATTTTGAAAACATTTTTCTTTGACATTTCAAAATTAAATCTAACATTGTAGTTGTTTTTTGAGGTAGGATACAGAATAGGCTGACATCTATTACTTTTTTAGCAGTGAAGCAGATATGAACTATTTGTATCAATTTGTCATTCCAGAATTCAGCACACTGTTGCAGTTGGGTTCATGTGGCAGATTTCACATGACTTCATTGAAACAGGAAACACTTTTCCTCTTCACAGTTACAATCCTAGCCATAACAGACCATTAATATTGTGATAGGCTTCCATTTCATTTACTTGGTTTTCCAAAGTACAAAAACAGTACTGGAAAATAAAGAAGACACATATGATTCTGATAGGAATGTTTCTGGTTGTGAGATCCAAGTAAATAATTTGAATGCATGTACCTGAGTTTTTCACTATGTAGGTGTGATCAGGCATTCAAATAAACACAGGAAAACAGCACAGCTGCATTTACTTCAGTGTGTATCACTTCAGCTCCTTCTCTTTTGCAGATATAGAAAGCTTTACATCATGATGTATCAATTTAGAATGTTGTTCTGTAAGCACTCTGTGTTTGGAAGTCTGATGGTTTTCAGTGAACACCCTGATGGAGTATGACAAACTCTACAAGACTGGTAGCTCATCAGAAAATACAGTTTTCAAATGCTTTAAAATACACATTTAAAATGTTTGCAAAACACTCCAGAGAATACAGAACAGTTACATCATATATGACTTTTCTTTAGTGGGATTATTGTCTGTTAGACCTAGCTCTAATAATAATTACTAAATGGCTTAAAAGAAGATGTGTAGAAACCTGGGGTTTTGTTCTGAAGTTCTACATGATGTGTGCTTGACCTTTCATTTCTTTAAGTATAGAGCTGTTAGGCATTGTAAGCAGGAAATGTTTCTGGATACCTACCAGGGAAGTCCTGTTCAATTAACTCATCATACATGGTTAGAGAAGATTCAGTAAAGATTTGCAAACTTATTCTCTGCTAATAATACATGAGGCATTTCAGTATATGTATAATTCACATTAAAACTTTTGAAACATTAACAACTGGTCATGGAAATAACTTTCAACTGTCTACATCATCATATGAACACAATTCTTTTCTGTTTGTGCATATGACTCTCTACATGTAGGATTGAGCATATACCAGAAGAATTTGTGATGTAATAATTATTAATGCTTTCTTGGCAATGTGTTATACTTATTTTTAATTTGTGTTAGTTCTTCTCTAATGTTCTTTCAGCTGTTGGCTGTCTCTTGAAGGAGGGCTGCTTTATGCTTTCGTGGGACCTGCAGCTGCTGTTGTCTTGGTAAACATTAATCTAATTTCCAGTATTTTCATAGGAAATGATAGAATGTGATATTTCAATTCTAAAAGCTAGCTATACAGTAGCATTGAATTTTCCTGTAAATACTGAGCTCAGTTTTGTTTAATAAACCTTCAGTATTTTATATGCATGATTCATTTAATTATGTAATTTCTTTATACCAGTTCTTTCTCCATGTTTGCACATGTCTTTCACAAGCTGTGAAAGAATAATGTCATGATTGGTGGCACAGAAAACTTGTTACAGGCATCACTGAGTTAATATCAGTAACATCTAGGCAGTTGCCACTGCCTTGTGAAGTTCAGTGACAGTCTGATAGAGTGCTGCTTGGCAATGTGTTGCTGTGCCAGCAAAAGCCACAGGAGAGGTGGAACCAGCCAGGACCTTCCATGGCTACTGCTTTTGAAGGCCAAGAAAAAAATCATCATAGATGGAAATGTTACTCATTTATGTATTAATCTTCCACATCTCTGGAAATGCATTTAGGTGTAGGCTTCATTTAACCTATTTTTAAACATTTGCAATGTAGATTTCTGCATCTAAGCTAGTTATCCTAGCCATATTTCATTGTCAGTGGAGAAAAATATGCACTTTTAGGGCTGAAACCACCAGAAGTATTTCAGGTGTCTACTTTAAGGTAAAATGAATTGCACCCTACATGTACCACCAGCTATCAGTCATCTGCTCTTCAGTCTGTATGGATTTTTTGCAATAATTTGTTTAGTATTTTTCCTTTACAGCTTTTGAATCTAATTCTTCTTTCTACTCCACCAATTTTATACTAAGATAGCTCTATCAACACCAGTTATTTCTGATTTTCCCTTGCAAAAGAGAATTGGTCTTAGTAGTGATCAAACATATAGCTATTTAGCTCCATAGATTTTTCTGCAATGGATGTTTACTACTCCCATGGAGTTCCTCTCATCATTGCCTGGACTCAAGCCACAATCCTTTTGTACAGCTCACAGTCTCTGTCATGCTAGAGGAGCCAAGGATGTTTACAAAAAGCTAATCATAATTTTCACATGGAACTGTATGTTCTCTGTGTACTTGGCAAGCTTTGTTCAGAGATGTTTGATGTTCACAGTCACAGTTTGCCCTGCTATTAGCCAGTAGCTGTGGAAGGAGCCATTCCATGCAGCCACTTAAACCTAAGTGTTTGAGGCAAAGGAATTATGTAACATCAGCTGAAAAATGTAAACGCTGAAAAGCTGGAAAAGAGTGGCAAGATAAACTGGCAACAATTGGGCATTCTGGCACAGGTATTGAAAAATCTGTTTGAAAGGAAAGAAAAGATTATTCTTTTCTAATAAAAAACCCCAGGAACATTTAGTTAATAGGTTGAACACTTGATATTACCTCTGTGAAGGGCCGTGCAGAAACAGGTTCATAGAGTTCAGTTCACTAATACAAATGGATAATAACAGTCATTAAGTTGTCTGTTAAATACCTTTAGTATGTCCATTGAGTGACAAAGTCTGGCTGCTAAAACACTTAATGTCTTTTTAGGGTTGGTCTTCAACCTCTGTATGTGTTCATATCACTATTTACTTTAATGGAGCTAAACAGACTCACTCCAGGTGTTCGTCTGGCTCACAAATAAAGGAAACTGCAGTCAAACAAGACTCAAGACTGGCATTTTGATGAATGACATCAGAGACAATGACTAATCTGCAGGAGGATATAGAA
The DNA here is from genome assembly GCA_013399015.1 of Galbula dea. Lineage (NCBI taxonomy): Eukaryota > Metazoa > Chordata > Aves > Piciformes > Galbulidae > Galbula > Galbula dea. The sequence continues at coordinate 883,565 of VWZX01000621.1, forward strand.
AACCACAGGCTGGTTCTGCATAAGTGGGAACACCCACGTGGGTGTAAAAGCTTAGCAAGGGCCATGGTTACGGTCATCGTGTGCCTTGACTAGCTCTTAACCTGTGCACACAACTCGAATGCAGTGCTTTTCCTGGAGTAGGATGCATCATTGTTATTAAAACTGAGGAAATAGTAAAGGTATATTACTCAAGCTTCTGGCCAGCAGACATGTACCTCTATAACTTGATACCAGGCATAATTCAAGATTCAAAAGTAAGCCTGTTGCAGTGTCTGTGTGTGTGTGTGTGTGTGTTATGCATTTGACAATGTGGCCTTTATGTGCTCAGGGACTTTTACTCATTTTTGAAGGAATGCTCAGAAATATAACAGGAGGCATTTTGCAGGCCTTTAAGAGCCTTTTATCTGAAGGAACAGGATAAAACATTTTCTTTCAGGCACTGAAAGCTCAACTATTTTCTTTTCTGTTTGACAGGTCAACATGGTGATTGGCATCTTGGTATTTAATAAACTTGTTTCCAGAGATGGAATCCTAGATAAAAAGCTCAAACACAGAGCAGGGTAAGCAATAACTGTGTTATTTCAAAGCAATTGTATCACCAATTTTAATTTACAGATATTCACCAACAATGCTTTACAGTGTGCTTTGAGCTTTTTTATCAGTGTAACAGTGTGTCTAACAAATTCCATTCACCACAAAAGCTGCCGTTGCATTGTCCTGAGGGAATGCAACTAAGCAAACTAAACCCAGTAAAACACCAGTACAACAGTATTAAGTTGATAAGAATGATAATTAAACAAATCTGAGCAGAGGGTTCATGAGGTTGTCACACATGTAATGTTGCTGCAGTTAGGAAAAGAGTTTTATGAACTGCTTGTACTAAAGGAACTGATTTTTTTGTTCTCTGTAGTGGGAAATGTTATTCATTTGTGTAAACTGCTGTAAAATATTCTTTATAACAATATATCCCTTACTGAGGTCAATGTTATTCTGCAATTCTGACTGTGAAAAATGTCCCTTTCTTACATCCAAATCTACATAGATATATGGTCTCAATTTGTGTAACAGGATTTCACTCTAAAAAGCATATTTAAAAAAACATGTAAATGGGAAATCTGTTATTGATTATTTACTTACATTTATATTCAAATTCCATTCATTATCATGAGAAGAAAGGATTAAGACAGTAGCAGTGTCAGAAACTTTTTCATTGGATGACAATGATTTCAAGTACTCCAGCAGCAAACTTAGATTGCTAACAAGTTCAATTCATTGGGCAGATGAGCAAAGTTATGATAAATACTTCAGCTGGTGTGAATTTGCATTTAATATTAATTCAATCAAATCTTTCTGATTTTCAGATTTCACCATCATTCTGACAAATGTGTGCAAAAAGCTTTCATTTTTTTCTTCTCTTTTCCTCCTTTTTCATTAGAAAGTATTATTTTTTAACTTTACTTTTTTCTACATTGCTCCATCAGCCTTCTTAACTCTGTAATAACACTGAAGAAATATAGGATATTATAAATCTACCCAAAACATTTCAAGAGTTGTGATAATTCAGTAATCCCCAATTCAACATCTGCTCTAATTCCAGTGATTTAAGGATTTGGGTTTCACTTTGTACATTTTCTAAGGACATCCAAGCTCAGATTTAACTTCCTTTTTATTTCCCCAGCTACTCAATTGTAGACTATAGAAATCTATTTACCTATAGTGTACTGTCCTGATGAAACAAATAACTCTCTTTCTAACAGTGTGCAACTCAGTAAAGAGGCATTAAAAAAATGGGAAAAGAACTAGAAATTATTCTGTCAGAAACAATCCAGCTCTTCTGGGAAAGCACATAGGTAGCCTAACAAGAAACAATCTTAACTTCTGGTTTAGTATGAAATGGTAGCTTGGCAACAAGACTCCTTGATACTGCTTGGCAGATGATGGGTCTTGAGTAATTCTTTGGGGCATAGAAAATGGTGCAGCATTTGACCTCCAGTAGAAGGGGCAAGGTCACTCATTTCTTAAGTATCTCTTGCCAGCCATGCTCAGGAAGGCAATTTTGTTCTTTCTTGCAAACATTGGATTTACACCTGTCAAAAATTCAGTCAAAAGTTCAGCTGTAGAAATCATTTATGTAGGATTGAAATCAGTCAGTGGGGCAAAATGAACTAACTTCCTATGTTTTTACCACCTTAATGCCTTAATAAGCATATGGAGAATCAATGAGTGGGGGGAAAAAAAAAGATGTGTTTTCTGGATGGATCTCAATCATTTTCCTGGCATAAGGAGTAGCATAACACGTATGGCCAGCCAGAAAGACTACATACACATCAAGTTCTAGTCTTATTTTCAAGATCCAAGACAAATCTGTGGAGGTAAAGACAATAATCCAGTCTGATAAAGTTAAAATATTTCCAAGCAAAGACAGAAGGTGTTTTCCCAAGCTTAGTTTAAGTTTACCCAAAGCATTTTTCTAGTTCATTCATTAATGTAGATCTCTTAATTGGTGTAAATTGATGTGGATTCACTGAGTTCTTTTCACACCTCACAATTACCTTATACAAAGTCATGGTTCCTACTGTTTTTTTATGGAAAAAAAATGCATTTTTATGGAAAATATACTGCCCTTCTTTATGGAAAGACATCATCTGGAATGGAATGAAATGAAAATTTATTAGAGTCCAATGTTGTTTTGGGCATGATGCTAAAAATCTTGTGAATGCTAGGTTTGGCAGTAAAAAGGATTTCTGTTGGGTAAAATAACTGCAGAAAAACCTGAAGTGATACCTATCTTCATCATGTTGACCACTTTCCACCTGGGAATAGGTAAAGCACCCTTCCTGTTGCATCTCAGTCAGCTATGGTTATTCCTGGATCTGATAGCAGTAAGAGAATAGTAAAAGGCTTTATTTAGTCAACTCAGGAAGCTGAGTGCATGCTATATGTAAAAGAAAATTTCAATTCCAGGTTTTGCCCTTTAACTCTTTTGACAGGTGCTGAGGTACAATTGTCCATGCAAAATGCTTTGAGCTTAATGCTTGTGTACTGTGTTTTATTAATATGCAAAACAGGTCACCCTTTTTTTAGTACCAACTGATATTTATTTCACCAGATTCCATATGTTTTAAGCCCTGTATTCAGACCTTCATATGGCATGAGTAAAATCACTGCAGATGTTAGTAGGCCATTCAGATCACTTGTACAAATCTGACTGTTGGGTACACCCATACTGATTTGATGCATGAATACATTGTGAAGGTTTCTTTCCCTATTAATGCTTTGTGATTGTACATATTTCATACTCCTCCTTTAAGTGTCCTCTACTCTTTTCTCAAGCAAGTTTGGATACAACAGTCTTTTGACAGGTCTGAATAGAGGAATTTCACTTCGTGTGTCTATCCTAGCACGTGCTTATGTTTACTTCAGTGTATTGAGCAGTTTTGATCATTGGACATTTGGGGCCTCTGTTAGCTTCAGTAGAAGAGAGTCTGCATGAAGTGAAGCCCCATAGCATTAACATTGAAAGCTAACATTGATGTAAAGTACCAAGTACAGTTTTGCAACAGCATAGAGCATTCATCTTGAATAGTTCTCTTTACTTTTTCTGCATGACATCATATTTGAAAGCTAAACTGCAGTAGCAACGTTTTTTGGTGACAATTCAATCTTTTGTTCTTTCTGTGGGTGTTCTGTTTGTTTGCAGTCAGATGAGTGAGCCTCATAGCGGTTTGACGCTCAAATGTGCCAAGTGTGGAGTAGTTTCAACAACAGCTTTGTCAGCCACCACCGCCAGTAATGCCATGTTAGTCCTGATCATTTACATCTTCTTGTTACAAATCTTATACAGTGCATGTGAGACAATAGTTTGATGATGACAACTGTGTTTTCTAACACTGTATAGAGTGCTGAGCACCTTTAAATACTTTTTAACAACAAAAAAATAAATGCAATTGTGCTTATTAACTGAATTCAGGATATTCTTTAGAACATAAAGTATGAAAGTGTTACATTCTTGTCTGTGATTTTCAAGTTAACTTGATATAGTGACATCCTTAAATATGTTTTATTTTAATAGTGAGCTTTTAATCCTATTTTACAATATTACAATGCTATTTTTCTCCTTTTTTTTTCAATAGGGCATCCCTTTGGAGTTCATGTGTGGTGTTGCCACTTCTAGCCCTGACTTGGATGTCTGCAGTTCTGGCCATGACAGACAAAAGATCAATATTATTTCAGATACTTTTTGCAGTATTTGATTCATTACAAGGCTTTGTTATTGTCATGGTCCATTGTATTCTCCGAAGGGAGGTGAGAAATGGCTTCCCAGTTTTCTAAAGGGCTGTGCTCCTGTTAACCTCTCAATTGCTCTTTAATGTTGTATACAGCTTGCTCTGCAGAAATATATTTCATAGAAAAAAGTATTTTATAGTAAGTTGTAGAGGAACAAGTGAAAGAGAGGGGAGATCAGTTAATTCTGGATGCAGAATGTCAGTTCGAGTTCAGTTTAAGTGTTGGGCTTTCCCAATACTGCAAGTATAGGCAAATGCTAACATGAATGCCCTTTTCCTGAAGACAAAAAGCTATAGATTTTTACAGACTTTCTAAAACTGATTCTCAACTACAAAATTATTTCTGCTGTCCCTGAAGGAGAACACAAGAATGAGGTGTTATGTTGGTGAAGATCTACCCTTTCAGTTTTGCAAACTCAGGCACATTCTTAAGGTCACATACTTAAGTGACAGTGAGGATGAAGACACATGAATACTTTGAGAACAGCAGGGAAAACCTAGTACCCTGGCCTGCCCTTCACAGCATAGTGCCACCCACCACAGCATTTATCACCATTAAAATCTAATGTCAAAGCTACCACACAAGTGCTATTTAATCTGGCTCTGGTGACAGCTTCTCTAACCTATCTAACCTGCTGTCTTGCCCTACATTTTTATTGAGATAGGTCTGAGATTGGTAACACAACAGCTTTGCTGGCAGATATGTGGTAGTGGGATTGTCTATCAAAAATGAGTAGGCAGAGCCAGACTGGAAAAGCTGGTCCATCAGTATAGCTGTGTGTAAGCCATTTATCAGCTTCAGGATATTTCCCACACCAATAAACCAAATTACACTGTCCAGCTTGATTTCTCATGGTTGGCAAGAGTTAGGCAAAAGCACTTCAGGACTTAAAAAGCACAAAGATATTTGAAGAAAGATTTGTAGTCAGTGCAGATTGAGGAATCTTACATCTTTCCACCATTCACACCCTTTAAACATTGAAACTCACTGTACTCATGAAAAAGACATGAGTGACATAGTTTATTTCAGTCTTTCAGTACAGTACCCCTTTGCATGAACTTTGTCACCATGCTACAGAGTATGCATGCATACTTATGTTATTAAAGAATTATGTTTTCAGTTTTCAAGGAAAAACCTTATCAATGTCTTGCAGAAATCAGCACCTTCCATTCTGCTGTCTCCATCCTGCTTTATTGCTGTTGGAGGCTATGAACTTTTGTTTTTTCTAGTTTATCAGCTTTCATAGTGGAAGGGTGAAAGAGGCTTACCTCCTTTAATACCTTTTTTCCTTCTTTCCTCTTTTTTTTTTTGTTTTTCAGGATAAAAAGATGTGCAGAATAAGAGATATCTAGGAAAATATTTTTTATGTAGAATTGTCTTCCTATCCCCTTATTTTCTTCAGTGTTTTCTTTCCCTATATCATTTACAGCTGTGAGAGAGAGTATTCTCATCTGTAGAGCTGAAAGCCATCATTTCACATATTCTTTTAGTAAAATGGTAAGACACAGCAACTATTTTCAGAAGAAAGAATGGTAGTTCCATTCTGGTTTTCCTGTCTATGAAATGTGTATTTTCATTGGGATACAATAATTAGTCTGTAAAGGGCATAACATCTCCCACATATCATCCTGAGGAACCATTTTTATTTTAAAATAGATATCTTTACCCTAAGGTTGCAGATGAAACCTTCAAAAACAAAGCAGTATAGACACCATTATCTTACATAAAATCATAGACTATCTCAAGTTAAAAGGGACCCATAAGGATCATCAAGTCAAACTCCCTGCTTCTTGCAGGACTACCTAAAACTCAACCATACAATTTAGAGTGTTGTCCAGATGCTCCTTGAACTCTGACAGTCTTGGTGCTGTGTCCATTTCCCTGAGGAACCTGTTCTATTGACTGACCACCTTCCTAGTGAAGAACCTTTTCCTAATGTCCAATCTGAACTGTCCTTTGTGAGGATGCAAAGAGGTTGCAACACATTATGTGGTCATCAGTATTGGATTCTGTCAAAAAACAGACCTACATATGTACGAGATTCTAAAAGCAACATAGGATACTGATTTAGACATGAAAGCCTGCCTCAGTGCAGTAATGTAGGGGCTAATTTGGAAAAAAAATATTTTGACCTCTTAAGATGAACTAGAACAGGCAGCTTCCCATAATATCCTAGGCCATGAATTCAAGAGACATTCAGTTCTGTAATGACAGCTATTCAGTGCAAATGATTCATTCCCAGGGAACACTTCAATATTGCTGAACCTCTCATGGAAACATTCTTGTATGAAAGCAATCCATAAAACTATCTGCTTATAAAGGTGTTTGCAGAGGAGTTTAGAATCTGAATTGTTTGTGTATAGGGGATTGGATAGTTATAGTTTGTTTTATTCACTGCTCTTTCAGCAAATCACACATATCTAACTGCAAAGAATCATTACTATTTAAAGGAGTTGTTTCCACAGGGCAGTCTTGGCAGAAGTAAATATAGAGATACAACTTAGTCACTAATCAGCAGATTATCTCCAGTCAAGATGATGATAGTGGTGGTGGTGAGTGACAAAGAAACTGAGGGTATTGCCATTTGAAATCTGTTTGACAGAACACATGGAATCTCCTTTAGTCCTCCAGATTTAAACTGTAAACTGGGCAAAGCAGTTGAGGAATTCATTTAGATCACTTTTTTCATATGGGAAAATAAAACAAATAGAAAATTCTTCAAGAATAGCAAAGTAAAATCTAATGCACTTGAAACAGTTTTTGTTTCAAAACTGTATATAGTCTGCTCTGATAGTCTGGACCATTTTGTAGCAGCAACAACAAATTTGTTTACTGCAACAAGTTCCCACACTGGAAAAGACATAACTACAGTAAATTATGTTTTAACCTGGCTCTAGAGAGCCTGGCTTTCTAGCTCCCTTAGTGAGTACAGGCCAAAAGAGTGGCTATCCTGCAGTGTGCAATGCAGTCTGTGCACTGCACAGGGTACCACTCCAGCTGGAAGAATATAGTCTTTTACTCCCTGTTGTCTGCAAAAGCATTTCACTCTGGCAGTGCCTCTCAGGGAAACCCTGCCAACATGTTTGTCACTCTTGATGACAGCACAGAGCTATTTCACTTATAGCCTATAGGATTGATCTGATAGGTATAGCATGGCAGCACAGGCAAAACAATCATTTTAACTGTCAGGGAAAAAAAATATAAGGTGGAATACATCACCATAAAATTCAAACAAAGAAGAGAACAGCCCTACTTTACTGTGCCTTAATTTTCATTATATTACAGAATGACACAGACTTTTACAATTATGTATATATGCCCCAGGTTTTCCTCTCAGTTATATTTAGGCATAAATGATGGAAGCATTTTTTTGCTTTCTCTAGTATCCTTTGTCAATGATCTTGTGTGAGAAGGGCTGCATTAGGAAGCCAGGGAGGTTGAATAAGTGAAACATACAACTAAAAGAGAACTAAGTGATGTGTAGTGTCTGTTTCTGGCTTCCATCAATGTCTTTTGGAAAGGCATTAAATCTTTCTATACTTCTGTTTTCTATATTCTAGGATAAATATAATACTTCTTTAGCATGAGACCTCTTGTAGATCATTTGAAAATCAGGAAAGAAAAATGTAAAGTAAGAGCTGTATTATTGCTTTATTTCTTGATTTCTTTTTTTCCTTTCCTTTCCTTTTTCCCTTCCTTTTCCCCTTCCTTTTCCCCTTCCTTTTTCCCTTCCTTTTCCCCTTCTTTTCCTCTCCTCTCCCCTCCCTTCCTCTCTCCTTTCCTCTTTTCCTTTTCAATACCTAACTGGGTATTGGAAGAAGGTGAGGCATGCCTTACAGAACAGAGCATGACAGGAGAGATTATTGCTGAAGCTTCTTCATCAACAAAACCAGTTTTTCTGCCTTGGTTGAACACAAGATTGTCTAAAGCTAATTTGAACCATACTTAGTAACTCCTGCTAATGTTGGTGATAGGAAGAATCCCCATGTGTTTTCTGCTTTTGCTGTGCTCTGCTGACTAGAGAGTATTTGGATTAAATGCATCATTGGCATCTAAAGCCCACATTTCTGTATTGCAGGAGAAAAATAAAGAATGCATGAGTAGGGAGAGGGTAAGCTATAAAAGCTCTGAGTTGGTTACTGTTGCTAAGGAAACCACTTCTCTGGTATCTACATATCCATCACATCTGTCTCTCCTCCTCTGCCTGGATCTAAGATAATCTTGTAACTTGATGTTAAATGGCAGAGGAGGGGTGGGTAGGGGGCAGGAAAGAAGATTATGTTCCAAAGTAAAATGTAAAGACAGCAGTCTTTACATACTCAACAAGTTTGAACAAGCAGTTTAGAAAAATGAGCTGATATGTACAAAGTTCAATCTTTTTGTTTCTCACTTGTGTGAAGTCACCTGCAAGTTGCAGCATATGTCAGTATGGTGGCTACAGTACATTTGGCATTCTGCTAGCATGTTCAAATCATATGCTGCTTGCTCTTCAGAAACAGTGTCAGAAACATGCACATTTAAGAGGATCCTGACATCAAAATTCAACTCTTTAATATAGAAGGGAGTGAAAGTAGGACATGAGATTCTTGAGATCTCTGGAGCTATGTGAACTGGGGAAGCTTCATTAACTTCAGAGTCCCAAAAATAACAAGGGCCACTGCATAGAGTGAGGGGTCACATATTGTGTTCTGAAGTAATAATGGTTTAGGGTCAAGAGTCATGAGGCTTGAGATGAGATTCAGAGCATCTGGGAATGCTTTGGAGGAGGGGGGTTGGGGGTTTTTTGGGTGTTTGGGGTTTAGTTTTTTGCTTTGGTTTGGGGGTTTTTTTAATCAAATCACTGTACCAGTTCTTATCCAAGAGCTCAAATGTCTGAAGTGTGACCTGACTTCAGCATTGATAAAATGAAAGAAGTCTTGGATTGACTTTGCAACAACTGGGAGATGCCAAAACGAATTATGTCAAACACATGGAAAATCAGAGCAAGCATTGTGCTTAAAATCAGAATCTGAGACATGATACAGGTGAAACCCACTTTACATGATCCTTACTGCATGTGGGAAGTCTTGCTGTCTTGAAATCAATCCAACCTTTCCCACCTTGTTTCCTGCTTGTTTCTACCCTAAGATAGTCTTTCTGCACCTGCAACAGTCCCTTATCAGGACTGCAGAGCACTCTTATTCATTTAAGGGTTGAGCACTTCAAAGTAATAACCACTACATACATTAATTACAGCATTTTCTTTCTGTTTCATTTTCCCTTTTGTGCAAGCTCTTAAACAGCTGGTAGTAGGATATGATTTATTGAAAAGGGATGCCTTTCATCAGCAACAATTAATGAGTTATCCTTTTCTGCTCTTCACAAAATGTCCATGGGTATAATATGATTTTCTCCCTTTTAATTATTCTGAATAAGACCTCAAGTAATTTCTGCAGATAGCAATTGGAATGGAGATTTTTGTAGGCATTTCACCAAGAGTATTTTCATTCAAGAAATTCAAACAAAAAATAATGCTATTTTTGGTTTTGTTGGATATTAGCCAACTAAGTTCCTGTTTTCCAAGACACATCTTGCAGTCAGGTTGCATTTCTGGAACAAGAATTTACATTTTAAAACTTAGATTGTATTAGGATGTGTCTAAGGATATTTATAGAAGTGAAACAAATTGAGGTTTGCTTTCAAAAAAAATCTTTTAAAGTATTGGTTAAAATATTCCTTTCCATTCCAGAAGTTGCATTGCTGTCCCTCCCATGGTACATGTGAGAAACACAGCAAAACGTGTTCCCATTATGCTGTCACTAAACTGGTGCTGCATCTTTCTTTTGAATGTGCCTCTCCATTGGACCACATCTTTCTGACATAACTGTTGAATAATAACATTTCCTTAGACATATTTCAGCCCAAATTCAAAGTGGAAAAAATCCTTTCCTATGAAAAACTAATTCCTCAAATGTACTTGTGGGTTAGGGACAAGTGTTCAAATTTACTTTATGGATCATATTAGTAAACAGTAAATTTTGAGAAGTTGCTTTTTTTTCCTAGTTTCAAGAAACCAGTCTCTGTGCAAACAGTCCACTTTTCTTCTTGTGCTCACACTGAAGATACTTACCTGGTCTGAAGAGTTTTACTCCTAGAAGAGATGCATGAGATTTGCTATACATGGTGTTGGAGCTTATGATTGGAATCAGGAACATCTTTCCAATTGGCTTACCCTTTAAAGTGTCATTAGGAGAGCACTATGAATCTGGTTATCAGAACTGTTAAGAACTGGCTTTCAAGAATCTTACATTTATCAAGCAGAAGATACATTTTATTTTGCAGTGTTTAATAGTTTATCTATTAATCCTGCTATGAGGCCTGTACCAAACTGAATGAAAAGACAAAGCCAAATACCATCAGCCAAGACAGATTTGGCTACTGGTTAATTCTGTCCGTAGGCAAATCTACTTCTGTGGTCTTGGTGTGATAGACTGACAAACTTCACAGCAGAAAAAGAATTTATGTTGAGTGCTGCTGATTTAGTAAGTATGCTAAAGAAAAGTCAAGCATTGTATTCCATACAGTTTAATCTTTTAATAAGAGCAGAGGACATGATGTTGCACAAGAATCAGTATCAGATATTGTTTCCACAGGTTCAAGATGCATTCAGATGTCGACTGAGAAATTGCCAAGATCCAATCAATGCAGATTCTTCAAGTTCTTTTCCTAATGGACATGCTCAAATCATGGTTAGCTTTTTTTTTTTCTTTAACTCTTATTTTAGCATTTCTGTCCAAATGAAAAAACTTCCACTACTGTAAATGGCAAGTGTGCACAGCTGAAATAGTAAAACCATTTCTAAGCATGTCTGTTTAGGTCATTATCTGCTTGCTTACATCTCTTTAAAGTTTTAGATTATCAGTGTGATCATCTAGTGGAGCATGGTGAATTATTGTCTTCCACCAGTGTTCTTTGTGACAAAAGATTCTTAAATGAGAAAATGAAAACATAACCTAATAATATATCATGACTTTTCCTACTGCTGGTGTAAAGAACACTGATACATTTTAGGGTCTTCTCTTCATGAGGCCTTGGAAAATGTTCCTCTCCAACTCATTCAGGCAAGGAGAAAGTGCTAGAGATTATAGAGGGGGAATCTGTTTAGTGGCTTGAATTAAGGAGAGAGTGAATGGCTTAGTGTGCCAATTTGCCTTTACTAATATTGTTAGGTAGTATATTAAGGCAAAATATTGGTCCCTTCACTTTCAATGACAGTTTGTCATTGACAATAATGGGGACAGGATCAGGCTTTAAAAAAATGCAAGGCTCAGCAAGTAGATGTCCTTCAAAAACGATGAATCAAAAAGGAATACAGTGTTCAGACGTCAAAAGCAAGAAGAAGGTCAGATTTATTAAATATTTTTTATGTAACAAACTTTTGTGGAAATAAAGACATAATTTAAAATTAATTGAATTGTGTAATAGGTTAAATAGTTTTGCTTAAACTGGAAAAGTGAGCTGGGATTTTCAACTGTTAAAATTCATTCTCAGGTCTTACAATTTGGTTTTTCCCAATGAAATAAAAGTAGTTGTTTTCAGGGAGTACAAATTTTACATGGTTACATTAGTAGTAAAGATGGAGAGAAAGTTACAGAACAAATAACCATTTCATAACAAATTAATGAATTTTCAGACAAGGTGGACTAATTGGATTGCACTTACTCACTGTAATTTGTATTGCAGGCTATTTTCCACACTTCTGTTTATAAAATTACTATGAAAAGCTCCCTTAAAGATGATTCTTCTTCCACAAGAAGTAGAAGTTACTCTTCTGTATACATATAAAAACTATAGACTGTATTGCTTCATTAAAATTATATACTCCCACCTATTCTATTTTATTTTTTCTGGTCAGGCAGCATACCTTGAAAACCACCCAGTTATACTTTAGGACACTTTATAAACCTCTGCTGTTGTAAAACAGTACACTTCACCTTCCCAGCAACAAGAAACCAATTTTAAGAGACTATGACTCTGTAAGTAGGACATTTTGGAAGTGCTAGTTGGCAAAAAGGTATTGTAGTTTAGTTTTCAGTTACTAATGGTTATCCTGTTCCATTGTTTCTTGTTACAGACTGATTTTGAGAAGGATGTGGACATTGCTTGTCGGTCAGGTAAGGACACTGGAGAGTATTTAGCCAACAAAAAGAAGTCTTGCACTATCCCTTGGGAAGTGAAAACCAGAAAAATATCAGGGTTTAATTGTTTACAGCACATATTTATAAATGTTAAAAAAAAAGAAAAAGTGATGCCACTGTGTGGATACATTTATTTCATTTTCTTACAGAAGCCTTTTACTAGAATTCAGCAGTTGGGAAGCAGCCAAAGGTGTGATTGATTTCACAATCAAATGTGAAACACTCATTTTGTTATTAAAAAGGACAAACAAAAAGTAGTGTATCTTAGCAGTTATGTATATGAAGGATACATCACTTGGTGTTAGTTTTAAAGAAGGTAATTTTTTTAGGACTCCAAGTGAAATAAACAGTAGCTTCAGCAATGTGGTGTCAGGAGAATGAAATTTGATTCCACTCTACTGGAACAAGCTGAGGGTTTTTTAAGACATTTCTGTAGTGTGATCTTTAGTCAGCTAAGTCAACAGGTTCTTTTACAGTGTAAAATAAATGACCATTTAAATCCTAGAGAAATGTTTAGATCTAGGAGATATTCCCAAAGGACTGTTATTCCTAGACACCCTTAGTTTTCAATGAAGAGAGAAAGAAGAAGAGAGAGGGTGCCCTCTGCAAAGGATGAGTCAGGGTAGAAGCCTAACTTAGCTATTTGCATCACCCACATGAAGGACATTGTCTCTCTTCAATGACTATATGGTGAGCCAAAAAAGCTGAGCTCATTAGGGTAAAGTTTGAGTTTCCAGTCACTCACCTTTAAAAAACTAGCAGTTTAGTTTCTTGCAACATGGTGATGGTTCCTCCAGATAGGTTAGTTTGAATGTGCACATGTATTTTGAAGAGAGCAGGATAGTACATTGGAACACAAATGCATGTCTGTCACCATCCAATGCAGACAAAAGTTCAGCATTGGCCCATGCAGCTTCTACTTACCTTTGCCAACATAGCTCTGCCATATGGAGAGCCTTGTTAGGGGTATCCTTAAGGGGATGGACTTTGAATACAGTTGTGAACTGGCTTTACTAGATAGACATTTAGACTCAGTTTCATTCAATGAAAGATTTAAGAGTAGGTCACTGGTTGAAGAGTCTTAACAAGTGTGACTGGAAACAATGAAGCAGCCACACTCAAGTTGGGTATTTCTGCACTGTTGTTTAGAGGCAAATTGTTCTTTTCATAATGGAAAAATGAGAGGCAGTTTTGTGTGGAGTAGGAGAGTGGGATGCCTTTTCAGCTGCTTACTCTGGAACGTGGCAGAGAACTGACAGGTATGGGGGATCTAGGTCATCTTGAGTCCTCAGGCTACCAAAAGTGATGAAAATGTAACACCTGAGATAGTTTAAGTTGTCTTACTGTCTCAGCCCATGAGCTGGATTTTTATGCAAACACTAGCACTGGTGTGGATTAAAATATTTTCAACTGGGATAAGAAAGTCTTTGCACCCAGCTGGAAGAAGCCCAATAGCTGGTTACTTTTTTCTTGCTGTGCTTTTTCTTTCATTACAAGTGTTGAATTATGAACTTATATTTATTTTTAAAATCAATAATTGTGATTAAATAGATGCTTTTCTTTAGAATGCATCCTTCAGTGCTCCTGGAGATTTTGGATTTTGTGACAGGTTTAATAACTTTTACATGTGGAGCTTACCCTAACAAAAAATTGGTGGCTGTTGCTCTGAGTTTGACCAGGAAGGCCTAGGTCCACAGCAAAACTGTACTATGATTGGTTTATGAGACATGTTTATGTTCTTTATGACTTCTTCAGATGCAGCAAAATGTTTTTCTGATATCAATGGAATTTCTTCCCTATGTGCTTGCTTTTTTGTTATTTTTATTGAAAAAATAATATGAGACAGAGGAGTTTTAAAAAGTCAGTGAAAAGGAACATTTAGGAGCTCAGGAAAACGAGTTCATAGTTACAGTCTTATGGTAGATCATTACAGTGGGTTGACAAAATGATTCTGCTTTACAATCTGTTTGACATTTTCCAGGAGGTTGTGTGGAGTTAATATTGGCAGTACAGATGTCATAATGGATTTTTTTGGAAACCCCTTAATCGAGTTCTACGTGGCAGGCTTGTCCTTAAGCTGTAGATCACCCACAGTCTGTGTAAGGCAGCACCAATAAATGAAGGAATGGTTTTAATTTATACAAATGACTGAGGGTCAGTCAGAGATCTGTGTCAGCTATACATGGTAGATTAAGACATGTTGATTAAAAAAAGCAACCAACCAAGCAAACAAACAAAAAACCACCAAAACCAAAGTCAATAAAACCCCACCACAAACAGACAAACCTTCCTCAAACAGTATTTACCAACTACCAGTTATTAAATTGATAGAATAAGAGTCAAGATGCAGTGGTAAAGGGAGTGCTGCTACATGAAGTCATAAGAAAAGGCAGTGTTAGGCAGACATGGTTTCATGTTGTAAGATTTCTGTCCTCTGACCCACAGTTCTGCATAAAGACATTGGACCTTGCAGAGCAGCTACTATCACAGGAACACTCTCTAGAATTTCACTAAACGACGACGAGGAGGAGAAGGGACCAAACCCTGAAGGAATGAGCTATTCTACCTTGCCTGGAAACATCATCTCCAAAGTCATCATCCAGCAACCAACAGGTCTCCACATGCCTATGAGTATGAGTGAACTGGCCAACCAGTGCTTGAAAAAAGACAACAGTGAGCTGCGGAGGACTGTGTATTTATGCACTGAGGATAACCTGAGAGGTGCAGATATGGACATCGTCCATCCTCAGGAACGGATGCTAGAAAGTGACTATATCGTCATGCCCCGGGGCTCAGTAAATACCCAGCCATCACTGAAAGATGAGAGCAAAATGAATATAGGCATGGATACATTGCCTCATGAAAGGCTGTTGCACTACAAAGTGAATCCAGAGTTCAATATGAACCCCTCTGTAATGGACCAGTTTAATATCAATTTAGACCAGCATCTTCCCACCCAAGAACATATGCAGAATTTACCATTTGAGCCCCGCACAGCAGTGAAGAATTTCATTGCCTCAGAGCTGGATGACAATGCAGGGTTATCAAGAAGTGAAACTGGTTCTACAATATCAATGAGCTCTTTAGAGGTCAGTGATACATAAACAAATTGCATGTTCTCTTGTTCTAATTATATAATAAGAAAATAAACTATGTCTTCTGTCTAAGGGATGAAGCTAATGTTTTACTTCAGTATGAATGATTGCTTGGGATCATACACTGCTGTTCATATTTCTCTTATCAGAATTGTTTATACCTAGAAAAGAAGATTAAAGTTTCAGAATCTGTGTGTATGAAACTGTGTTGTTCTGGAATTTAACATTCCACACAACTGCAAGGGATTTCATGGCCTACCAGGTAAAGTTCACTAGAAAATACTATGTTGCTATGAGAAGAAAATCTCTTTCTGCAAGATAGAAATGATAATCATTGAACCTACCTGCAGCCACATGCAGTTCCAAATATTTGCTATTTTCTTGCTGGCAATCATATTTGTCTCAGAAATGATGGGTCTGACTCTGCTCTCACTAGTGTAAATCTTGGATTATTCCATCATTTACTGATTTATTTTCTATATACATTTGCACCTTTGCATGTGTGTGCAGGCATGGGTGCCACAGATGTGTGCAATAGGTACAGGTGAACTGCATGTGGAGTATCCTAGATTCCAGTCAGAGTGCAAAGTGGAACTGAGGCTTTAGAGAGATTGAGTTAATTGCTACAATCTGTCCCTGAGATTTAAGCATGATAATAGCCTAAGCTATTTAAATCATTTCTTAAGACAATGTCAAATCCTGCCATTCTCACTGAACCTTTCCTTTTGCAAAATGACCACTGGACTTGATTTCTATGCTTGGGACTCCTTGACAAATGGAAATATAATTCACTAGCATTTCAGATGTTATGAAATGTAGCAACTGGTGGGAAAGAAAAAGACAAACAAAAAAGATGAAGTGTTTACTCATTCTCTGAAAAAAAGTTACAGATGGGGGAAAAAAGCTACTGTATGTGTAAACTTGGATCCTTCTCTGTTACTCTACAATGTAACAGATTGTGCAGCAAAGCAGTGACTTTACCTTATGTTTCAATTATTAGACACAACTGTAGCTGATAGTTCCTAGAATAGGGGATACTTGTGGATGTTTCTTTTAAAACGGAGTTGAAGTTTTATGTGTGTATTGACTGGAGACTTTGGGCAACAGAACAGAACTTAAGTTTCATTGCAAGAGATGCCTTTGAAAGCTTTGAAAGGGAAATGTTTTCCTTGTTGTTTATATTGTGTGTGCACTAGCATAAGGTTTTACAAGACATAATTTAACTGAAAAAAAATGAAAAGTCAACTTCCAGTGGTGTCTTCTCCTGTTTATGATAACATCTTTCAGATACTTTTTGTCAGATACAGAGACTCATATCTAGCCCAGTTAATATTGGAGACATGGGTGAGATAGCTAAGGAAGTTTCATAATTCCTTAAGAAAATAGACATAGCTGCCACCATACAATGCATTCCACCTGAAGTCTTAATTGCTCTCTGGTGGTGTTTCTTTCTTTGCATTGATGATAAAGGCCATCTAGGAGACCAAAAAACAAGAGACCTTAGTTAAGTTTTGAAAACTGGGATAAAAATTATGTCATCTTGCACAGAATTCCAGTTCCTGAGGCCACATTGGAAAATGTGCCTGAAAACCTAAGAGTATAATGCACTGCTCTTTTAGAGTTCCTTTTTGTTTAACTGTATTTGTATTGTATTTTAAGCTTACCTCTTTGATTAGATGTAGATATCAAATCTGAACCACCTTTCTGTGTATCATTTTTATGGTCACAAGAGAGCATAATATAGTAAAAACTGTAGTAAAATATAATAAAGTATGGTAGTAAATATTTAGTCCCTTCAAACTTGGTAAACATATTAGGTTTAGAAAGCTGTCTTTTTGTCCAGGAGGCTGTAAACTGTTACATTATTAAACCTAACCAAACCCAGCATAATTCTGTGTATTAGGAAAAAAACAGATATTAAGGCAGATCAGAAATGAAAGGAACTCTTTTGGCTTTTGTGTCTGCCTTTGTGCTTCTCAAAAGTACTTGATTATATAGCATTTCTTTTGATCAGGATGTGTTGCAATGAATTGAAGATAGGAACATGAAAAAAAAAAATGTACTTAGTAGAAAATCAGAATCTGAAGCAGATCCAGATAAGCAGATTCAGACAGATACAGAGTGTGATTGTGGTTTTATGTGTGCAGTGTGCAAGAAGCAAGGGCTGAGGTAAAGCCCCAAAATGCTATTGGCTAGAACTGATTCATCCAGCTGGATTAATTTTTATAGTTGCCATAAACAAAATATAGAAGGGAGGGCAAGTGATTTTTTCAAATTATTTTTGGTGTCCAGTGCAACAGAATTTTTAGAAGATTTCAAGACCTTTCAAAAGACAAGGCTTTCTCAGGCACTATGGAGCAGCAAAACCTGCAGCAAGACATTCAAGATTATTCTGCCCATGTTTTTCAGACAGAGCATGGCTAGGTCATCTCTACAGCAGAGATCTTGACTAGTAGGAAGACTCCTTCTCCTGTCAGCTCATACTACTGTCCCAACTGAAGTCCAACGTGAAGGCACATATATTTCTTCTCTTTAGTGGCAGTTCCCCTTTCGCTTCTCTAAGGAAACAGGTGTCTCAAGACAGGTGGTGGAGGTCTCCTTTTGTATCTTCTGCATACTACAAGGAGTTGGGTTCCTCCACTGTTTCCAGGTGCTTTCTCTGGAATGAGCATACTACTATTATATAAAATCATGTAATTATACACTAATTATCAACTACTGTATAAGTAAAATGCACTTAGGCAGTTGTGACCTGTGTTAACACAATTCCTCCTTTATTTTTAACTTCAGGTCAGCAATTAGTAAGAACATAATAATGGGAACAGCTTATGCAGCACTTAGAGAATTTATCATCTTACCAGAATGCCTTAAAGTTCATGTGATCCATTTGCAACCAAGATCCAACCCTGTTTCTGATTTCAGAAGCATAGTTATGAACCCATAAACATCTCTTGCTGCAAAAATATTGCAGGCATAACTGTTTGCAAATGGACACCCAATAAAATACAATATATTGACTTATGTACAATAGTTCTGATTTGTCCACTCATTTTATGGTAGATGCTAGTCTTTGTGGCCATAAAACTAAACCAGCCTAGCTAGAGGACACTCAGGAAAATAGAAACTCTATACTTTTTCACATTGTAATTTTATTTTTTTATTTAATTTCCTTCTTACTAGTGATACACTAGAATATTGTGTTTCAAGGAAGCAGTTTGAAGAAATGTATGCATTTTCATTCAAAGAAGTCAACATGGCTAATATCTTTACTCTCCAAAATTTGTGAAATCAATTTTTTTGTGTATTTTGCAAATCTCGAGAGACAATCAGCCCTTAGAACACTACATGTCTATTCAAATAATTAAAAAGTATACATATATATAGAAAAATAAATAACCAAAAAAACAATGCTATTAAAACTGAAGGCTGAAATGTCAGGTCCTTTTTCATATTTTGTTTCATTTAGAATTTGTATTCATTGGAGATAGATACTTTGAAACACAGTTATAATATCAGACCTGGATGAGGGAACAATGGGATTCTGGGGCGGATTAGAAGGGGTGTGGTCAGTAGGTCCAGAGAGGTGGTTCTTCCTCTTTACTCTACCCTGGTGAGGCTGCATCTGGAATATTGTGTCCAGTTCTGGGCCCCTCAGTTGAAGAAGGATAGGGAACTGCTGGAAAGAGTCCAGCACAGAGCCACAAAGATGCTGAAGGGGCTGGAACATCTTCCTTCTNCAGCACAAGATCCTGACTTTTAGCTCTGTGGAGGATCCATCACCCCTACCATTAGATACTGGTATGTAGGCATTCCCTTTCTGCTATGAAAAAAAGAGCTTTTCACATTTGGCTCCTCTTCAGAGCCAATTGAAAGAAATAGGCAGTTTTAGACCACTTCTAGATATGCCCTCCAGGATGAAGTAAATCACAGTCAGGTATCATCAGTGCAGATATCTCTCTTCAGGTGCCATTGAGTAAGCCAGAATGAGTAGTTCAGACATACATATAAAAAATGTTGATGTCCTAAATTTAGTCAGATGAATCTTAACAGTGTGTCACAAACTTTCTTCTAGTTTTTATATCTGCATATTTTTTCTCAAGAAAATACTTAGTTGAGAACAATCAAATGCTTTATTATATATGGAAGAATTTCAGCTGAGTCTGAAAATGCCATATTTACATATTGCCCTAATAAGTATAAGTTTAAGGAACTGCAGATTCCCAGTGTGCAAGTGAGTGATTTTTTATTGTATTTGTGATGTACCCAACAGTACTCAAGCGATTGTAGGCACAGGCAGGCGTGTTAGTACATCACAGAGTTTCTTAGAAGAAGTAATTGAACATCTGGCTAATCTCCTGCACTTCCCTTACATGCATGGATTAAAACTGGCTTTGCTGCCTGGGCATCAAAGTGGCTTGGAATGTGCTCCTTCAGTTCAAAGTGGTTTGATTTTAATGAGGAAAGCACTCTCCATACAGTCCTTTGGAATGGTTTTTGGTTTGAAAATGTACACTTGGAGTGGTGAGGTCATTAAAATGAAATGACTTTGAAGTGAAGTAGTGCATTCCCAGCCACTTAGATGCAAGGAAATTTTAGGTTTAAATGCAAGGAAGAAGCTGGTCTGTGCAACATATTGTGCAAAATAAATGCAAGAGGAAGTAGGTACCTGCTGCCTGACTGTGTGAGGAGACTTGCATCATTACCTTTGTGGAAGAATGACAGGTTCTTTCAAGGGAACTATGGTTAGTGTAGTGTGAACAGGAATGGAAAAGATCTGAAAGGAAACAGAAGCTTTTAACTATTCTAAGAGGAAGTGCATGCAAAGACAGGCAATAGAAACTTTTATTAAAGGGGGGAAAGAGCATCTACTTTAGAAGAACAGGAAGGAAAAGACTTCCCAAACTGTTTGCCATAAAAAGGACTGGAATTTTCTTACCAGTCTCAGATCTTCTTTCTATACTTTCCTTTCTCAAGTTCCACTATGAGATCTTTATTTGTAGAAGGACTTAAAGCCCTCAGATGGGAAGTTGATTGTGTGACAAATATAATCCTTCTGTATTCATTCACTAGAGAGAGCTGTTAATAGACTCACAGAAAGTCAACTACAGAGCTCCTTGGCCAAATTGCTGATGTGGGACTTTGGGAAGAAAATCTGTTATGACTGAGAAAATAAAGGACTATGTTAAAGACAATGAATTGCAAAGAAAAAGTAAAGATATAGGCAAAAAAGGAGAGAAAAGAGAGGCAAGCATGCCAAAAAAAGGNGCAGCTTAAAATGAAAGTGCTAGGAAGACTGAAATAAAAGAATTAGGGAAGGAACAAGGTCTAAAATAAAAAAAAAATAAAAAAAATAAGGAGAGGAGAGAAGAAATATGCAGTTAAAACAGTTAGTTTTGTCAATAAAGTACCAAAGTATCAGGTAGAACAATAGCCAAATAGTGTGAAGTCATTTTTATTAATGGCATGGAAAGGGGAGAGAGAGAGAGAACAAATATAGAGAGAAGAGCACCATAGGAATTTCCTTTTTTCATATTTCCACGTTGCATTTATTTTCAGGCTTTCTGTATCTCATATTTCTTTCCCAATCCCCATTTCATTCTTCAATAAGCTATGGAGAGGGTTCTTGCCAACATTGTAACTGAGATGAAGTCTGGCCCTGTTACAACCTGCTCTTTCTTTTGTTTGAATGAGTAACTCTCAGTTTCCTCTCACTTCAGAAACTGTTGCAGCTTATTGTCAGGTTACCATACAGGAGTGAGGCTAGGATCAGGCTAAGTTGATTCTAGTAACTGAATATGTAAAGAACCAAAATTTAAGCCAGAATTATGAAGTGTAGCATATATTTCAGACTTTATAAGCAGCTATCTTAACTACAGACATTACTTCAATTGCTTGTCCGTTTAAGAAATAGGTTTTTTTCCTCCTAAAGCCTCCAGAAACATAAAACAAATGGATTTTTTTGATTGAGCAAATACATATGCAGGTTATCCTATAAAAAAAGGGAGCACCAAACCAGAATAATTTGCCAGAGTAGTTTTAAAGTGACATCTCTGAGGTTAACATTTGTACTGTGTTGATGTGCTAAATTTGCTAGATTTAAAGATTTAAATTGCTAAATTTAAAGACTTACAATTCCCACATTAAAGAGCTAATCCACTTTTTCATGAAAATTTACTTGCTTTAGGTCTAGCTCATGTTATGTACTAACAGTCAACATAATTTTCCATTCAGAAACTAGAGTTTTTTTCAGTTATATATACACAAAAGGCATTTTAAATCAAAACTTTATCCACATTCCAATTTTACATCTCTGAGGGCCAAAAAAGATTTTCTTTTCATTTTGTTCATGGAAATAAAATCCTCCCCAGGCTAAGATCTTGTATGTCAAATCTAATCTCAGGGTGAATTATAAACTGCTGATAATAAGGCTTTATATTAATGGAAGCATGGTTATAGCCCTCACTATAATGTGGTATCTCTGGTTTCAATTATACTTTGCACAATGCAATATATCTTCAGGAGTATCTCATGTAATTAATCAGGTAGTGGTGTAATGCAAACTAGAAAAAGGAGAAAACCAGGCATTTATTGTTTTACAGAGATGGAAAGAGATTTTATTAGTCATTTAGTGGGAGCAGCTCTGTCCTAGTGCCAGTGTATTAGTGCATGCTGATGTGTGGAAATTATTCTTCAGTATTCTATTTTTGTTCCTCAGTGAGCACAGTTGAAAGTTGGTCTGGTATTACACAGAGAAGCTATCCTTGATTAGTATAAAGTGAAATTGATTTTAAAAAAATTACTACTGCAGACCTCTTTTCACAGAGATTCACTTTGGTCCTAGCATGAAAGGTAGAAGGTTGGGGGTTTTTTGCTGTAAAATGGATTTTATCAATTAAGATCAAAGAGCTGTAGAAATCAGAGATGGAAAAAAAAAAAAACCCTCATCTCTTCTATCAGCTTGGGAAACAGATGACTGAATAGTGAAGAGGGAATGATTATTCATATTCCCTATAATATAAAAACCAGGAGCATCAACTGAAATGTCAAAGGGGTAAACAATAGGATTTTCTCTGTCATGCTATGCATATTTGAATTGAGGAATTCACTGTCTCAGCACATTTTGGGTAGCAAATTTAGGAATAATTAGAAAACATAACTACACTAATAGAATAATGTAAAAGGAAAAAAAAAAAAAAAGTGTTATTAAGCTCAACAGAGTTGACTTCCTAAACCACTGAAGAGCTAGGCAGGGTATTGCAGCAGGATTATCACTTTATACTTGTCTTTCTCTATATCATTCCTGAAGCATCACGGCAGAACCTGCTCAAATACAAAATACTGAGTGAGGCAAATCATCAATATTATCCTTTACAGTACCTTGCTATTTATATTCTACTAGCATTAATACTCAAGTGGATCTTCATCTGATCCTTAAAAAAAACCTACCAGCTTCCAGTTTCATTTTTCAGTTGGCAGAAGTCATCTCAGTATCACAGGTGGATAAGAGAAACAGCTTTTTGAAAAGACGCATACCGGTGTGACCAGTTCAATAGATCCTCTTATACAAGATATATTTTTCCCCCTTACTCCACTCAGCTGCTGGCTTTCATTAATTTAAATTGTAGAATGGGTTTTCTGAAGCATTTACATATGTGTGGAAAACTTCCGTTTTTCTCAGCCACAAGGGACACAAGAAGTAAACTTCTTTTTAGTAAAAAGGTATCTATACAACCACAAATAAACTCATGATTTGCATGTTTTAAGCTTGTTTTAGATCATCCAGAGACTAGGAGAAAAATTTTGTTAAATTACAGCTTCAAATTGGGACTGAAGGGAAACTTTCATCCTCATAAACTGAGATTCCCAGTGACCTGATGCTTCTGAATATGTTGCCTCTCTCAAAAAGTAACCCTGCAGTCATTTCAAGGCAATGATTTAGTAACCAGGAGGACCTGGTTGTGTACCTCCTGATGTCAGTAACAATATTGCTAGTAAGTTTCACTGGTGCAGGGCCACAGCCATAACCAACATCCTTCGTTTTCCAGAAACTCACAGAACTCCACTGCTACTGTTCACACCTGTGGCAGTTACATAGTTCTTGTGTCTTAGGAGAATAGGATTTGGCAAAATTGTGCTGTATTTCACCATATGCAGCCATGGAAAATTGAGGCACAAGAACAGAACAGATTTTCTTTACTGTATATGTTTAAAATAGATGTGTTTGTGATAGATTTTCATTGAGCCCTAGAAAAATCAAGAATGAGATAAACCTCTGGTGTGACCTGTTTGGTCATAACCAGTGTGGTCTAAAAGCAAAATTGCAACAGTCACTTCTTACCCAAAATGGCACAGTTAAATATGTTACAGTCTGTTAGGTATGTCTTTTTACCATGTGAAAACTGATGGAGTTGTCTGGCTGCAAAACCTAATAACCCAGCTACACCAGGAATATTTCACTGTGGTCAAGCAGACTTAAGGACAAATGCTCCAATTTTATAAATCACAGTATCCAGCAAACTAGACATATCTTCCTATATTCTGTATGTTTTCACTTAGGATTCTCAGTCAGACAATGCAATGATATCAGGTTTATAACTGAACTGTAGCTTGAAAATAGCTTTTTCATCATGTTTGAAAGCTACTTGTATAAAATCTCCATCACTATCTGCTGTACATGTTATTTCTTTGGTAACCACAAAAGACATGAGCAGATATGCTCTAATTGCACCTTAAAAACAGATCCTTCCTTTCTGGAAATAAACAGATTTGTTCAGGTGCTGATTTACCATGGAAGGATGAAGGCCTGTGTCAAAGGTACACTTGTACTCTGACCCTCTTAATGAGTTGGGAAATTAAGAGCTGCTTTAAGTATTTGGGCAAATTTTCCTCATATTTTTCTTACCTCCAAGAGCTTTGTTGTTTCCATGTTTTTATTGTACTTATCTTTGCAGAATTGTTTTGTTTGTTTTTATATGATCTTTCAAAAGTGTGGTAGATTAACTCAATCCTTGCTGATTAAAGATAGCTTCTCCAAAGCTTGTTGGTTAATTGTATTCCAGAGAATTCTTTTATGCTGCTTCCCACCTCTTTAGGCTTCAGAGTGTGTCAACAGTGCGACAGTGATATTCTTCACATTATTGTAGATTGGAACATCAAAACTTTACTACAAAAGCAGAAAGCATGTCACAAAGTAGTGTTAGCAAGGGCTCAGAGACCAAACATCTTCAGCTTTCTACAACTGAAAGACTTGTAAAATTATTTCAATTGCAGAAAAACAGAACAGCTTTCTAAAGCCTGCATGTTTGTTAAACAAACTGAGATCAAACTCTGATGAAGTCAGTAACATCTTGACTTAATGGCTATGATTTGTATCTCTCTGCAGAAATTAGGTGCTTTTTGGGAAGGTCTATTCACCATGAGTTAAAGCCATCCTGTCTTATAGAAAAAGTTAGGGTTAAATTTTAGCTGCAAGCCTTTTCTTTTCTTGGGCTACTTTTCCCTTTAACTCTCCTTTCTGAAGGAGAACATCTCTTTTCTTTCCATTCACATGTTCTTTGCACTCTTTTTTTCAGCTCTTTCAACTGCTGTTTCTTCATCTCTTTAGTCTATTGCAAGCCATTCAATTTCAGCCTTAGGAGAAAAAAAAAAAAACATTTGTATCTCTTCCTCATAATATTTCTGCTTGTTTCTGATACAATTTGACTTTAGAAAAAATTGTAAAAAATTCTGTGCTAAGTTAATTTGTGATATTCTGTTGCATTTTATATAAGTGCTTCACTAGAAAATCATTCTTGCTTTATATCAGATGTTTGAATCAGATTTGTCATAAGTATAAAACAAACTCATTGCTTTCTCCATCCAGATTGTCATTGTAAACAAACAAGCTGAAGCTGTCTTTGGCTTGATTTGGCTATCATCTATTCCATTCAAATCAATGGAGTTGTACCAATGTAAGCCTGCTGCAGAAATCTATACAAATCTAAATCATAGATGCCTGTAGATAGATAGCTGTGTAAAAAGTACAAATATGATAATAATTTGCAAATATCCCAGCAAGTATAGAAATAAATATATTTTATACATCAACAGGTTCAATTGCATGATAATTAGATGCACTTTATGCATCCTGGTAAAGGGCAGTCTGGTTTATTTCAGAGGAAAGAATATGATATTGGTCTAATACACAGTATGCAAAGTCATGCATCAATCTTAAATTATCAAGATAAAACCTGTGTCCTCTTACAAAATATCTAGTACATATCTGATAGGAAAACAAGTATGTTATTTAGACTCATTAAAATGATTTGGTGAATAGTCACCTTGTTAATTCAACCTCTTTTTTCTTTCTTTTTTACTGCATAATAGAGAAGAAAATCACGTTATTCGGACCTTGACTTTGAAGTAAGTTTTACTGAATTATTCCTAATTATTAAAAGTATTTTCCTCAAAGTAAATGTGAAGTGTTCATTTTAGCAGATTTTAGCCATCTGACATAGTAGATGCCACAGGGTTGGTCAATTGGTGCTGTACAGAACATGATAAGCAATTCACTGAAACTACTTTGGTGCAACTTATTTCTAAAGCATTCTAAGATCAAACTGTCATATTGCAATATTAACCATCATGATTTCAGTTTTTAAATTCTCTGCCTCTTCATTTTCATCTGGGGTTTTTTGGTATGGTTTGGTTTTTTGGGGGTTTGTTTTGTTTCTTTTCTGGCTATCTAAAAAGTGTGACATTTCTGTAGGACAGGCCACTCATTGCAGAAGGTTGCTTTGTTCAAGAGATTCTCAATCATTTGTTCTATCTCTCTTTCTTCAATACTAATTTACTGGCATCAGAGTTCCACATCCAAATAGTGGTTTTGAATGTGTCAAATTTGAACAATGAAGTGCTGTAGTTGTCAAAGCTTGTAGATCACATGCTATATACAAAATCAAGTTCACAGAAAGTTCTTCAGGTTGGATACACACAATTTCAGACTTAGCCCCCTTGAGTGACAAGGTTTGGCTGTGTTAGTTAATAATAATTTTGTTCTATCTCAATCAGTATGATTAAATCTCTTAGAGTTTTGTTTATTTGAGGGGGTTTTTTCTCTACTCTCTACCAGAAGACATACAGCTGGTAGTTTTCAAAAGGATGTTAAAAATTTATGGATTTGGGGAGTTTACATAGGTTGTCTGCTCATGCATATTAATAGTTTGATATAAATCATTACGTGTGTCTCCAGAGAAGTTTACAAATCATACTGTTTGCATGCAACCTATAGATCTCTGACTGAAATTTGACACCCCATGACCAGTATATAGCAATCATAAATTAGCTTGCCTATTTGCATGTGCAAATAGAAGCAAGTTTGATTATTGTTTGGGCTGTAATCACAGGACAAGTATTTTCAGATTTCAGATTCTAGTCCACAGAAAAGAACGAGGCAAAACTAGCAAAATGCAGCCAGAGCAGTGGTCACAGAAGCCTTGCAATGAGAGAAGAGTTTGCTTTGGTGACCTGCTTTTGCTGAAATGCTGACCATCCATGTCTGATTGTGGTTTTTTGGGAGTTTAACATCACAACTTGATCTCTCATGTTGTTTTGCTCTAGAGACTATAGCTACCTTAAGCCATCATGTGTATAATATGCACCTTACAAAGATTCACACAGTATGGTTAAGGAAAATAAAACTAAAAGATAGCAAAAAAAGACTGCAAAATAGAATAAAAAAAAGACTGCAAAATAGAATAGAGCCTGGAGGTAAGGTCAAGNTACCCTAAATATGCCTTAGGATACATGCATAGAACATAAGAAGAGAATATGAATCAACAACAAAATTCTGATGAGCAAGGAATTCTAAAATTAAATTCAAGCAGTATGAACAGAAGTTTTGTAATACAGTGATATAAAGAATTCTGAGTTTTACTGTTCTTTATTGAAAGGTAGGAATATCATGTCATTCACCATGAAAACATTCTCAGTGGCAACAGACATTAAAACATTCTTCCTGTCACTCAGGAATAATAATAATCCAACACCAAATAAACAATAACAATGTGGTATACATGCTTCTCTGAAGAATTTTCTTTTGACTCATATTATTTAAGATGTTTACAGCTTTTTCTTGTTTTGTTTGCATCATTGATGCATCATGGCTTATTTTTAGAAGAAGTATCATAATGCAGAAAAATGTATTTGTTTGTAAGAAAGGGAAGGATGGGGCTATTGGGAGTGGCTGCTGAGGAAACAAGAGTGGCAACAACACTGTGCAAATTGCTGCTGGTGTAGAACTACTGACTCAAACTAACCCCATCTCACCTCCCTGTTTTATGGTTCCTCTGATTAAGTCTGTGAGCTTTCCCATGTTCTGACACATAGCACATCTGTCTGTCTAAGGTAAAGCAAAATAAAAAAGCTAGAAAATTTTCAAACAGCCACCCAGATTCCTTCACTGTGCAAGGCATCCTGATGAAGGGAATTGGGACAGTGGTGTGTGGCCAAAACACTGCTATTCTGGAATCTCAATGCAGCTTGACTGCAAAATAGAATAGAGCCTGGAGGTAAGGTCAAGCTAAAGTGATTGACCATACTGCTTAAATGTTTAACCCTTTCTCTGCTTTGTCTATGAGCAGTGCCAGCTGGCACTGCCTGAGACAGTGTCCTTCCACAGTTTGGAGGATAACAAATGCTATGTCTGCAGCTCTGGGGATAGCAAATGCTAAATACACAGTACGGACAAGACTATCAAGCTTGGCTCCCTCCATCATTTTAACACTTCAAGCAGTCTCTACACCCTCAGCCTCTCACACATATGTCTCTATAGCCAGAAATACAGGTGTAATTTTAAGGGACTTTGCACTGGAGTATAAATAATAGAAATCCTCTGACTTTGCTAGGTAGTGTTACAGAAAACCTATGCCTCCAGTCAAAGGGAAGGGAAAGAGAAAATGTTGACCTCCAAACTGGCCACTTGTTATCCCTTTTTAAATAACTTACCATTACTAAATCATCACTTTATGTAGATAAAAGGAGACAGACTGTGACATACTGAGTTTAGTCTCTAGGCAGAAAGTACTCCTGCTACATCATATACTGTCCACTATAACACTGCAAAACACTGACTCATTCAGTTAAACTTTGAAGTCTGCTAAAATGAACAGTCAACAGGCAACAGCTTTACAGCTCTTTTGTTGTTATTACCAAGGATTAGTTTAGACTCATTCATACAGTCTGGTATCTAAAACATGACCAGAATTACAAGTCTGAGTGTTTTGGATCCTTGCAGCTGCTGGCTGGGGTAACACCATTGAAGTGTCTTCCATTCCCAGTCATTACATTCTGATTTTCCCTAAAGCTGGGCAGGTAGCTTTTTCATGAAGGTTCAGTGCTAATACTTAGCTGTCAGATCAAATAAAATCCATTCTAATTATGTTGAACAGAAATGCAGATGCTGTGGAAATTCCCAGGAGGACTTTATAATTGGTGTGCACTGACACTTACAAAAACATGCATACAGGAGAGTTCAACAGAATTATGGACATGTCTTTTTAGATTCAGGATCACAATTGGCTTTAAATTCTATGAGAGGGTCTCAGTCTTGGATTTCCCCAGCCATCCACCCCACTCTCTCCTTTCTATGAGGCATTCATTGGATCTAATGTGTTAATAACATTTATGCCAAGTAATTCAGAAGAGTGCCTTATTATCCTGATCTCCAGGATTCAAGTAATCTCTGGCACTTTTTGTGCTCCATCTATGAGGGAGAGCAAGGATACACAGGACAAGTGTGAATACCAGCATGTTTTCTTTTCTTTCCACGCAGCAGTAGACTCTCATCAGCAATAATTCTAAATTGAGCATTAATTGCTGGAGCTGCACTCTTTCAGAATTTGATCTTCAATAGCTATTCATTATAACAATACTGCAAACTCACACAGAAGTTGAAAATTGTTCTCTTGCTAACCTGAAGACATCTCTCAAAAACAAATGTGAATAAAATATGCCTGCAGGGAAAAAATCCTTCCCCATTCCTAAATTTGGCAACTGATCCTACCTATAACATCTTGAAAACACAGCATGTATCCATTGTAGGGCTGGGAAGGCATTCCTCCATCTGTTCTTTTCACTCAGCTGTTTCACACAATATTTGAGAGAGAGCATTTTTACCTGTGACAATATAGAAAATCTCCAAGGCAAATTGAATAATGATAATTATTATTGTTGTTATTATTATTATTATTTCATTCATAAGATTGACCACAAATGTTCAGGAGCTAGAGGACAGCTAAACCCCTGTCATAAAAACAAAAGGGAGCTGGGTACAGAGTTATAGTTGAACTCTTTCCCATCTTGATGATGGCCATCCACACTCTGAAACTTCTTCTAAGAGCAGATGCTCATCAGAGTGGAGCTTAGTCTTTTTAAAACACACACCTGATATTACTTGTAAGTGGGGGCAGAAGTGTGGAAGGGGTGTCAGTTCACTCGTGGTGTGGGGCACAAAGGTTACAGAGCCTGCAGGAAAGACCACAAGAAGATAGGAGTCTGTAGCTTGGTGGCAAATTCAGGTGCTTCTAGAGGGGATGTGGCATTAATGGGCAAATCCCCAGCTGCACATAAAGGAGATGTGCTTTCAAGGAGCAGCATGAGGAGCTCCTTTTCCATCCTGATCAAGTCCTGATGCTACTACAATCATCTTAGTATATACTGGTCAAGATCTCCAGCTCTGTTTTGGTAGAACTTATGTATTTCTAAGACTGATCTGTTTCCCACATTCTCCATCTAATAGAGAAAACAGATTAACCCCCCCCACAAATGCTTTGCATGTTGTTTTCTCAAAACCAAGAAGGAATTACCAAACAGAGCATATCTTCTGGGAAGAAGAGAAGATGGGGCTTTCTAACAAGGAATTTTTAAGAAGTCTAGAAAAGAAGAGCTAAAATTGGAAATTTAAGTTACTGCATGTTCAGTTCAGATTGTTCTTTATAAGCAGCAGGGAGGGGTGGGTGTCTGTGGGTAAGAGTTATGGAATGGAAGCCAGGAAAACACAAAGCAACCAGAAGAGCTATAGGTATGCATGCATACCAGTCACTCTGTTGTTAAGAATAAAATGAAAGCCTTTTTTTCTGAGAGGCTTCCCACTGTAAGTGTTTAATTTCTCCTCCCACCTGCTTCTCTTCAAGAATAATGTAATGAACTGAGTAAGACATTTGCATTATTCATATTTGCTATTTAACGAATTTTTGGGTGCACGATTCAGAAAAACATCAGAAAGCAGCATTCTCTGTATTCCCAGCCTTCTATTAAAAAGTTTCCAACTGGAGAGACTTGTTTCACAGTCATATGCTGTTTTCTGCTTTTAGAGCCAGTATTTTAACCCACCAAATCTGTTTTATTCCGTTCAGTATGTCTCCTCCTTTCAATAATCTTTGAGGCAGAACCTTTCTTTTTTAAATTCTATATATATGAAATTTGCTGCATATTCCTGTTTACCATAACAGCAATAGCTTAAAAGAATCCCTAGGAAGTTGCTTAAGTGAAACTTCCCTTATAAATTTAGATCAGCTATCTCTAGTTAATCTGTATTTTGCAAGGAACTCCTCACCAAATCCTGCAAAATTGTTTCCCCTGTTCACCCCACAATTCACATTAGCTTAATAGGTCTTTAATTGCTTGCTGTGTCTCATGGCTCTTTCATGAATGATGTTGCCAATTTCTTGTTCTCAGAAGTGAAGCAAGTTCCCAGGCTATGGTGTAGCTTTATTAATGATGATATGGTTATTACA
The DNA here is from genome assembly GCA_013399015.1 of Galbula dea. Classification (NCBI taxonomy): domain Eukaryota; kingdom Metazoa; phylum Chordata; class Aves; order Piciformes; family Galbulidae; genus Galbula; species Galbula dea. Next base: position 914,897 of record VWZX01000621.1, read on the forward strand.
CCTTGGCTGTAGAAATGCATGGCCAAAAGAGAAGCCACATTTCACTAAATTTATAAACATGGAATGCAAATGATAAAAGTTAAAAAGATAGAAGTTAAAATTGGTATTGATAAAGCATTATATGAGGATCAGCTACTGCACCTCCATTGTAAAAGGTACTACCCCAGAGCTGGCAGAAGTGTTTACTTGCTGGGAAGGGTCACTCATGCACTGAGCGTGAAAGTTAGTTTGAAGTGTTTGTCACATACAATGCCAGGGTAAAACAGGCTTGAGAATTGGTGGGCATGCACAGAGGCTGTTGTCCTGCACCTTTTCTGTCAACATTATTGGCTGCTGCCCTGGCTGTAACTCAACTTCAAGCAGTTACAGAAGCTCAAGAAAAGCCAAGCTGAGCCCATCTGCTGTTGAACTGAGTTGAAGTGTCCTCAGTCCCTCCTATCCCCTGTCCACCCAGACCTCAGAACCTTGAGACTGGTTGAACATTGAGTAACCTTCAGCTTTGCTCCAGAGGTTGGTCTCAGTCCACACCTCAGAGCGAATTGCTTGGAAACAAGGTACATGGTGGGCTTGACAGTCTAGGCTTGACAACAGGCTTCATTCTCTCTGTAGCTGCCAAGACAGATACATAGCCAAGGTTTCCTCTGACTGTGGGAGCTGTTTGGGCTCCCCATCTCTTGCACAGGAGTGCCATATAGTATGTTTTTGTGGAGGACTGTCCTATGCATGGACTAGAGGGAGTGTGGTTTCCAATTGCCCAGACCATGACATAAGAAAACAAGGAAAACTGAAAAAACTGTGCCTACCTTTCTTAATATGAATGCCCTCTCAACTGCATTTTAGGATGAACTGAATGACAAGAAGTCATCTAATTTGAAAGACATAACATTTGGGGCTTCCCTATGTGGGGCCAAGATTTCTGAGTTCCAATCTTAACCATTCTGTGATTAAAATTATTCTGATAGAGACCATTGCAAACTGCTGTTTCATTCCTATAGAAGTTAAAATGTTAGCAGCCATGCTGAAAACAGAAATTCCAGAAAATATTCCTCATGAGCAAGTGCCATCACTTTCAAAATATTTCTAAGCTAGCACAAACCCAGTGTCCCTTAGTTTCAGCAACTCAGTGACTGTGGAGTAAAAGCAGCCTGTTGTACACACGAAGAACATTAAACAGAGATAAGGCTCAGTGCAATTCACTTCCATTGGTCAGGTCTACAGGGAAACAGTGGCCCCCTCCAATTGAATTTATTAGATTGGGGGAAATGATTCTTCTCTTAAAGCCTAGATTTAACTGTAAATATAAGCAATTATGTTCCATTTTGCAGAAGGTCATGCATACGAGAAAGAGGCATATGGAATTGTTTCAAGAGTTAAATCAGAAATTTCAGACACTGGACAGATTTCGGGATGTACCAAAATCAGGCAGTATGGTAAGTTTTCCTTCTTACATATTTAAAATATAATGGATCTTTAACAGCAAGAATGGAACAAGAGTCCTTTGGATTCTGTATATTTCCTGAGAAGACCTCACTCTGCATTACCTTTAGATAGCCTCAGAAATTAGGAAAATAAAGGATAGCTTCAAGTAATCTAATCTGTGATGAGGCTCATTAGGTTTTACAATGAGACCTTAACTAACTCCCATCCTTATAGATGACAAGGAATTGAACTACAGGGAAGACATTTAAAATCTGTATGTACCTACCAGATCTCAAGGACTTTCTATAGAAAAAGCAGCTCACTAATGTAATTTGGTCAATAGGGCTTGGCAAGCACTTACTACTTACTACAAACATGTCCAGCTAGATTCACCTGTACAGTAGACAGTCCAGAAAGCACACAGAGTATCTGTAATGCTATGTCTTTTCCCAAATATGTTTATAAATATTTACCATGGGAAAGGCAAAACTTAAATCATCTGGAGTTGATTCATCATAATTTGAATTTATACACACACCCTCTCATACACAAATGCATAACACCCTGACTACTTCTGATAATGAGAGAAAGGAGATAGTAGATTCTGTGTAATTAAAACAGCTAATAAAGTGTAACATATTTGTGAGTAGTAGTATCATGATTAGTAATAATTTTATATATCATTTTATACTGTGAAAAATGTATGTTAGATGGAGCTAAGCTAGAATCATTGTATTCTACAGCTTTTTTAAAAGAGCTGCTCTCAGACATGAAGGAGAGGTACTAAGCAAATGTGAGGCAAATGGATTTACATTATTTTCATCATATTCATCCAGCAGAGATTTGGCCCTGATTCTTTGATGAACCTTTATCTGTGATATGTCTTATTTTGCACACAGTTCTCTCTCATTCCCCCTTTTAAGCTTTTCTGACATGTAAAGTCTGCATTTGCCTCCCTGCTTGAGATTTGCTATCCATGTAAAGCTTGAATTATTTCAGACTCTCAAAGGGAATCTCAGTGGAAGAGATGTGTTTACTCTGTTTTGCATAGGTGCTATGTTTTTGAAAGTCTGTTAATAAAAGCTGCCTAGAGAATGGTGTATCTGTAAGACAGTCAGAGAGTGATCCAGGTACCTAAATATAGGCTTCTCAGGCTATTTTAGGCAGCCTCAAGTGTTTTAGTCTGCAGCATAATACAGGCAGTGGTAGCACTAGACTCAAGGAGATCTACTTCTCTCATGAAAGGTAGTTGGAGATCAGGCAGAAAACCCAAAGGCATCTAAAATGATGTAAAAATATTACATTTTAGCAACTAAGTCCCACCTTACGGATGTTACACCTTAAGATGTTGCAGCAGAAATCACAAATTAAATTAGTGTATAATGTCTTTTATCCTATAAAACTTAGTGCTCAAAACCAAAAAACATTCAGGAGAAAACAATCAGCTTTCAACCTGCTAATCCTAACATACATGAGCTCCTCAGCCCTTAAAGCAAGGTGGCTCTCACAGCATTTTCAAGGACTAGGTTTTTGTGATTCTGTCATGCGCCTGCCCCAATTTACAGTCAAGCTGGCAATCTCTGTTTCAAACCACTCCATACTTCAGGCAGCAAGCTCTTCTCAATTACCTTCCCTTCTCTCACTTTTCTACAAAACCACTGCTGAAAAGATGGCTATTGGAAGTGGATCACTTGGCCATTCCTTGCACACTTTGGTTCTTGTGAAAGAGCAAGCTTAGCTGGCAGCTCAGCTGATGAGCCTGCCAAAGGGTCGCTTGTTCACAGAGAGAGTTGCAACTGTGCTGAACACCCGCCAGCCTGGCTCCTCGCAAAGCCATCTCCTCCTCTCTGGCTTGTGTGTCTCATGAGAGCACATTAGCAATCAGTCTTCTAAATAGCAAACACATTGTTTCATCCTTGGTTTTAATTCTTCTTTCTTTGGTCTTCAGGAGAACTCGGCATCGAGCAAGGCTCCATGGGACAGCTTCAAAACCACAGGCGACTACCAACATTATACAACGATAAATGTATTAGACACAGAGGCAAAAGATGCTTTAGAACTCAGACCAGCAGAATGGGAGAAGTGTCTGAACTTGCCTTTAGATGTTCAAGAAGGTGACTTTCAAACAGAAGTTTAACAAAAAGAAGCGGAACAAAACAAAAACAAAGCAGAACTAATTCATTGCACTGACAGTAAAGAGACTTGGGGAATCCTGACCACTCCTGTCTGAACATTGTGACTACTTTATGTCAGGCTCTTCCTGTGCCAAAAGTCAGTGGGTTTTTTCATACAGTATATTCCCACTAGTGCAGCTAGTGGCGAAGCAGGTGTACAATTCTTACCATCGTGTGTTGTAAGTACCCGTGGAATGGATTTGTAAGGTAATCTTTATAGATAAACCTCAAGCAACAATTCATGTTGTAACAGCTTCATTTGGTTTAGTTTTCAAAAAACTTCACCATGAAGCACAATGTATATATTTATGCAGTTTTTAAAGTTTATAACAGTCTGTTTGGCCATTACTACACTTTTTACTTTATAATATAAAAAGCAAAGTTTTTGTCATTAAATGAATGTCTGTTGAGCTACATTCTTCATTGCTTTAAATGCAATAAAGTAATAATCTCACTTTTATATGAATAATATATTTCACATCTTTATTATTGCAGTTTTCTCTGGAAAGCTCAGAGTAGCTTTCTCTGCTGCAACTGTGTATAAAATATTTAAAATGTTGTATGGTGTAAATAAACCTTTGTCTACATATCAGTTTCTTAGTGCATTTTATTCTGTATTTGTTTATCTTAAATTTGCATATTTATAAAGTTTTCTTTAAAAAGGCATATCTTGAATATATATTTGGAATTTTAATAATATGTTGTTCTGGCTCCTGCAAAGAGTTTTTGAAGCATATTAATAGGTTTGTATAACCATTTTGCTTTTTCTTAGGTACTCTTTTGTGACACTCTACCATCTAAGTTGGACTTGTCAGAATATTATTACAATCGTTCTGTTTCATAGGAACTTTTCTCTTGTTGCAGAAAGACAAATAATGGAAAAAAACATTAAGTTTCAATGCACAGCACCCAAAGAAAATGTTAATTCAGGATCATTACATCTTGTGCATGGTCTTGTTGCTGTGTAAGAACAAGAAAGATTTTAAAGATAAAAAATTCTGAAGTATTTTAGACCAAAAAAATGGAGTGTGTTTCATATTATAAATCAAGAGCAGAGCATGATTTTTGTTGAAAATACAGTTAAGCAATTAGGAACAGAAAGACTAAATCCCTCTTTCTGTGCTTAGAATCAAAAGCAGGTCTCCAAAATCTCTCTTCATCTACAGCATAGCTGGAGGTTTGGGTGGGGGAGAGGAGGATATCTCAAATTGTCAGATGTTAAATTTCTAAGAAAAAAGTTTCCAAACTATTTTAGTTCTTGCTGTATGAAATTGAATATGCTGCAGCATATTAGCTGAAGAGCTCTTAGAGAGAAAGAAAACATCACCACTAGTCTGCCTAGGAAGAAAAAAAACTATAAAATAAAGGCTTGCCAGTGAGAACTTAACCCAGAGCACTGGTAGAAGGAGATAGTCACTCACCTGCTGAGAGAAAAGTACTTAGGACCAACTTTCAGGAAAGTGTTTCAGTTTGTAAATCTTTTCTCCAGGCCATAGTAAGATATTTAAGTCACAAAAAAGGAGCCTGGCTTTGCCTACTTTAATGTGCATCTCAATGCAGAGTGTAGACTTCTCTAATCTAATGCTTCAGCACAAATACAGAATAACTAGCTACCAAGTGGTGTCAAGTCCGTTAACTGGTTTGGGTGCTGTTAAGTTAGATGAAGTAATACTTCATATTGCCATACACCAATCTATCAGTACTGGCCCTTTAACAAGAACCTGATGCAGAAGGAGGCAGCTGCCTAACATCATACCTTTGAGATTAGATAGTGCACCAAAAACTTCTCTCTCATATTTGGTATCAACCTCTAATCTAACAGAGGTTTATTTTACCTTTAGATAAAGATACAAAAGAAACTGCACATTTGTTAAGGATTTCATCCAGTATAGTAAGCATGTCTCAAGCAGAATAGGCTTTCCATTGCTAATTTTTGAGACCAAATCAAGAAGCTTAGGCCCCTAAATCCAGATATAAGATTTAGCATCCTCCTTAATTGATCTAAACATAATACAAATCTAGAGCTCCTTAGTATTTCAGTAACTGTACTGCAGAGGTTTTTTGCATAAGCTTCAGATCACCTAACTCCTGTTCAATAGTGGTGTAGTTACAACTCCAGAAGGCTTAGGCTAGGCTGCAAACTTACCTAGGGAACATGATAAATTGGTCTACACTCAATACACTGCTGACCCAGTTGTGCTGTTATTAATAACCCAGTTGATTCAAGTTTAGCATTCGCCTGAGTGTTTGTGTACTACACAGCAGTTACAGATATACTGTCAATGTATGAGCAGCAATGTTCAGTGCTTTTTTTACTTAGAGCTTGTGCTGCCTAGCCCAGAAAGTTCTAGATATTTTTATTTTCCTATATATTCCATGTTTAGAAATATTAGGAACATGCTGAAACCCAGTCTGTTTGCCTACTGATTGGACTGTTTCATGCTAAAGCAGAATTTGTTTTCCATAAGCAAGATGCCACACATACTTACAATTTGCTGCTAAATGTCTCTGAAAAATTGTCAGACTGAACCCAGCAGGAGAGCACAACTTGTATGTCCTGGCTTAAATGGTGGTAGAGCACAGATGAGATGGTTGGCATTATACTGCATGCAAATAGAAATTGAGTAAGAACTCCCTACATTATACTAGACAGAGATCAAATGGGGCTCTGCATTTGCCTGCAAGGGAAGGCTGGTGTCATTCAATGTGCCCAATGCTACTTCACCCAGCCTCTAGCTGCAGTTACAGAAAGGTTCTGGTGTTTGAGAGCTCAACTAACCAATGTTGCTGCAGATGGCACTAGAGTATTTTGAGGCAGTTTTGCTCAGCCTAGAGTTTTTCCTGATCCAATTTAATGTACATGTTCCCTAGATGTATATCACAGAATCACACAGAATATCCCAAGTTGGAAGGGACCCACAAGGATCATTGAGTCCAGCTCCTATTTAGGCACAGGACAACCTCAAGGTCACACCATATTCCTAAGTGCATTGTCCAAGTGCTTCTTAAACTCCATGAGAGTTGGTGTCATGACAGCCTCCCTGGGGAGCCTGTTCCAATGCTCCACCACTCTCTGGGTAAAGATCTCCCTAACATTCAACCTGAATTTCCCCTGGCACAGCTTCATGCCATTCCTCCAGGTCCTGTCACTGGTCACCAGAGAGAAGAGGTCAGCACCCACCCCTCCCTCTCTGGTGAGGAAGGTATAAACTGCAATGAGGTCTCCCCTCAGCCTCCTTTTCTCCAGGCTGAACAGACCAAGTGATTTCAGCCTTTCCTCATAAGTCTTCCCCTCCATGCCCTTCACCATCTTTGTGGCCCTCCTCTGGATGCTCTCCAACAACTTCATGTCCCTCTTGTATTGTGGTGCCCAAAACTGCACACAATACTCCAGCTAATATGTAGACAAAGCAAATATTTTTCAGGGAAAGGCCTGATTTTCTCAGCAGTTTAAATACACATTAGTAATTACATAAGACCATATGCAGTTCCTCTATCTCTGCTTTCCTCTTGCATACATATACAGAGAAAGAATTTTTGTGACAAGTCAATGCTAAACAAAAGATGGCCTGGACTTTTCAGTATAGGGAGGCAGTGCATACAGGAAATCTAAGTGAGCAGCCATAGACCATGATTTCATATCCAAGCCTGTGTAAAAGGGGTTTGATGTTCCTGATGTAATGCTGCATGGACTCTCGCCAGTGGGATCTTCCGATGAGGTAAACTCTCAATTAGTCATTACTGAACTTCAGCTCATATTCTGCAACATCTCTTGGAAAGAAGAGGAAGGAAAGAGAGACTAAGTGCTGCTACAAGGGATGAGAGGAAGAATAGCAGTGCTGCCATGCTGATGAGCCTTGGAGTGCAATGGGCCTAATGTTGGCATATATGTAACGCTAATGACTCCTTACGATGAAGATTTATGACAAAGCTGGAACAAAAGATACAGAGAAGGCCTTTTTCAATTTCATTCACTACTGAGTCTGAGTTTCTTTATGATCAGTGAAACAGTACCATTCTGTGGGAAATGTTGTCCTGCAAGAACATAATTTGCTTCTGTGGTGCTAAATCACCTAGTATGGTTTTACACAGGATTAAACCGGGGTAGTTTCTTTAAAAACAAACAAAATTTCAACCTAACAAAAAGCCCCAAGCCTCAAGCTGCCCCAGGTGAAATGTTCTCTGATGCTTTGGCTTGTCTCTGTTTCCCATAGTTGCTAGGCAATGTCGTACATAGAGACCAGATGTAACAAAAGGTCTGCTCCCTGCTTTGAAGCAGCCTTCCCATCTGTCACAGCACCAGCAGTGAGCTTTCCATTGGGTAGGGAAATCTCCATTAGCAATCAGCAGATGGAGACATTGTGTACTGATGGAAGACTTTCAGTTCCTCAGGCATTAGCTCGAGGTTGTGCTGTATCTCTGGATAAGCTGCAAGAAACAAACATAACTTCCTTCTCTTGAAAAGTGTCACAGGGCTCTCTTGTGCAATCAAGCCCATTCTCATGTGCTGAGGGATCTAAACAGAGAGGGTATCCAGCTGAATAGGTGTTTGGGGAGCTGTGATCCATTTTGATCCAAATCTCAATCAATGCAATGCTGTAATCTTTGCTACTTACTTTTCTAGAGACATCTTTCTTTGCAAGGGAAGCAGAAGAAGCCTCAATAAGAAAAACTTAATTGCTGCTAAGATAGACAAGGCTAGTAACCCTGGCACTCCCACTGAAATGTTTTGTCAATTAATTACAATTGTAAGGTAAAGAAAGAGCCATTTATCTGGTTTTGACAAAATTGTCTCATACAGGCTGCATTGGACCATCCTGTGGCAATGAGTTACTGAGATTCACTACACTAGAACTGCTCCTCTGGCTTGTTCTAACTATTTTCATTTTACATCTCATTGTTCCTTATGAGGAACACTTAATTTTTACTAGTTCAACTTCCTCTCTTGTCTATACAGGCTTCTGCTATAGGCCCAGACTGCTGGGTTGGGGTCTCACCTGTTAATGTGACAGCCCCACAATTACATCTTTTTCTGGATTACGAATCCACACTTAAGCTGGTCCTCACATGGAAGGCTTTCCCTAATTTCTACCATCTTTGTCTCCTCTAGAGTTTTCCAGGGTAAAATTCTTAAATAATTCCCAGTAAATCCTAACTTCATTAGATCCCTTCAGAAAAAGGAAAAACTTGACCACAAAGCTTCTAAAAAAGCACCACCACCAAACTCCAAAATACCTGAATTCTAACTTTTTTAACCTAACCATTTCCCTGAAGCTACATGACCATCTCTTTAAGCAAGAAATGGGCAGCTTCTCTTAAGTAATCATCCTGATGAGTCTACTTTAGGAATTTATTTTCTGCTGCTCTCTCTCTGGTGCTGTGAATGTAGACTTTGTTTCTTAAGTAGCACTGCTGCAGCAAGACTGGTAGAGAGTTATCTACAGCCCATTGTTTGGGGGCTACAGTCAGAAAGTGAGGAAGGACTATGTCAGTCTTCTCAGATGGAATAGTAACTGTTTCCCACATCCTGAAAGTGTGCTGGATTCTGAGATTATGTTCAGTTTTTTGTAAACCCCCTTCCTCCAGCTGTGTGTCCAAACAGTGATGCCCACTCACTTGCTGACTCTTTCCTTTAAAACTCAGATTGGGCACCTGAGCCAGGGAAGGGTTTGGGAACTGCTGGTCATGAATGTTCATCCCTGTGACTAAGAGCTATGTGCATGTACCTCAAGAGAGATGGGATTTAAGAAACAGTTCTAATCTCAGGGTTTTCTTATTGATTAGCTTAGGCAGCTATTGGGAAGCCCAGCTGGAGATGTTTGGTTCTTTGCATGCATTGTATAAACAGCAAATATGCCTTATTCATCATATGCAGTCAACCTCAGGAAACAGGAACTTAAACCTTATGTGATGCAATGCTAACCATCAAAAAATGTATGTCCTGTTGTGGATCAAACAGGAGTTGAAATACTTCTAAAAATCTGGTTCTTAGAATCCAATTTGAAGAACAGCAACAAGCCAGTGTTTTTGAACATCATCAATTCAATGATTTATTACATTATGTCCCTAAGCTGTTGACTCAGGAAATTGCAAAAGGTGATGCCTGAAGGACCTCACTGTATTAAAAAGAAACTGGAATTGATTAGTATGTGTATTCAATTTCTTATTCTGTGTCTCCTTGGACATAGCCACTTTATTTCCTGCTCTTCTCAAGAACTGTATTAGGAAAAGATTGTTAGAGCTCTGTTTGTAGTAATTATCTTCTTAAATCAAGCAAGAATTAGCTATGGTTTCTAAAAACAGATGGTAGAATCCATGCTATTTAATTTAGAATTCTAACTAAAACACTCTCTTGCCAATATTTCAAGCACAGAACTCTGCAGGGCAATCTAACTCTGGTTATCATAGCTGTCTAAGTTCTTTCTGTAACTTAAAGAAAGAGGCACCTCTGAAGCCCAGCTAAACCCAGCCAGTTCTCTAAGTTAAGCACCAACATCTTTCAATTGATTGCATAGAGAACAGACCACACCCCCTCCCCACTGAGGGCAATAAGATAATTACAAATTAAGCACTAGATTTAGTCAGCAATATGTGAGCCAATGTCTAAGCTCCCATTATAATCAGTGAACAGGTCAATACAGCTAATGGAGTCTAAAGACCAGTTCAGTTTACCCATTGCTAGAGGCTGGATGCAGCTAACACAAGATGCCCTATAGCTTTTGAAACATTTTCAGGGGGATTTCAGATCTCAGAAAGACAATTTAAGGAAGACCTACACCCTTCTGGTCCAAGCAGTACCTTACCCTATACCTAAAATGATACTAGACACTTGTGTTTGGACAGGTGAATCCAGCTCCAGGGAAAGATTTTTCTGAGGTAGTCTGTGATGTCCAGCAGCCTCCAGCTACTCTCCAGAGAGTCATGGGGTTATGGGTCTTGTGTTATGTTTGCCAACTTGATACATCATAGGTATCCTCGCTACCACACATTGCCACTACTTATTCAGAACCCACCTTGCCTGCTCCTCTTCTGAACATTTATATCTGTTCATGTAGAGGATTCATCTTCACTATAATTTTATTGTTAGGCTTCAGAATTCTGTATGTGAATTATCCAGGTTCTTAATCCTCCTGAGAGGTAAAGGACATATAACCCAGGACAATGTAATCTGCCAGGCATTAGTAGACTGCAAAAAAAAGCACATTCTGGAAGATCACATGTGGGTCAGGCAGGGGTGCAAGAGTCATGGAGCCAGGAAAATATGAATTATTGCCATACTGATCTGGCACTTCAGTCTAGCTTTCTCACCCAAAGAGATTCTTCTAACTATTGGCCAGCAGTAAAGTTACTTCTTTGTTGTGTTCTTCTGGCCTTCTAATGTTTGCATTTCTGGTGACACAAAGGCCAGATTTGAACTGGGAAGCTGACAAGTGTGTTTACCAGGGATACTGTTTGATCTCTTAACTTCCAGCCTTTTCATGAAAGAAGCTGATGCTTCAGACCTTTCTAAGATGAGTGGAACAGGGAAGGTTTCCAGCTTTCACATACTGGCTTCTGACCATATAGTAATCTTAATTTATAGTCCTTCTAAGAAGACCAAAAGCTACCAGCTCCTACAGCTGTCACATCTTCAAAGCATTTCTGTTCTGCAAGGATGGATCTCCTGAGCTAATATCTGAAATTTAACAGGCTGCAGCCCACACACTGCTTGAAGACCTCTTTCACAGAACAGGCAAAAATTCTAAGCAAGTGAGATTTTTTGGAGGAAGTTAGTCTGAATTCAAGTGTATATTTCAGGTAATACAGTAGCTGTTGTCATACCAGCTGCTGTACCAGGAAATGCTTCTTAGCTTGTGTCTGCACTGGACTTTATCACACACCCCATAGACAACAGAACATATTTATAATCTTTTAATGACTGGTTTTTGGCTACTTATGACCTATGCTGTGACTTAAATATTGATTTTAGTCTTTAATAGGGTAAATATTGATACAGTTATAACTTTAATCAAACTTCTAGGTTGCCTTTCTACACAAGCTGGATGACTAGCATTCATTGAACCATTGACTAAGAAAGATGTATTTTTTATAGTGAAAGTGAATAATTAAAGTATCCTACATTCTTCCAAAATATTTCTTTTAAAAAATGCTAACATCTTATTAAAAGTTAATGATTAAAAAACCCTGTGTGAATGATATTTCAGCATGGTGATATATTTCCTTTCAACCATAGATGATGAACATTTTGGACCACTATTTTAACAAAATAACTGTGTTATCTCATATTGGTATCAGCCATAACTGACTGTTGGATTACCTAAAGTGGAGGTAATGACACATTAATCCAGTTTATTTGTTTTCTTGTTTCTGATAGAGAAGACAAGAACACCTCCTACTGTCCCTCTGCTCAGGGCTGTCAGTGGCTGCACAGCAAGGCTCCTGCCCTGGACCTGCTTGCTGCTCACTGCTGCAGTGAGAAATACAAAGGTTGGGCAGAGAAAGATTTTGCTTGAGGTTCCTAGAGCCTGTTCAGGGGTGGAGCAAGTGTGAAGTCTCTGCTCCTCCATCCTCTTCTCAGTCCTAAGACTGATGAAAGGTGTACATTACCCTTTGTCAGGCACCATTACTTCCCTGTGATGTGTAGAAGAAAATTGATCGTTCTACCTCTGCCATTGACCTTCCTGCCATTCCTTCTTGACAGTGGTAGTAGCTAGATGCAAGAAGGATGCCAAAACAAAGGGAACTGTCTCAGCCATTCAGTGTAAAAAAAGGAGTTAAATATCCCATCCTCCTTTCTGAAGAACTAAGTAAGATGAAATCACTAAGAGCTTTGTTGTGCACTCTTATTTGCTAGCCTACTGCCTGAGGAAAAGTACTGAGGAGATTGAGGGGGTTGTAAGAGAAGACAGAATCTAAAACAGATTGGAAAGAGATAGGAGGACTTAAGTAAGGCTGTTAAAATTACCTTTTTGTCTCAAGAGCCTTTCCAAAAACTCTTTAGCCATTTAAATCACGAAAGGAATTGGTCAGAAACCAACTTATTGCAATTTCAACAAGGAGCAACTATTGTAATGTTTATTACTACTTCAAAGGGATGCCTCATCTCAGCAGTTGTTTTCTGCCTCCCAGATATCTATCTGCCCTCTCTGTGAACTGATAGACAGTGGTATGCTAGTTAGTCCCACTTCCACATCAAAGCTAGTAAAATCAACCCACAGTTCTCTCCATGTTGTGAATGTTTCATGATACACCAGTTACCAACCTTGACTGACAACTCCTTCTGCAACCTGAGACATCTATTTGTGAAGCCAGCAGGCTTTTTTGCTTCAAGTTACACAACCACAGCATCAGAGTCAAACCTCATGAAAACTGAATTAACCTGGATTAAAAAAAAAAGATAAGCCAGTGAGTTCTTCTTGCCAGGGAATACTTCAGACTTACTGCAGCCACTTTGTGATCTGGGTCACCATAGATAGATGTGAAACAGAAAAATGTATCCCCTGTCACCTAAGGAATTCTGGACAGGTGGAAAGGCTGATGGAGAATTTATTTTGGTGACAGCTGGAGGGGCCTGGAAGGCTGTCAGCTCTAATATAGTCAGGTAGAGGATTAATTCCCACACGCAAGATGCAGGTATAGGCATGCAAAATTTGGAACCCACTCAGTCAGAGGAGCAGCAGCATCTGCTCTGGTCAGCAGGGGATGTGACATTTGCTACTGTACTCTCTGAAAGGCTGAGACAGTTGGGGAGAAGAGAAGGCTCTGAGGAGACCTTATTATGGCCTATGAGTACTTAAAGGGAGCCTATAAGGAAGGTGGAGACAGTCCTTTTAGCAGCACCCATTGCTCTAAGACAAGAGGTAACAGCTTTAAACTAAAGGAGGGGAGATGTAGACTGATAGATATAAGGAGGAAAATTTTCACAATAAGAGTGGTGAAGCACTGGAACAGATTGCCCAGAGAGGTGGTGGATGCCCCATCCCTGGAAACATTCAAGGTCAGGTTGGACAGGGCTCTGAGTAACCTGATTTAGTTCTAGGTGTCCCTGCTTGCATCAGGTGTGTTGGACTAGATAACCTCTAAAGGGCTCTTCCAGCTCTAACCTTTCTATGATTCTATGAAACACATTTGTTCAGGGATTGCACTTCAGCAAAGTACTCTTGGAGACACATGTAACCTGATCTTTTCAAGTTCCTGGGTACTGGGAAGTCCTTCTCTTTTACATGTGAACAATAGAGATGTTTCTCCCAAATAGAAAAGAAATATTACAGATGAAATTATTTAAGAGCAGGACAGGGGATTTTTACTAGTTTTAAGGTTTTCATAATTGCAGCATTTCCTAGATACATTATGTCATAGATACACATCTAATCTTAGATGTATTCAGTCTGTCTTTAAAAGTCAGAAGATGGGAAAATAACACCACCTGCCCAGAAAATCTGTTGTTCTGAGTGTCAGGAATTAGGCTTCTCACAACCCAGGAACCTGTAATAGGTATGAACAAGTTTATATGGAGAGGCTGATCCTGAGTTGAGTTGATCCTCAACCCTCAACTGGTTATATTTTCAAGAGCTTGAGCAAAGAGAAACAAAACCATTTTTTCATCTCAACTTCTGCACATTTGAGATATCTTTATTGGAATCAAAACTTGTTATGTGCCTAGTTGAAATTATTTTAGTTCAATTTCAGATTCTCCTAGAGAAGCTAGAGCAGTGTATGTCATATCTGAAGGTAACATATGATGGGCTCCTCCAGTTCTGCAGAAGGACCACAGGGTAGAATTTAACCTAGTGTGCCTCCAGCGCAACCAGTACTGCAGGTACGAGATGTTCTGAGGAGGGGAAAGTTTCACTAGTAACCTGTTCCTTGCTTCATACCAATCTTGGCAGATTCTTTAATTCCCTAGAGCAAGTCTGATCAACTTGAAACTATGCCATCCTAACAGATTGGTACCAGTATGAAGACAGGAGATAATGTACAATATGTGTATGAAATGTGGCAATCCCCAGATAAGCTATGAAATGATTCTCTGCCTAGAGCTTCTATAACTCTTACAGACAAGATAAAGGCTCAAGAACTGAAATAAATTAAAGGGAAAAAAAAAAAAAGACAGTGAGGCAAGGAAAATTAACTTCCACAGTTACTGAAGGCTTACCTGTGACCTTTATATGTGTGTGTGTGTGTGTGTGTCTTTGCAGAAAACCATTAAGGAAGATACTAAAATGTGTTTTCTTAGGTCTTTCAATATCTAACAGCATTTTCTTTATTTTTCTGTGCAAAGCTGTTCCATACCCTGTGTGAGCTCATTAACAAAAACTAGATGCATTTATTAAAACTGGAGTTTTCAGTTACTAAGAAATAAATTACTTTCTTCCATAAAATCAGACTTCAGCTGGGTCCATATCAAGTGACTTAGTCATTTGAAATAAATTCATTAGTACATGACCAAAGGGAAAAAAGGAGAAATGCACTTTTATATGAGAACAATTTTACTCCAGAAGTAGCTCCAGAAAGCCAGATTCTGGTACAGTGTGGTTGGGACTCTTCACCACAGTCAGGCTATGAAACAGCCCAGCAGGCATGCCACAACCTAAAATACTCCCAGACTGCTGTAAGCAAAACTGTGAACACCAGACTAGACAGAAACCTCCCTGCCACCATGCAAGATACTACTGCTGAAATTCTCCTGCATTTTTCTTTGCTCTACCAGTACCTTCAACATCATCCTTAGAAGGTGTTTTTGTTTTGGCTTTGGTCATCATTGTGGTTTTTCCATAAAAAGTAGAGCTAGATGAAATTGAAAACTTCAAGATTTCTGAACCATATAATGAAAAGCAATTTAGCATTCTGCCTGCAGATAGAGGTTTTCAGTCAGTGTGCCCTTCCTGCAAGGCTGATGGGTTAGGAGCACAGAGACACTTAAAAATAAACAGTAAAAAAAAGAATCAATGTAACTAAGTGAAGACAAATAGAATAAGGAGTGGTCTGAGAATAGCACATGCAGACAAGGAAACAAATGAGTGGTTCTGCCAGGGAGACTCAACAGGAAATAAGAGAATTGTCCTGGGCCAGACACTCTACAAGATGACATGATAAAAATTACAGCAGATGAGGTACATGACAGAGCAAGATGTAGATGCAAAAATAAGGGAGAAGTGAGGTGGGTCAAGTACAGGGGTAGTCAGTCACAGATATGTCTGCAAAGGACTAGTAACCTGCATAACAATGTGTGTTTGATGTCACTGGTTGCTGTAGCAACTTATAGCTAAAAAGTCCATGACATTTATTTCCTGACAACTTAATTTTTTTAAAAACTGGTGATGCTCCAGGAAAACTATGAATTTTTATAAAATATTTTATTAAAAAGATATAAATAATAAAAATATATTCATTCTATTGCTCCTGAAACTTGGTATAAAAATATATGATTGCTAACAGGAGAGAGATGACCTAATGTTTGAGGCATTAAGGGTTCCACAGACTGTAATCCAAAATCTCAGGGTACAGAGAAACTCTCTGTTCATTCAGCATTTGGTTATTATAAATGTATACACTGCCTGCAGCCTGAATACATACAGAAATTTCTTCTTACTTGTGATGCTACACTGGAGACTTACCTTAGTTAAGCTAATGCAAAAAGGATGCCCACTCTGACAGTAAGAACTGCATCCTATGGCCCAACTGTTATACTCCAAGTTCATACTATGTTCAGTGGTGGTAGGCATAAAGACTCAAGAACACTCCAATGGGCAAAAGAAGACTTAGAGTCATAAGATCACTGCAGTCTTATCTGCTCAGTCCTGGCCACTGTGAGTAGACTCTTTAAAAGTTCAACTAGTACTAAGTGGTCATGTCCTTTTCAATATGCAACCTTTGTTGATGCTCAGGCAAAAGTTACCTGCAATAATACTGCCCTGCCCCAAACAATTGAGTAAAGAAGCTCACATTCTGCTGGATTCTTCCAGAAATCACTTGCTGCCATGCAAGTAAGGAAGCTGGAAGCCAAAGACAGAGCAAATACAGCTCAAAGTGAGACCTTGTAAATACATGTGAAGCCAGTTCCTGCAGCCTGTCATACCAAAAGCAGTCCTGTTTGCTGAGAACTGTTCTTCAACTACCTCCCAAATACATACCAGTAGGAATATATTGCCTTGAGTCTTTAAAAACACTGGTTCAGCTCAAAACTTCTCAGCAGAAAGTCCAGAGGAGCCAGGGGGTGGAAAGAAATTCATAACATGAAGATAAGAAAAATCAATAACCACCTGAAAGAATATTTCTATCACCCTCTGGACCTCAGATCTGCGAATAATCAGTGGAGTGTGCACATTAATCACAGTTACAGTGGGAATGTATGTTGCCAGGCAGTTATTGTTAGACAGCAACCTTCTTGAACTGAAGGGGATGAAAACTAGGCACCTGAAACTTAGCACAATACAGTAGGATACAATACAACATAATAATTAGTACCTTTCAGCAGAGCAGATTCCTGAGCTCCCTTAGAGCATGACACATGAATCCTTGTTGGATTGAGTTATTGTGGATCACCAAGACTACTCTCTAGTACCAAGGAGTTTAGAAGCCTTAGCCTGACCATCACTTATCCGAAATTTAGCCTCATTCTGCCCAGGTGCAAGCCTGCAGAAAAAAACACTTTCAGTGGGCTGAAAGCAAGACAATATTTCTTACTAAATCTGTTGGGGTTGGTGTGTTTAACAGCACCCACTTTAGAAGGACATGCTGATCTACATGTTATTTGTGAGGGAAATGATTTCTGACAGCTATGATTATTAGTGTCCCTGAATGCTCTGGGAACACAAGTCAGGATAACAGTCAGAATACAGTGTTTTAAAAATGTGACTGCAGTTGCTGCTGAGCCATACATATGAAGGAAGTAGCTTACATACAATTAAGAAAAAGGAATCTCAACCTTTGGTGTAATAAATCTGTATGTACACACTGCAGAGGAAAAGACATCATTTCAAATTAACTTTATTTTCAACAATTTTTCCCAGTCCTACCACAGAAAGAAGGCTGACTTCTTGAGTACAGAACCATTAAGCAATAGTTTCCCAATCTGTTTCCCCTGTGCTTCTTTCTCCTCTTCTGAGTACCAGAAACTTGTAAAAGTGTGTTTTGAAAACCTTTGGAAAGGTGAGCTGAGAGGGAGCTACATGGCTGAATTTTATGCTAGTCACATTTCTACTGGCTTATTGAGTTATTCTGTCAAAAGGAGAAGATCAACTTGATCCCTTTAAAAACAAGAACACTTTCACAGAGAAGGAGATTTATTGTTTACTTATCTTTAGTTTGGGAACACAGAGGTGCAAATCCCAGTTAGTAGAGCCTGAACTGGAAAAGTACTGAGAGATAACTGCCTTCAGTTGCAAACTCTTCCATGTCAGATACTGTGAATGACCTTTGAAAATGTTATCTTGCTATCTAATCTTGAGGCTATTGAAATAACTTCCATTTGTTTGCTGGAGAATGAGAATGCAGCTCTTTCATGCATCCTAGACCTTGTCAGAATTTCTAGAAAGATTTGCAGAGATAGTGGAACAAATACCATGATAAACTCTTCTTTAAATCCACACAGCAGAAAAAACTTGGCACCTGAATCCACTTATTAAAACAGGGATTAAATGAGCTCATGCAGTACCAGTTTTCAGATAGTATGAAAATAACATTTGTTGCTGTGGACTCAGGTGAACATGACTAGATATGTATTGTCATAATTCAATGTAGTTTGCAGCTATTTCCTGTTCTATAATGTCACAGCAAGATGGTTTAAACACAAATGGTTTAGGCCCAACATATATTTTCTCATGAAATTGAAATAAACATTGTGAAATGGGTGAATATCCACTTGGCTAGAGCCCAAGTCAATTGAGAACTATTAGCCTGAAAATCACTTCTTCAGGAAATTTTATGTCAACTAGCACACTTTTAAAACTGTCTCTGGTTGAAGAAAGTATAGCACTCCCCACCAGTGAATGAGAGGGGAAGTCTGGGAAACCAACTATGACCACTTGTTAATGTTGGGCAAGAAAGACTGGCATTTAGATGGCACTTAAATGACTATTTGGAAGAGTTAATGTTCTGAGGCAGTGTTCACTGCTCAGACACTCATTAAGAATCTACCTGACCTGGAGGTCATTACTGCTTACATTAATTACTGCAATGACAAATACTCCATGGGACACTCTACCACATCTTGCAAAAGTCATTTCTTCATCAAAAGCTGCCTCAGGTCTCAGATGTATGGTGACATCTGGCACTCAGGAGCAGCACATATAACTGCATTTATTTTATCAAAGATAACCATCAAATGTATGAACTGACCAGAACCACAAACTACTTGGCAGGCTCAGCCTATAATTTTGTTATGACCCTCAACATCTCTTCCCACATAGTCACTTAAAAGTAGCTATAGATCTCCCATACTTAAATTGTTCAGGAATTATTATATGTGCCTAAGCCTTTGTATTTGCCCAGCCTAAACACAGTTTTTCAACTAGATACAGATCTGCTAGGAGTTACATTAAATGGAGCAAGGTGAAATGGTTCAGTGTTTACTTGAAATGAAGTATATTAGTAATAACTTAAATTACCAGTTTTTTATCTGACAGTAAAAGCTGGGAATATGCACTGTAATACATCTGGAATAACTGCACCTCATAAGAGGTCTTTGCACTGGGATTATTTGAGTCCTCATAGGTAACACAAGAAAAGGATGTCAATAAAATAAGGCCAGTGTTTAAATGTCTTAAAAAAAATTTGACCTAAAGAGACATGCTCAATATTAAATCCAAGGTGAGAGAGACCTGGAAGCCATGCAACTTCCAGAGATTTACTCAATTAGCTCACACTGTTGTTGCAGTCAGAGTGGAGTTACACCATTCTAAAAACATTTCATTTTATGAAACATCACAATCATGGTTAGGAGGCTGACTGGCAGCTAGAACTCTTTCTAGCTGGCCTTTATTTAATAGGTTTCTACTGAATTGTTTATGGTAATATTCATCAGACTGAAATTTTGTGAACTCCTCATGTCCTTAGTTACTTGTGGGGACCTGTTATTTGCTTGTTGCCACCAGCTGAAGTCAGAGGGTCTACTCCAGTGAGCAGCTGCTCCCCAGTATACAGAAGGGTCAACAGCCTGGCACTGGCTGGTAGATATCTGAGCCCTTTACAACAACCCACTTCTGTTTTACAATGCAGAGCATTGCCATACTACTACAGAAAACAAAAATAAGGTCTGCTTGCCATCAGATGAGTTAAAACTTTTGGATTACAGCACACCAGAACTAAAAAAAAGAGTGTAAAGATAACCATTATTAATACATTAATTTTGATAGCTTCCAATTATCTATTTCTAAGACTGTAAACATCAATGCAAACAAGCTCTCTTTATTGAACATAATAGATCAAGTAGACAGTTTCTGCAAGAAAATATATGGAAGAAGATAAAAACCTCTAAAGGATCATTAATAAAAGGGTGAATATTCTTTTAGTATATCCATGTTTTTATAGCAGTCTTATGCATTGCTTGCTTCATGTACCCTAGTGCAAAATTTGTAATGCAAGGTCTCTCTGTTCTTGATGTTTTGCATTATAAATGGCTATAAATATTTCCAGTGTTATTGGTAACAGTGTGAGCTGCTCTCTTGAGGTATTTACTGTAGACATTCAAAAAGTGCTATGTGACTTAAGGGCTTGACTTTTTTTTATGGTCATGGTTGTTTTTACAGGAATATGAACAGGGTGGTTTATTAGTGTACCTTTGAGTGTTCAGTAATTCAACAACAATGGTTTGCACTGACTGGCTGTAAAGCCCCAACAAGTTACAGAGGTTTTAGAAGACACAAAGGGAAATGGTATTTGACAGAAAATCCTAAAAGACAATGTGTTCTGCATTTGTAGTAATAACACCTAATATTTTTTGTAGGTAAGAGGGCCTAACTGGATCATTAATCTTATCTTTTCTCCCATTTCATGCAAACAAAAAAAGCCACAGCTTAATAGTCAGTTCACTTTTCCATGCTTTGCCCAAAAAGGAACAATAGCTTTTAATCAGGAGTAGTGTCAGCTCTTTGAAAATATCCAGACCTGTCATTCTTAGGCAAAGTGGAAGGATGAATGCAAGCAAGACTTGTATCTTGACCTTCCTGATTTAAAATATGAATGTAAATGACAATGTACAATTATACTTTAAATGAAGGAGAAGCTAGGATCCAGTTAAGAAATACATGCTTCTGAATCTAAATACTTGACTGCTCCTTACATTATTTGTTTGTTGATATAAGAAACTCAGCTCTCAGCTAAATGAAGTGTAGCTTCACTACACAGTGTTGGTGGTAGAAAATTAAGCTATGCTAGTATAAACCTCTAGCATGTAGGTCCAAGCATAAAATTAAGACTTTCAGTTACAGAAAGATCAGGTAATTAGATAAGGTAAGGTGAAAATGAAATGACAGAACTAGGTATCTAAAACTGCACATTGGCTTTAGGGACTTGAAAGAATGTCATGTCTGATAGCATCAGAAGTCATACAAAAATGCCTGGAGAATGAGAATAAAGAGCCAGGGTCAGACAAGGGAAGATTATCTTTGTCAAATAATGTAGGAGCAGCAGAAGAACCTGAGCCTGGCTAGAAACCAAAGGGTGAGGTGGAGCAGGGATTACATGTGTTTACCTGACACTTCTTAAGGCTTTGTGCTAGATGCCTGGGTGGGAGGCATTACAACAAAGGGAAAAACAAAAGGCTGACTAGAAAGGAACTGAGACAAATCCAGCAAGTCCATTCTTTTTGCCCCACAAAGGTATTTGAAACTTCACACACATTGGAGACCTACTTCGTTTGTAATGGGAAAAACTTTGTCTGCTATAACCTTTCAAAAGTGTAACTTTATTCAGCTAGAAAAACTTCCTGGGTAAGTTGTCTTTTATATTAATGCTTGTCACACTTCAAATTTAGATGAGTACAAGACCCTTAAAAATTGCATATTAAGATGTATACTGTTTTAGTGTTTTTATGTCTTAGTCAAAGAGCTTTAGACTTTGTCACCATAAATATTTCGCATTACTTTTCAATGAAAGATATTTTTAAATAGCTTAAGCTAAGTATAAGGGTTTACTCCTTAATTTTGCCATCCACATTTAATTACAAAATGTAGGAGTTAGGCAAAGAGAATTGTGTTATGTTGGAAAGATTTCACTGGAAAATGTTTTTTCACAGTTATGGAAAGTAGTATCTTCTTCTTCATTATTTGTAACATGTTTTCATGATATGCTTTTGTTTAGAAAAGGGTATTATGTATCTCTGAGCAGGACAGTACTGGCTGCCAGACCATGGGTCAGGCAAAATTATCTGAGGACACAAGGAGATTGAGTCTTACTTGTAAGCATCTGAGCAAGAACAATAAGAACATCTTCTGTAACTAAAGAATGTGAAATCTCAGCAAACAAGGGGTTTGCAGAAGGAGTCGAAACCAGCAGACTGGTGAGAAAGGCAAAGAGCAGACATACAAACAGAGCTCAGAGGACACTGTCATTCAGCAAGTCATTGAAAGACTGTTGGCCTCAGAGAATGCCCAAAGAAAAGGACCTGTCCCTGTCTTCTTGTGTGCAAGGGTCTTCTTACTAAACCCCTTTATTTCTGTTCTTACTCACTCTACATTTTGTCTAGAGTATGCACTCTGTTAAAACTTAGTTTTGGAGATTCAAATCCTACTGGTGTTTTCAGAGGAAACACATTAAGAAATAAATCTCCTTTGATGCAGTAGCTAGCTCAGGGTCCACACTCACAGATGTGGTTTAAACTCTTTACTTAAACAGGAAAATCCACAGGAATTATTTTCAAGTATAAGTTACCTGAGTAAGGAAGGCAGTTTTCATTTTCTAGCCTCATTTAAGAAGAATGTTTAGAATTTGAAATAAAATTCTTTTTATCTCATCTATGCATTCCTAAATTTATCATGTGAGATGAATCCACATACTTCCAGTTGTCCACTTTTTTCACCTTACTGGGATGTTACCTAATTTTTACCACAACTGTCTATACCATTTATTAGTATATAAGTGCCTCCCAGTTTATTCTACACTTCATGCCTAACATACCCCATCTCTCAACTCTTAATCAGGCTCTTGGTAAGGTCAGTGAGAACAGTGCTCTTTGGCAGATGGTGCACTGATGTGTTAATTAACTGGCTGCTTTGTCTGTGATCTTCCTAGTGCTCACCTCCTGCTGTTAAGAGCTGAGAAATAATGGAAGGGGTTAATGAGACAGAAACCTGTCCAGGTGGTCAAAACTTTATTGCAGTGCCTGAACACTAAGTGTCATCCTCAACAGTCAGCAGCAAAAGGGATGAAAGGGATCACCATGACACTAAGCCACCTACACCACAAAACCCTGCAGACCACTGCAGGACACAAATTTCCTTGCAAATTCTACAGAACAGAGGTAGGCTAATGTTGAAGGAGAAATGTTGTCAAGCTGATATTACCCAAAACACCAAAGAGGAGAAACAGCTGTGCTGCAACAGCTGAAAAAAAGAGAGGCAAAACTAGAGTCTTCTACTAAGTAATCAGTCCCACTGCTTCCCACCTTTTCCTGGGGTACAGAAAAGAACAGTCCCAGATTAATCACTCACACACCTGGATTTTTCATACCTACCACAATTTAACAGAGACAGCAGTTATACATGGATAGCTTCAGCTTCCTTCCCTTCCAAACAAAAGTCCTTTCATCTCCAGATAGCAGCTCTCTACATCAGCCAACAGGGAAACTTAGAGATAACTTTATCCTCATCTTACTGTGTCCTCTCTAAAACCTTGCACTGTCACATGGGAGTCCTGTGATGGGTGTCCTATCATCAGTTTATGCTCAACATAGGTGATGCAAACCTATTATTTCTTCTCAAACCTTGCTTCAATCACATTTTTCTAACACAAAGGAGAACCACACTCCTTTTCCAATACTATGATGCCTACAGAAATTGGTGGTATCCTCTGGTACCCTGGAAGTCCTGTTTGTCATTCTGATCAATGTTATTTTACTGTTTCTTATACTTTCCCTTGTGATTGTACCCATCTGCTTTCTGTTTCCTTGTTCTTAATGCTGAATACTGGCTGGACCAGGGATTATTCTTTGTTCTGTACAGTGCATGGAGTTGAAGTAGGTCCCTCTGATTAATGATTACAACTCCCAGATGCAATGGCAATATAAATAAATACAAAGATGTTAATCATAACCTTTGTCACTTCATTCTAGAAGCTGAACAATATCCAAACACCATACACTACCTCTGCATTACTTCTGAATTTCTGGGGATATTTATAAGGATGAAGATTTGAAATGTTAACAACCTGTATGCAAGCCAACAAATATCCAGGCTGAAACAAGCCTTTCAAGCACAGTAAACCAAATCTCTGGTGGATTCATTAATGACAATACTTGGCAGGCCATCAATCATTGTGCATCCTTCCAAACAAACCTTTGTATGCATCTTTAAGTCACACACAACCCCTTGAGCTTAAACACAGTTTATTCTTCATCCATCTACCTTTTGTTTCCAAAGCAGTTGCATTGGAGCTAAAGCTATATGCTTCACTCTATGATCTTGTAAGTGAAAGCCTGCCTGGGAGTCAGTGGGAAGCAGGTCAGGATTATACTAGTTAGCTAAAGAAGCTGCTAAATGCCTGGGTAATTTTGAAAAGCTCTCTAACCTCCTATCTGTCACCTGGATTCCTTAGAAAATGTGACTAATAACTATCTTAACAGGTTTTGGGCAAAGTACTCAATCTTTGTATCTGGATCAGATCTTTAAAAATATAAGGTACAGAAGGGCAGCCCAGAGTGAGCTAATCCTCTGCTGAGAAACTGGAGAGGGTCCAACACAGAGCTGCTGAGATAGTCAAAGGCTGAGAGCACATGGCCTACAAGAACAGGTAGGAGGAGTTGGGCTAGCTTAATTTGACAGAGAACAGGGTAAGAGGTGAGTTAATTACCTGCCTATCACTCCTTGAAACAGTTAAAGAAACTATGCAGTTAAGTCTTACAAGGAAGTGGCAAGTGATACAAAAATTGACAACCACAAGTTATGGTTGAGGAAGTTAACAGAAGGGGAAAAAAAATCATGAGAAGGTCAATGAAATACTGACTCAGGTTGCCTGGAGAGGTTATGGAGTCTCCATACTTGCAGGTTTTCAGGACCTGACTGACAAAACCATGGCTGATCTACTCTGGTACTGGCAAGAGTCCCCCCTCAGGTATGGGAGTGGACTCGAGGCTTTCAGAGGTCCCTTCCTGACCTTTCTATGGTTCTTCAATTCTCTGCTGCAGTCTTTTCAAAGCATCAAGACACTGGACATTTTAAAGATGTCAATGTCCCCTTGTATCTTAGTTGATCATCTGTAAAATGAATACCATACCTCCCTACAACCTAAGGGGACTATCTGGATGAATGAGTTCATTAATTATGTGAGGTTGCCATCTATTACAGTTCTGACTGCCAAAGTAAATATGAAAAAAAAACCCAAACAACTCCTACATAAAAACATATGACAAACCTCTCCACTGGTCTGAACTGCTATAACTCCAGTGACTGAAACAATATTACACTCATTTACTCCAGCTGAGCTACCAGCCCATGTTGTTTATTTATCCAAATGAGCAATTGTAAAGTTGAATGATGCTTAGTATGGATTATTAAAGTGAGGAATTTTTGCACTCTGAAAGCTGCATCTCTAAAAAGAGATGTTTGCCTCAATTTAATATCACCATTGAGGAAACTTTGAAGAGTTGCAAAGGACTCCAGAAAGAAGTGTGTCTAAAGGGATATACTTACAGAGGACTAGATCCAGTAACAGACTGCTAAGGACTAAATAAACATGTATACTTTACAGAAAGAGAGACTGTTTATCCCATTTTCTTAAAAATGTAGTAAAAATTAATACCTGAAAATTCCAAACTGTTATATTCTTTCAAAACCATTTGTATTTTGAAACTGCAACCTCTTATGCAAATCTGAAGGACAAACAAAGGACCCTTACCATATTTAACTGGCCTTTTTGTTTGCCTGAGAAACCATTGCACAGACAAGCAAAACATCATAAATTTAAAGAGTTTTCAAATTCACCTCCCAGGAGATGGAAGAAATGTTCGTGGAAAGGTCAAGACTAAGGTCATCAAAGTAGTGGAATCAGTGCCTGAGGAGAGGACCATCATGCACAGGGAATGGAAAGGAGCTAGATAAAGATGCTGCTGCCCTGACTTCTTCAATTTTTCCTTTAAGAAAAGGGCTAATTTCTTATGGAGCTGTTAAAGAATTATGCTGTCTCCTTGAAAATGGGGCACCACTCAAGAAATCACTTACAAGGAAGGAGAAAGTCTTTTCTGAGAAGCCAGGTCAACTTCACAGATAATGTAGTAGAGCAGCTGAATATGATAAGTGTTGTAAAACGGCTTAGATTAAGTTAAGTAACACTTTATTGCTATAGAAAGCCAGCTGAGCCTTGAAAAAAGAACAGGTGATTCATTTAAGAGGGTAAAAGATAGTGCTAGGACTGGTCAGTAATTAATTAAATTGGAGACTAGAGCTCAAGTAAAAGACTGAGCAAAATCCAATAGACTTAAGAGCATGTACCAGGGAATTAGCCACTGGCAGTTTGAACAGTCCTCCATACTGTCATGTATAAAGCCCATTTACTAGATTATCATTGCAGGTTGATACAGTCCAAGAAGCAGGAGGGGACAGCAATTCTATCCATAAGACTCTGTTACTTGGAACCCCCTGAGGGAAAATACAGGAAATAGAGCCTCTTCTTTAATAGTAGTAAACTATGTTCATAGCATAACCAATAAATAATAGTATCATTAACAAAGAGAAAAGAACACACAAATACAAACCTCAGTGTCAGCTACAACTCTTTTCAAATGAGCCTATCTAAGGCAAGACAGGCTTAACATTTGCCTGCTTCCAGTCAGTTAGGACCTCCCCAGTCTCACAAAAGCAGTGAAGAATCATCCAGAAAGGACTGGCTATGACATCTGCCAGCTCCTTGAGAACCCCTGGGTGGATTGCAACAGGCCCCATAGACTTGTAGGGGTTTAGTTGGAGGAGCAAGTCCCACACTAGTTCAGGGTCAAATAGAGCATTAACTAACTCCCTGTTATTGGTCACTGGCTCATGGCACTGGGTGCTCCAGATCCCATCCTCCGTGTTAAAGACAGAGGTAAAGAAAGCATTAAATGTCTCTACTTTGTCATTGTATCTCTAACTTTCAAATCAAAATGGGGAAGACACACAGAATATATTGCAAACACTTCATCCAGGTGTGCTATAATGTGGAAAATATCCTCCTTGTTTGTACTGAAGCTGCTTTCATTAGAGGAGCTGAACTGTGCACAGAGCTCTCTTTGCTCTGTTGTGGAATGCAGGACTACTGTTGTCATGAGACAGTGAGCCCATGTTCACATGTGCTCCTGTGAATGTCAGTTCTGGCACTAAGTGTAGTGAAAGTTTGATGCCTTTGCACACAGGCTGATGAAACTGTTATGCATTATATTGTGAAAATAATGTAAAAATATAAGAACATTCAATTATCTCTGTCTACCCTTGGTTTTTAATCCAGAATTGAAAAGAGATATGTGATTCTATTTCCATGTTTTATAATGTGTTAAACATTTTTGCTAGGTCTTTCAATAATTCTCAATTAATTTATAAAAGTTTAGAAAGCTTAGAAAATGGATTTACAGCAAAATAAGAGTTATACTTGCAAAAATATTTCAGTACAACTATTTTAAGCTATTGGGATACAACTGCACTTCTTTGGATGAAAGAATTCCTTTCAGTTCTGTTCTTAGGAATCCTAAGTCAGATATGAGCATTGTAAATGCCTCTTTTGGCACCTGCTATAGCTACTGTAGCTCTGGCAGAAACTTACATGAAGTTTTATGCTTTAAAGTTACATTTATTGGCAGGGGAAGCACAGGCCAGAAAAGCTGCATTTTCCTCTTCTCTCTCCAGGAAGCACTGAGGGATCTTTTAATTTCCACTTAAATAATCACCAGAAACAGGCACAAGTCTGAGTTTGGCTCTTTTCTTATGCCTTTTTTAAGTAGATCATTTTCACAAATGGATTTTGAAAACTGTTATCTATCTGAAGCATGTCTTGATAAAATAGTTGATGCCAGTTGTGCACTCTGCCCTCTCTTCAGCAATTCCATTCATTTATTAACTTGCTTTAAAGTGCCCTTAATGCCTGAGAGCTGCAGCAATGGTCTGCTAGCTGCTGAGTATTATATTCTACTCTATTCAAGATCCCCTTCTTCAGCTGAGGCACCATCTGGGCCACCCACCATATCTGGGTTTGAAAGCTCCCACAAGACCAAGAACAGACCATGTCACAAGCAGATGACAGCTGAATTAAACAACAACAAAAAATGTAAAACACACAAAAAAACCCCACCCAAAAAAACCCACACCACCAACACACCATTAACCAATACCAAAACAAAACACCTACACAAATCCCTCCATTTGTTTCTCCTAAAGACCTGTGAGAAATAAATACAGTGTATGCAATAGGCAAAGATGACACTTTTTGGCACTGCCATATTCTAAAGAGCTAGAGAATATCAGACCAGCACATAGAGCAACCCTAGGCTGCAGCAAGTTTAGAGAGTAGCATTCAAAGGGCAGAGCACTGTGCTTGGTACTTAAATTAGCATAGCAAGGGGGAAAGAAGACAGAGGACCAGGAAAGTGAAGGACATTCTATTCCCTCACCTATTCAGAAGTGACCAGAAATGCAATAAATTGAATTCAAACATTTTAGCTAGCATGAGATGACAGCTACCACTCTTTTAAACCAGGTAATTCCTAGGTAAAAAGACCATAGCTGTTTCATCACACAAGCCATTTTTCAATTACAGAATAAAAGTTACCCCACAGTACATCATTAATCTCAGTGATACAAGCAGAGAAACCAGCCCCAGCAGCTGTGCACACTAGCAGGACCCAGCCATGCTTGATTCAGCTGAACTGAATCTGTGAACTGTGGGCAGTGGCAGTTGGTTCCACAGAAGCACCTGTCCTGCCCATGCCATCCCAGTGTCTAGTACCAGCCACCAGTGCACGAGGTGTTAGATCTGAAGCTTTTACTCCCTTGACATCTCTGAAGAGAGAGAATTTTACACAGAGGATAGACCTCCAGATAGCTACAGTTTTGAACTTTGTTTTGTTGAGAAATATACATATGTATTTATGAATGGGAATGGAGGGGAAGTCTTATGTGGGAAGGCTGAAAGCACTTGGTCTGTTCAGCCTGGAGAAAAGGAGGCTGAGGGGAGACCTCATTGCAGTTTATACCTTCCTCACCAGGGAGGGAGAGGTGGGTGATGACCTCTTCTCTCTGGTGGCTAGTGACAGGACCCCGGGGAACAGCATGAAGCTGTGCCAGGGGAGATTTAGATTGAATATTTGTAGGAGTTTCTTTACCCAGAGAGTGGTGGAGCATTGGAACAGGCTCCCCAGGGAGGCTGTCATGGCCCCTAATCTCATGGAATTTAAGAAGCAATTGGACAAGACACTTAGTCACCTGGTGTGACTCTGGAGTTGTCCTGTGCCTAAACAGGAGTTGGACTAGATGATCCTAATGGGTCCCTTCCAACTCTGACTATTCTGTGATTTTGAAAAACCCAGGGCATTAAAGTAGTAGCTACAAAGGTGGCTCCTTGTTTCTGACAATGTTGTTCAAAACCTGCGAGAAACTTTTGTCTACAGAACAGATGAGCTGAACAGATGGTAGGTAGGGATCAACATATTGAAATTAATAATATGAGAAGCATGTAGGGCCAACAGTGATAATACAAGTTACTGAACATGTGAAACACAGGGCTCCATATTAGTAAGAAGTCCCTAAATGTTGCTGACTTAGTATGTATTGTACTACCATAGGTCACACTCAGTAAATAACAAAGGATAGCTTCAGAAGTTCTGCTCACCTCCCCCCAGACAGGATAGATGGTTCTAGCCACCCAAGCACAGCAGAAAGCTTTAATCACAGACAGAAACATGACCAAATTCTACCAGGAGAGAACAGTCAGAAGAGGAAATAAATGAGTTGTGACATTCACATAGTATATCCAACACATGACCACAAAGAAAGCAAATTCAGCTGGGGATCTACTGTTTCAAAGATCTACATTTGATTAAGCAGCATAGCAACTGCTAAGACTATCTTCTCTTCCTGTTTCTTGAGACCAGTACTACATACATTTTCACTTTGCTGTGTGTGGACTTCTCAGTATTCAACAATATCTGCTCATATTTCAGAAAATTCTTTTTAAAACACAGCTAAACTCCATAAACTAAGATAACTAATGGAACTTGCATTGACTTAGAGGTATTTAGTGCTTTTGAAAGGAAAACACCTTTTTTCACCTTTCACGTACTCATGCAGTAGCTAATAACACATGCATGTAAGGACTCTTGGTATTGTCTCTCAAATAGAGAGTAAAACCTAACACCGCAGAAGCATGTAAATTTATGTCAGTACTTAAATAATGAATCATGTCTAAATACTAAATCAACTTCAGTTCTTACAAACGATAACAGATGTGATTCAAAATGTCTCTCCCTTAGAGGAGGATAAAGGGATTTCTATAATTCATCATCTGAACTCAAATACATCATTTGTAAACCTGTCTAAGTCAGAAAACCCACCACACTTTTTTTTTTCTGGTAAGTTCCCAAAGAGTTATAACCTATTTTAAGTAGCTGAACTGTTTTTCTTAGAGGTGCCACAATTAACTCCAGAGATTATAATCTTTCAGGGGAAAGGGTGAAACCATTGTTATGTGTTGTGTTTGTTGCACATCCAAAGCTGCCAGTGCAGGCACAGCAGCTTACATTCTGCATTCAGGTGCAGTGGTGTAAATTCAGCACCACCTTTAAAATCCATGTAGTTATTATAAATTGACATTAGCATAAGTAGAATTTGGCCACAGTGCATATTCCTTTTCATTAAAACTCTAAAGCATTTTGAAAGCCCTCAGGTAAGAAGTACTGAAAGAAATGTAAAATATATAAACAGTTATTGATGCACACGTTGTCACACATAGTAAGTCTGGGTATAAACTGCAAAAGACTATGAAAAGGGAAGTCTGGAGCCTGTGAGAGACATAGCACAACTTGGTTCAAATGCTGGGGATGAAAACACATTCTGTCCTCCCAGCCTTTCTCTAACATGCTGTGTGCCTGGCCCAGCCCTGACTCCCTCATTGGCTGTGAACACCTGAACTGCAGCTGATCTGGTATTTCTGAATCAGTTTAAAGGATCTGATGGCTGACTTGTGATCTCAAAGGTGTGCACATTCCCAGTTACTGCTATGGCCTCTGTTTTCATCTTTATTCAAATGGCCTTGAATATTGAAGAGTATCAAATTTACAATCCAGAGAGAAACTAGCTGAACTGTTTTACCCCTCCTGTTCTCTTCCCAACATAAACTAGTGGAGCTGGGATGCAGGTCACTAAAGCACACCCAGCTAACAGCTGGCTGTCTGAACTGCTGAGGCAGCTCCCAGCTTCCTCTCCAGTTTACAACAAGTGTGTGAGTGAGCAAGAGCAGGGATAACTGCACTTTGGGGTGTGCACATATCCAAATCTTTCACATTCATGTCACTTCACATCTACTATGCACAAATGTATCCTGTAACTGCTGAAGGATGGATATTAACCATACTTTCTGGCCAGAGTAAGTGTTTGAATTGAGTCCTAATCATCTGTCTTCTTTGCCTTTTACTTTTCTTTCTTACCTTTTCCCTTTCTTTTCTTTTGTGGAAGTCTACCATCCCTCTTATCATGAAACTCATCCTACCCTCTCTATTGGTAATTTTGAGCTTTGTCATCTCTTTTTTTCCAGATGCTTGCCAGAGCTGCCACTTAAGGTGGGTCTGTCACTCATCTGCAGACCCCTTGTCAATTCAAACGGACTCCAGCAGTCATTCCAGCTCTTTAGAGCGAGTTGCTAAGCAACACACTTACTGGAAGGCAGTGTTATTGTTACCATCATCATTATTTGGAGAGGTAAACTTTTTGTTTCATTGTAACTATTTTAAACAGGCTTTCGTAACATAGTTCCCTTCAGTTCAGCATACAGGAAAAAGTTGCTCAGGGGAGTGAAGGAGCAAAGCAAATGAATCCTGCTGTGGTGCAGAGATAAAGTGACATTTGTCTGCATGGGTACTGCTGGATAAAAAATTGACAGGTATAACAACACAGCCTTATGTTTTATGACTCAGAAAGCTTTGCATACAGAACCTCAGCCTAATACAAAGTCTTCACATTCTTTGCCAAGTGACTGGAAGGGGAAGAATTAAAATTAGTCTTAGTTAGAAGCTAAGGTAACAGTGGGAATATTAATGTTCTAATAAAAAGAGAGGAATCTTGTATGCCCAACGTACCCTCTCTGTAGACCCAGCTCTTTAAAACAGAATAAAAGTTGCAATAAATGGGTACTAAAGAGATTTGCCTCTTGTTTTTTCTTTTTAAAAAAAGATATTTTTCTAATGTTATTTTAAATAAGGCTTTTTCATTATAAGCAGGTATTTATATTGGGGAAGGTTAGTAAGACAACGGGCTGTGAGTTAGGAGACTCATTTTTAATCTTGATCCTTTGGAGACTTTCTCTGTAACCTTAGGTAAGTCATTTATCCTCAGTCCTTGATTCTCCTGATACAAATTTTAAGTGTTTCCTTCCTTCCTCAGAGGATTCACCACTGTGGAGACAAGCAGCTTTTCTAAAGCATTGGGACATCTTTTTGTGGGAGGAGCTCCATAAATATAAAGTAATATTTTAAAGGGATTAGAACTTCCCATAAAAATATTCTCCCCTGCTTCATACAGGTGTTTTTGCTCTCCACTTGAGACATTATTTTTGTAACCATCTCAGCCCTCCCTCCAAGTGTATGACAGAAATATTCAAAATATGTACATGAATTTGAGTTTTATAAGAGATGCCATTTCAAAAGGTACAAAGATGGAAGCAATCTAACCACATGGGAGATTCAAAGTTGGTGTTAAAAAGGCACAAAGTCAGTTATTATGCCTAACAGACAATACTGCTCCTAATCTTCACACAGTAGATTTTCTCCCAATGCATGTATAGTTATCTCTGTTCATCCAGATACTTAGACACTTGCCACATTTGAAGGTAAATAGTTTTATGCATCTCTAAGGGACTGTTTCTCTGCTTATATTTAGGCATGTAAGAAGGAGGAAGGATGAAGATTACAGTCTGCCAAATAGGATTTATTTCATCTATGAGTAAAATATATTTCTACACATGCTAAAGGAAGTCCCTTGCTCTAAAAAGTTAGAGGACCAGGAAAAAGAGCAATAACAAGTGATTCAGAAAATCTGTTTATATTCTGGGCTTCACTCCTCCTAAAATTAGTTTTCTGAGGCTTAACAAAATTAAATTTAACAATCAGCAGGAAAGTAAGCCAAAAAAGAGGTTCAATATTTAGTAAATTAATGTATTCAATTCAGCGGGGTCTTATGACTTTCACCAGATGCACTAGGGAAAAGGAATTAGGCCAAATCATTTTTATCCCTTTGGGCTCAAGAACATTCTCAGAAATCTACTGAGTTGAACGACAGAAGTCTCAAAGGACTGGAAAAGGGAATCTTTAAAAAGAGGGAGATGAGGCATGCAGAGGAGGGATCCAGAGAATTACAGAGCTGTTGACTTCAATTCCCAGAAAGATTCTGGAACAAACCCTTAAACAATCAATTGAAAAGCAGCAGAAGACAGTAAGATGACAAAAGACAGCTCACTTGAGTCTGTTAAGAAATGATGATGATGTCAAACCAACCTAATGTCCTCATCTGCCCATATAATTGGCATAATGGATTAAAGGGAAGCAGTACATACAATGTATCTTGCTTTAGCAAGGACTCAGAAACTGTCTGGAGATGCATTCTTCTACAAAAGGCTGAAGAAATATTACCTAGATCAATTGTTCTTACAGCATAAATACAAATATCAGCAGCCCTACATGAACCACTTCAAAGTGATATGCAGCAGCAGCTGCTTGTGTGCCAAAAGCCGTAGGCATGAGACGTGCACTGCAGGCTTAGGTGCAAGAGCAGGCTGAGAGAGATGCAGTTGCAGAGGTCAGACAGGTTTTAGTGAGTGAAAGAAAGGGAAACAGGAAGTGAAGTGTGGTAAAAGGAAAAGGGAAGTGAAAATTATGGGTAGGATCCTGATTTAAGTACTCAAAGCATACCTAAAGGAGCAGGAAAGGTAGGGAGCATCAGGCTGGAGAGGCAGAGGTTGTCAATGGGTTATACATTAGAAACCTGGACTGGTAGATTACAGTGTACATGAATATATTTTTGTTTGGGCAGTAGACTCACTGTAGTGGACTGTGCATCTGCTGTAACATTGATCTCTGCCTGCATTTTCAAGAGGTTTAGAATTTGGCAACTGATCTGTGTTGGAGTTAGTGCACTATTGCTCTGTCACAGCTGCCTACTGTCCAGAGAATCTGGACAAGTGTATAAAAATCCTAAATTAAAAAGGTAAAAAGCAGCCTGACTATTATGACAAACTCTTTAACAGACACAGAGAAGTGAAATGCTACCTAAGAAGGTTGTAGAAATGCTTTCTGTCAAGGCTTCTGATAACCCTGGTATTCACCTGTGAATGAATCTTTATGCTGCTTCAAAAGAGAGGATTATACTGATAATCCTGTGAGGTTTTCTCCAGCCCTGAATTTCCAAGGGGACATTCTTTTATTGGCAGTTGAATGTCTGAAGTGGCACTACACCCTCTGGACAATGTCCAGGAAAGCAAAGGACAATCCTGTCACTAAAGCTCAGACTTGCAGGAGACAGCAAGTTGAAAAAGTGGACCTCTGTTCCTCAGAGCTTCATCTGGCAAGTTTGCAAATGGGAACTCTGCCTATTATCTGTCCTCCTTTGATAGTTTCAAACATTTTATTAAAAGCAAAAGGAAACACCCTATATATGAGGAGTTAAAAATTTACTTTAACAGTCAAATAAAAATGTAACAGTTACTGTCCATCCAGTTGCTGGAATAGCAACACTCATTGTCCAAACTGATTTAAAAATAAAAACAAAACAAACAAACAAAGAAAACAAAACAACAAAAACCAGCCAAACAAAATGAAACACCACCACCCATCACCTGCTTACTGTCCTTTAAATTATTATACAGGAATATATACAAATATGGATCTCTTTTCTTGGATATTGTGCTCATCCTTTCAATGTAGCTTGGCAAATGCAGGCTGACAGCTTTCTCCTCCTCAAGCAGTAGAGGTGGGAGGTGTTATGACAAACCATCAGCATCCTGCTGTCCTCAGCAGAAGCAGCATGATGGTCATGGTGAGGTTTTCTTCTTGATGCTGAGATTGCTTGTTTTCCATTTCCCAAGTTGCCAGCTGCAGCTTGGCAGTGGTCTCCACTCCCCACCCCCCACCCTCACATAAAGGGCAACTCCACTACCCCACCTTGCTGGTCTGTCTTTCCTAAAAAGTACATAGCTATCCATGACACCATTCCAGTCATACAAGCCATCCCACCATTTCTTCATAACTGCAATGAAGTCATGGGCTTGTGAGTGCAACAACATCTCTAGTCCTTTCTGTTTACTCCCCATGCTGTGTGTACTTGTATACAGGCATTTCAGAGGGGTAATCAAGCAAGAAGGTTTCCCTGGAGGGGTGCAAGAGGCTTCACCACACTCATACACACCTTTGAGGTGGTTGTCCTTCTGGCTGTCATCATGGAAGGTAGTTAAGGAGCATTTGTCACTGCTGTGATTGGCCTGGTTTATTCCTCAGTTGGATGGAATGGCATGAGCATTGGCATCTTGTAGGCCACCTCCTGAGTCCTTTAATTTAAAGCCTGCCTCACCAAATTGGCCAGCCTGCTGCCAAAGATTCTCTTGCCTCTTTGAGATAGGTGTGTTCCATCCCTTCCTACCAGGTTACAGCCACCAAAAATGTCCCATTGTCATAAACCCAGAAACCCTCATGATGGCACCAGACATGTTGGCAGGAGTTAAAATTCATTGTTGGTCTACTTCTGGCTGCCACTTTCCCCTGACTGCTAAAAAGGAGGAAAAGGTAACATAGGCACCAGTGTTTTTCACTTTCACCCTTAGGGCTTCTTTGATTCTGCCCAAGTTCTGCCTCACGCTGTCATTCATGCCCACATGGAAAAGTAACAGTGGGTAGTGGTGCTCTTGACAAGTTGTGGCACCCTCTTGGCAATGTCTGAGATCTTAGCTCCCAGAAGGCAGCATGCCTCTCGTGACTCCCTGTCAGGTTGGCAGATGGGTGCCTCAGTGCCCTTTAACAGTCACCCACAAGAGTCGCCCACCACAAGCACACGTTGTTGCTTTTTACGGTATCCACGATGTGCTACTGCTGAAGTTTCTCCACATAGAGCTTGCTCGTGGGTGTCTGTAGATGTTAAAGCTTCAGATCTGGTTTTGGTGTTGATGTTCAAAGGTGAAAGATGAAGTAGAGTCATGCTTTTTTGGGTTACCAGGGTCCAAGATGCCTCTTTCTCAGTGATGTCTGCTACAGGAACACGGTTTTGAAACCACCTCTCTATCTCCATCTTGGTTCCTCTAATGCTGTGTAGTCTTGTGACTGTTTCTTACAACTCAGTCACCTGGTGGAACAGACTGTCAATCTGTGCACACTTTTTGCAGGTACATACCTTTACATCAGGAGAAGGGTCTAGGCTGTCACTGCAACCTACTGCCTGCAGTGAAGTATCCTTCCTGTCCAGAT
Source organism: Galbula dea (assembly GCA_013399015.1). NCBI lineage: Eukaryota > Metazoa > Chordata > Aves > Piciformes > Galbulidae > Galbula > Galbula dea. Next base: position 951,323 of record VWZX01000621.1, read on the forward strand.
CCATCTGGGTGGATGCATTAGACTTCTCAGTGGCTTTCACTGTAGGAACACTGGTTTTAGCACAGAAAAAGGCAATGATGTGTCAGGCAGTGACTGGATGGAAGGGTGTCACCCCTCCCCAGTGCTGAACCTGGAGCAGGGCAGGCAGAAGTCACTGTGCCCAGCAGAGAGGTTAAACCAGTGACACTCAGCTCAGGCCACGGTGAGGCTGTGCCCCTGCACTGCTGGGTCAGCACACAGCTGGGGGCCTTAGCCAAGCACACAGTCTGAACTCATGGAATTTGACTTAATTTAATCTAGTGCAAATTTATATAAACTTTTAACGATTGATTCAGACATTTAGGAATAAAGAAGACAATGTACCAGGAGAAACTGTAGGTTTCTTAGGTTAAGCTTCAATCCAACACCTCTTCTCCCTCCAGCACCTCTACTCACCCCAGCTCCTTTGTTTTCAGTGTGCATCACACTGAGGCTCTCCTAATCCCATGGGTGAGGCAATGGGTGGCACAGCAGGTTGGAGTTCAGCTGTAATGGTTTCTTTCTGCTCCTCCTTGCTTCTTACTGCTCCTCTGCTCATCCAGAGGCCTCAGACCCTTTGGGGATGGCTCTGTCCCAGTGTGTTAGCCATGGCTGGAGTCCCTCAGGAGTGTCCCTGCTCTGATATGGGTCACCCACAGGCCACAGCCCCTCAGGGGTGCTCTTGCTCTGTGCACCTATTTCCAAGAGTGCATCTCCAGCTGTGTCAACAGCAAGTGTCCCATGTTAAGGCTGGTTAAGAGTGACAGAACAAAGTTCCTTTAGCAACCTGGGATTTACAGTTTTTACTGTTCTTAAAAGCTTTGGGAGACATCCCACTGTTACAGTGAACACTGTGAATTCCTTCTTCAAATATTGCAAATATTTGGCATGACATCTTTAATTAGTCTTCAGAGAATTAATAGTACATCCTTTTGAAACTGGCAACAGCATCACTTATTATTGAGAAAAATATATCTGCCACTAATGCCCATGTACATTTCTTAAAAGAAGATTAATCCTTTAGAATAGTAAAATTCTATATAATTACAAGCAATGGAATCCAATTAGGAGGGAAAAAATCAAGGCATCAGCAAATATGCCTGACACGGACATCTATTTGGCTGGGGAATGGCTAAAGGAAAATGGTATGCAGTCCATCTTCTGTTCAGTTCACATTTCAATCTCCAGAACTTCAATAAATGTTCTGTATAAAGCAACCCTGCACTGCCTTTACTTCTTCTAACTTCTCATTTTATATCAGATTTCTTGAATTCAAAAAAGAGAGATTTTCACATAAAAAATATACAAGCTATTATTTACATTCTCAATATAAATTAGTCTACAGTCAGAAATCACTAGTTATAGATATCTGCAGCAATTTAGGTCTTTGCATAGATTTATTGATGGCTACTCAAGATTGCAGCTGCACTAAAAGATGTAAATTTCCACCTGAGGTTGCAGTCATTGCTTTCAAATCACCAGGTATGTTCCATCAAGATTTATGGATATTGCCTCCAGAAGAATTTAAAAAAAATACAATGTGAGTGTTGAAAGGGTCAAAATCCAAAGCTGCACTAGAATCTACCTTCCTTTTGGCACACACTGAAATAATAACTTGTTGTTGCAATAAATTAAAGCTGTGTCAGTCAATCATTTTCTTCAATGACTGCCATCAATCTGCTGGCTTCAGCCACTCCCAAGGGCCAATCTGTGCTCAGTATCTCACCCATTTATTCTCTCCCAGAACCAATGAGGCAAGTGGTTTTCCTGCTGGGTTAATGACCTGTGATTGTGCTGTTCCTACAGTTCCACTGGCCTGACCTCACACCACGCACTGGCCCAATGCAGATGCTGTCAAGATAAGGAATCCAGTTTATACTCTGCATTTGTTTTGGCAAAAATAAACAAGAAAAGTTTTAAAAGTGCTTTAGAAGAAGAGAGGGTAATTTTAAAATTATTTAAACAGACAAGATGGTCTTCAAGTGTCAAGTCCTCCCATGTTAACATAAGTAAGCTGGAGTGCAGCAGCACAGAACACTGTCTACTGTCTCTGCAGGTTGGCAGTGGCCTCCCTATCCTTGACCCTGCTTTCATTATGTCAAGACCTATAGCTTTTCAGGGGCAAGTATTTCACCATATAAAGAAGAAAGAAAAAAGAAAAACCTATAGCATGACTCAAATATTCTGGTAAAATGAAATACTGAACTGCAGACTTCTTTATAGCCATTTTATATTTCCCATAACTTCATTTGAGCAGAGGAAAGGCATTTTGGTTGAAAGCTCATGGAAAAGAACAAAGTTATTTGAAGGTCATTGATCAGAAGTAAAATCCTGTCAGTCTAAAATGAGGATTTATTTCCAGTAAGAACACACAATTTTTTGCAGTGTCTGTGGCAAATGCAACATGACTCTGTAGAAAAGACCTTGAAACCTAGAGGCACATATGGAAGTCAACAGGCTTCAGTTAGAAATCTGTTATAATTAGAGCTGGTTGAGGAAGAAAATTCATGTTTACAGGCTGAGATTTATTAGACTTAGTATTTTCACACTTTGGTTCAATAGCCAGTTCCACAAGCCAACTCAAAACACCTTGGAAAACATGCCACCCTCATCAAATGGCAATAGAAATAATGGTATGTTTACTTAAAATAAAAGCAGTGGTTCTCAGTGACTTAGTGAGCACTTCAGAGAAACAGAATGCTTCTATGGAGCCAGAGTAAATTATTATCTTTACTGTTCCACCAGCATTTTTCCCCTTTACTTGGTCTTAATCCAGCCTGTTTATTAATTGATCACCATTATATAAATCTTAAATCACATTGCAGGGTACTTAGATTCAGCCCATTGGTTTGTAATTAACCTACCTTGCCTTTAGTCATAAACCTTTACATCCCAGCCCTGCTTCTGACATATGAATCAAGAAGTCTGAAAGACTGAAACACTGTTCAGATTAATAGCTGACCCAATATAAAATAGATTTTTCCACTTAAAGACAGCCCTTACTCTTGGAAGCTTGCTGTTTTCTCAAAGGTAGGTTAACATGACACAAAACTGTGACAACACACCATGATTTCACACACAGATGATGGTGATAAGATTCCCATTGATTTGTCACCTCTTGCAAGTCAGTATGTTTGGCATATTCCTGCCAGGAAAGCACTGCAGGTTTCTGCTGACCTTTTAGGGTATCTCAAGGCAACCATCTGCATCTCCTGTTTGCTTCTCTGAGTACAACCTAACAGTTTAAGAAAGGAAGGAGAACTGAGCATGTTGATCACATCCTTTTGGGCACAGAGAGGACTGATGTTCTCAGTTATGACATGTCTCAAACACCCCCCTTGACTCTGAGAAGCTCTGGGGCCACCCTTGGACCTGTATGGTAGCAGTATTAGTAAGACCTATGTCATGTAAGGTTCTAGCTGGACCATTTCCATTCTACCTTGCCACATATCTAATAACTGCATGTGCATTATTCCCTCCACCTAGGCCAGAGCTGGCTAGGTGCTCCTACCAGGCTATTCTTTCTTACCTCCTTTCCAGAAACTTCTTACTTCTGTTAGCACCAGAAAAAGCTCTTCCTTGGTTCTTCATTTTCAACATGATGCTGACCTTCCCCAAGACAGACTGAGCCATTTTGCTCTTTATTTATACTCACCTTGTGGGCTGGACAGCGTGCAAGCAGCAGCTGGCAGATTTTAGTAAGGTAGTGGTGGGAGCAGAGAGAGCTGCATATGGAACCATCAGCAACTGATGAAAGGAATAATCATACCTGTTTACACAGCAGGGGCCAGAACCAAAACCAGAACCATTATTTTCCCTAGGCCAGCTCTTTTTGTTCCTTCCCTTTGCTACACAATAGGATTCTGGGAAGAACAAAACAGGAGGAAAAAAATAAAGATACATGGAAAAGAGAGGGAGGGAAAGAGGAGATTTAGGAAAAGGGAGCCTCAGCTCAAGGTATTTGGTAGACACCACAGTAGCAAGCCCTAACCAAGGCAGAATCAAAGCATAATCACCAATATTTTAATGAAATTTCTGAAACTATAAATTTTGGAGACCTAACTGGATCTGGATGAAATACTTGTCTCTTCCTTGATTAGTCAAACCTCAGAAAGAGATCTGTGGCCCATTTAAATTACTAATATCTAAGTAATATTTAATTCCCAGTTGACTACAAGCAATTGATTTGGCTTAATCACAATGAAATTACTCAGATTACTTACCAAAAAAAAGTATGGGGAAGATTTCTTGGCTCTTGCACAGAAATTAAGGGGAAAGTAGGGACATAACAGACTCTAGGCAGTCACTATCTTATTAAATTTCTCCTAAAGTGAACTATTTTAAGAACAAAATAAATGCTTGTACAATTAGGGACATTTCCACAAGATTAGGATGACCTTAAAACAAGATCACGTCTAAGTGTATTTATTTGACTATGTCCCTTTAAAAGAAAAAAGTCTAATGCTATGAAATAGGAGTTCATTAGGTCATTGCTTGGATCAGCTTTTTTGGACCCTTTTTATTGACATTTCCCATCTCTTACAGCCTCATTATCAGACTGGCAAGGTTCTTGCTTATTTTTTCTAATTCCCTGAGGAGCAGATACCAGAACATTTTTAACCTGTACTTAACTTTCTGCCCATGCTGGAGTTAATAACTCATTTAACACACTTAAAAAACTAGAAAAATGCACCACCTCAGATTTACCCATTTCAAGTAACTACCTTCCATATAATTAATAAATGAGTACATTACTGACATGTGGAGGTGGGTTTATTTGATATTCTTTGCCTGACCAGCAGTAACAGAAATATTAAAAAACAATGGGGAACTACCACCACCCTACTCTTGCAGGACAAGCAAGTATCCTTATGGAAAAAGAGGAAAGTTTCCCTCCAGGAAAAGCATGTTGTTGGCAAGGCACTGAGCTGCCACTCAGGGTATAAAGTCATTTTCCTCTTCTGCCACAGGCTTCCTGTGTTACACTCTATGAAACTGCTTAGGCTCTGTGCCTGAGCAGAAGATAAAAATACCTTCCTGCCTTTGACTGCTGTCATGACTATTTATCAGATGTTTTTCAAGGGAAAAAAAAAATATTTCACCTCTTTGTGCATGTCTGTGAAGTGAGAGACTGAGCTGCCAGGCTGCCCAGGCACATCAGATGCCCACAGAGCACTCACTAGAGAGTCTTATGGTAGAATTTGGATCAAAGTTCTGCCATTTAGAATACTAAAGCAATAAACTGTGGATTCTCATGAAGTTCTTTTTCTTGATATTGCCACAGTTAAGCCTAATACTGTATTTTTCAAAAACACCACAGGGAAAAGTAACAATGATTAATTATTAGGAAGCCACATATTTTACTACATATTTGTCCTCTAATTCCATATTGATACAGCTTTAGCTATAGATACAGATATGCTTCCCAGATGCAGGCTTATTGTTGCTGCTGAGTTCACAAGCTGAAATGAAGGCTTGCTTGCTCTAATAATTAAGCATATATTCAGAGATTCAGAGTTTGCCCATTTAAATTATGCTTATGCCAAAGAATACATGAAGAAACTTCAGCAAGTAGTCAGAAATACTATTTTTGGTTTGTTTTCTTGTGGTGCCCACCAAAGAAAGTGTCTTTAGAGAATGTATGGAATTTCACATGACACTTGATATTCTAAACCTAGAAGTAAGAAATAAGTCTAGAAAAAGAAGTTCTAGCTGAAAAGCCTTTCTTTTTTTCCTAGAGGTTAACCTCTGCTGATTCTAACAATGTCAGAAAATGGTCCAGAAAGGCAAAGTGAGATTCAGCTCTGGACTAAGACACCTACCTTTAAAAGTCTACATGAGAGTATCTACATGTAGACAAAGTACCTACATTCCTACAATAAATCCAGCAAGACCTGCCCCAGTACATTCAGTAGTGACTCAGGTTTAGTTCAGCCTTAAAGCAGACATCTGAATTTGGTTAGACAACCTGCACTTTAAACTTTTTTAGCTGTATTTATTACATTTCTAATAATCAAAAATCTGGGCTGAATCCTGCCTTTATCTCCAGCTGAATACTCCCATAACTTTAGTATATTTTCAGTGCTCTTTTAGTGAATGCAGACAATTGCAAGGCATCCAGAAAGCACCAAACAGTTTGTGTAGCCTTGTAATAAGCAGCACTGCAAGGTTCTACTTCATGCATAGGTTGCATTTTGAACAACTTGGATTTGGACTTACATCTCCAGGGCTAATGAAGCCTTGAAATGGTAGATTCATAAAAAGAGAATGAGAAAATACTTACTACACCACCCATAAATCCTTCCCAGAATGCTGCAAAATGGTTATCTAAGAAAATGAGGATTCACTGACAAACTGTTGCAGCATCAAATCACAAATCTTGATCAAAAAACTGTCAGAAGTCTTTTCCTCCCTGACTGATGCTTTCTTCAGCCCATCAGCATCAGTACAGTACCATCCCTAACTGGCTATCTGTCAAACATGTCTTAGTCACCCCTAGACCAAATATTTAGTCTTTCAGGTTGAGATGCTGATAGAAAGCTGAGTGTCATTAGAACAGTAAAATCACTACAACCCTTTCCACATTGTTACCCTCTCCCGTAGCCCAGACAGACAGGATGTTCAGCACACAGCTTGACATGGAGTAAAGTTGGCAAAATATAAGTGAAACTGCTGGTGACATTCACAAACTGTGCAGTGAATAAAGTAGTGATCATGTAAACTGGTGTTAACATTCTCCCTACAGTTCAAGATTTTCACATTAAATGTCTTCAGGCAATCTCCAAACAAGATGACAAAGTAGACAGCTTTAAAAGGATGTAGGAAACTGAAAGGCTGGACTTATTCTGGGGTGAGTTTTGCCACTGTTTTTAACTGGAAAGATTGTGAAAGCTCATTAATAGGTGAACATGAAGTAAGGTCTCATTCAGCAAGTGTGGGGGCTGAGAAGTCTAGGATACCACAAGCCTAATAAATATTTCTTTCAACATGGTGTTTTCTTTGGCATGCTTACAGAATTACTGTGGTCTCCTGCTGAACATTCAAAGCTGAAGAACTCCCCATCTGTTGCTGTTAGCTGTGGTCCCAACTGTTCACATACTCAGGAGTGTGTCAAAGCACTGGGTTACTCACTTATTAACTCCACCATACTGTTTTCCAAAGTGTTCAGGGAGCTCAGTCTTACAGCTCAGTCTCACAAAGTCATTGCTGAGGCAAATCCTTGATACTGGTAAAGACTCTAAAAGGGAAGTTTGACATTTTTTTTGTTGATATTTATCTTTGTAAGAGGTGACAGAGCTAAGTGTAAGGTTCAAAAGAAGTATGTCTTTATCCTTTATAATTAATCTTCTCTTGCCTAGCAACTCACCTGGACCTTGTCTTCTCATTTTACATACTTGTCCTCCACAAATGGTCTTTTAGGACTATCACTGAACATAATGAATTGTAACCTATATTAATTATGTGTTTATGATATTGCCCACAGATGCAAAGCATGAGACACTGTGCAAACAACTACAAGGTGTAACACCAAAGGGTTGCAAACTAAATAGTGCATTGCACCAGGCAAATGGGGGAAGCCAAAGTGTGTATATTAGCCCTGCTGGTGCTGCCTCAAGCCCTTGTACAGCCTGAGAGGTGACCATATCCAAATGTCTGAGAGAAGGCTTTTATAATAAGCACAGAAGATTTCAGTTTAGCAAACCTAATGGTGGTATAAAGGCTTGGGGAGTGGACAAGGGAGTAAATGCATCCATCCCCACCCTCTGTCATTTAAAAGCTATGGCTGAATGAAGAGCTCCACAAAATGGTTTCAGATATGCATAATTGAGTCTAATAAATGTTTTAGTGTTTTATTAGTAATTCTTACAGTAGAACTTCACAGTAATGTAATATTACAGACACTCTTTATTATATACTCTCTCTCAGTAAAATTTAGCTGACAATCCTATTTCATTTCTTCCTTTGGCACCTTGCTTAGATTTCCATCTTAAGTAGGACTTTTAAGATACACTTTGGCAGAAAGCTTCCCTACTCAGAACATCCCATTTAAAAATTAATACCTTGCTGCCTCTGCTAAACAAAGCTGGAAGACTTTACATCAGTGTTTTAAGACAAGAGTGCATGGTTCATTAAAACCTAGCTTCACTGGGCTTAAATCAGAGGTGAATGCAAATGGGTGCAAGGGAGACTGAGCTGCTATTACTTTTATTTCTTCCCTACTCCTACAGACTCTGATTCATATACATTTCAGCCTTTACACAAGACCTTTGAAATCTGGCCCATCACACATAAGAACAAAGTTACTCTACTGTGACATATTTTATATGATCCCATGCTAAAGAGGAATAGAAGAAACTCAAGGATCATTCTTTTCAATTAATGCCATTCTGCTACACTCTGAACAAGTACATTATAAAACCTTAGTGCAAGAACAGTGATCCAACTTCAAAAATGCTATAGGACAAGGTTGTAATATACATAGCCAAAGAGAAGCAGATTATATACAGATTATATACTAAAGAAAGTTATGAAGATGTAAATTCCCCTATTGAAACTTCAATAGATCATGTGCAAACTTGGCTTGAGTGCAGAAAAATCATTATGTATAGATCATATAAAATCATAATGTATAGATCCATCTATTTTCACCACAAGAATATTATGCTTCTTCCCCATATATCTGACTCACTATGTGAAACTCCAGACTACATACACTAAAGCTGAAATAATCTTTGCAAGTATGTTGCTGGCATCAACAAATGGGTCAGCTGAACTATCCATGAAGATTTTCTCTGAAAACAAAATCAGCTCAAATTGTGACTATTTAGGACTCTAATTTACCTTTGTCACATGTTCCTTGTCCATCCTGTGAGCATTTCAACTCCCTAAGGTAGAATTCAGTTTACTAAACAAGTCTTGGATCAAGTCTCCTGTCCTAGCTCAGACCTCAGAAATGGTCACCACCCTGTAGCTGCCTTAGTTATGCAAATTTACTTACTAGACTGACAAAAATCTTTCAGCATAGGAGGTGACTTCTGAAAGAGTGAGGAGCCTCTTCCTCTGCTGTCATCCAACTAGAATAAGATTAGACAGGGCTCATGCAACATCTGTTACACCTGATGGATTTGTCACTGGCGAAGCAGAATACAGTTACTGCAAACACTGCAGGAATCAAGTAGCACACTACCTGCTCAGAGGCTACATTTGGCCTCTAAGATCACTTTGACATGCCCTAGCAGTAAGAACTCATGAGTTCTGGGAACACTAGTGATGGCAAAACTCCTTAAAACCATCTTATTTTGCATAGCTTTTCATTTTGTCTACTGAGATGTTAATTTTCTAAACATCTCTCTTCATTTTATTAGGTAATGCATTGATTTTGATTAAAATAATTGGAGAATTATATGATTAGTTATGGAAATTGTCATTGCCAAGCTGATGGCAACACACTAAATTGTTGCCATGTCAATACTCACCTTGCAATTTTCCACAGGCAAACAATTCTAACAAAATCAAACACAAATATATTGGTTTTATTTGTCTTTAACTAAGGCTGCCACCTCAGTCTAGATGACAAGGTGACTTCTGTGTCAGTATACCTACCATGCAGCTCATTTACACCAGATGAGTTTCTTAGGCCTATGTTTTTCCTGACTACCTTTCTGTAAAGTTGAGTTTCTCATTTCAGCTCCCTGATTCAATTGGTTAGATTGCAATAAAAATTAGAAAGACACTTTGCCAGGTGAAGATTTCATGCTTTTGGAGGCCAGATAAAATAAAACCATATAGATGTAGATCAGGAAAAAATTATGGAGGTTGTTTTACACACTGTATGTAAATGACTTATTTCCACTGATTCAGATTTGTGATTTCTGATGGTTATTACATATTCCCTTTACATAGCCCTTTTTATGCACGTGGCTGGAGGCCACTGTCAGGCTGCAGCTGGAAGCCCAGAAGAAAGAAAACACTGAGGAGAAGAAAGCCCCACCCTGGGCATCACAATCCTCCTGCTGAGGACTGCAGGATGATGATGATTTTTCTTAACACCTCCTGTCCCTTCTGCTCCAGGAAGCTGTCAGCCTGCATTCACCACGCTATGCTGGAAACATGAGCATCACACCCAAGAAAAGGGGTCCATGTTTGTACACTTTTTTTGTGTAAGAGTATTAAAAGAGGTATTGCTGGTTTAGTCAATGTGGATAATAAGTGTTGGTATTCCTTCAAATGGACTAATAATAAGTGTTTGTTGTATTTTGATTAGACTGTTAAAGTATTCACTGGTCTAACAAATTCTCAGCTCCCTCTCTATGTATCTATATATAATGTATTCCCCTTTGGCCATATTTTGAGTGCATCATCTGCTGCTTCTTGCTTGGGAAGAGCTTCCTGTCAGCATTTTGGCCATGAGGGATCTTACTTCCACTTCCCAACTGCTTCTGTGAAGCACACCTTCATGAGGACAGTGGTCTGCTACAGGGACTAGACACAAAAACCTGAGCCATGAACTACCTCCAACTACTTTGGAAGACTCCAAAAGAAGTAGGAATTGAACTGAGATCATGTCTGTGCTCAACATAAATTCACTCTGTCAGAGTAGTACTTCTGTATGGTACTTTTCATCCCTGAGGCTTCCAAGACACTTAAGCTGTAAAATTTGTGTTAATTATTCATTAAATTCTTGGTTCATCTTCCTGATCTTGTGAATCACAGTACTTACTCTACAGGACACAGCAACAGCCAACAGAGAACGTGGGTAGAGAAGTAAATCGTTAATTACACAAAAAGTGAATCACAAGGCAGGACATGGCTAGAGATTAATGTATTTCCCAGATGAAAACCAGCACTTTCAGCAACATAACACCTGTGAAATTGTCCTATGTGTCAATTTGTTAATAAAAAGTGTGTCCTATTGTATCACTGGCACTTTACAGCACATTGTACTCGATGGCCACAAAGCTATTAAGGGGCATGACATACCAGTAAAACCCTTCAATGAAAATAATCCTTATTTTCCTAGTAATAATCCTAATTAATCTTTCCCTTAGATTAATTCATAATGAAACTTCTATTTTTAAATGATTTTGATACCTGGAATTGGGAATTAACTGAAACTTTCTCAGAGGCTAAAAATTTCCAAGAGAGAGACAAATTTTCAAGAACAGTAATAAGTCCTTGGCATTTACTACAACAGCATTTTAGTACAATTAGACATGCTCTAGGAGAAGAAAAATATCCTTTCCCCCTCCTCAGCTGGAAGAAAAATGACAAAAGAGAAAGCTGCAAAAGAAGCCACAATGCCAGCTTTGTTGGGGGAACTGCACATCTCTACAAATGCAAAAGGCTTTCTGCATTCTTCTATTTGCAGATTTTCATGTCTGAGCTGGCAATTTGCCTGAAGGACCAATCCCCTGACAGAATTATTGTCAGGCAAGTCAGCTGTAAATTTCAATCAGTCAAGTGCAGGGCACAAGGAAAACACTGTCAGGAATATTTTCCTGCAGCTTGGCATCAGATATAAACACTGAATGTATGGCTCCAAGCATAAATCTTCAAATAATAATTTATCCTGGAAATTGATAATTTTCAATTCTCACTACAGCCTGCTACTTAGGTACAAATTCTCCAGGGAGAGCTGCTTTTCTCTGCTATGGAGACAAATTTTGCTACACTTACTGGAGCCAATGAACTCCTTAGAAAACAGAAAGCAAACATTATTTTATTACAGATATTAAACCCTAGGAATTACTGTGATAATCACTTGCTAAGCAGTCAATTAAGAGGAACTATGGTTAGAGACATAAGAATTATATTGTGCATCCATATAAATTATATCTAAAATAAGACTAAATTGGAATATTTGTATCCATTTGTTGGTGTTGTCAGCTCATAGATTTTAATCATGGGCCTTTATCTTAAAAACTTCAGATTTGACATTGTCTGAACACACCAGAACATTACTACCAATGTAAATAAGTTTAACAAGCAAAGCCAGAAAAGAAGTCAGAAAAAAAAAATAGTTCATATTCCTAACCCTTCTGGTTACAGGGAAAAGCTTGAAAATGGGCCACAAAGCCAGAAGGGTCAAAAGGGTTTATAGGTTTATTTTTGAAGGTGTTATGACACATCTAAATGTATCATCCTAAGCAATTCCTATTACCAAACTCATGTCATGATTTTCTGAGTCCTGAGTCACAGCTTTTAAGGCCTTGAAGGAGCAGTTTAGGAATTTCACTCCCCATAAGGTTTGACAGTATTCACTCCTAAAACATTCTTTCAGGCCTATAACTTCCTATCAGCTTCCAAATTAGGACCAGACTCAAAGGGAGAGATGCAGGCACACTGAGAAACAACAGCATTTCCTTTAACATCTTGCCTCGTTGAAAACATCTTCCCAGAGATTCCTCTTTGCTTTGGAGGGGGGAAGCAGCTTTCAACACTCAAAAGCAAGATAGCAGGGTAGGAAGTGTAAAAAGGAAGGGTGAAGGCTATTGCAAGGGTGGGGGTAACTGCTGCCACCTCACTCAGCAATCGTGCCTGTCATCTCTGTGCATCTCAAAGGCTCAGTGTGACAGCAATTCAAGACAATGCAAGCACCACTGAACTCGCTCCAGTTTACAGATGCCTGTCTTGTACTGAGGTGCTCCAAACTGCCCACAGGATTCAGATGTGATGTAACAAGTGCTGAGTGGAGGAAAACAATCCATCACCCTACCTAGTGGCAGTGCTTCTGCTAACATAGCCCCAGATGCTTTGGCCTTCTCTGCTGTCAGGGCCAGTGCTGGCTCAAGCTCAGCTCACTGCCCACCAGCACCCTCAGGGCCTCTCCTGCACAGCTGCTTCCCAGGCAGGCAGCCCCAGTCTGTGTCACAGCAAGGGACACTTCCTTCTCAGGTGCAGGACTTGTCATATGTCCTTGCTGAACATTTCATTATGTCAGCCCTCTGGATGGCAGCCATGCCCTTGAGTATATCAACTGGTGGCACCTAAGTCTTGTGTCACCTACAAACTTTATGAACAATCACTTCTTCCAGGATGGCAGATAAAAGTATTAAACAAGCAAGCCCCATTCTGCTTGCCACAGGTTTCTAGACACCTTCAGTGCAAGCCACAGCTGCGCTGGGACTTTGGTTCAACTTTGCAGGGTCATCTGTTTATCCCTTTGGGAAGACAAAACCTCAAATGGGAGAAGTGGAATTAACAATTCTGGGTCAAGCTGGGAGAGAATTTGTGATGAAATTTTCTAGGGTGTTCTCTCATGACAGTTACACAAGCCCTGAGTTATGATATGAGTTACAAGGCCTTAGACTAGAGATTAGAAGGAGGCCCTTTACCCAGAGGGTGGTCAGGCACTGGAACAGGTTGCCCAGAGAGGTTGTGGATGCCCCATTCCTGGCAGTGTTCAAGACCAGGCTGGATGTGGTCCTGGGCAACCTGGTCTAGTGAGTGGTGTCCCTGCCATGGCAGGGGGGTTGGAATTAGATGACATTTAAGGTCCCTTCCAACCTGGGCCATTCTATGACTTGTAGCACAGCTGCCCACTATGGGCAGCAGTATTTCACTTCAAGCCCTGTAACTTTGAGGGTACAGCCATCAGCTTTTAGCCATTTTTGCACATTCTTGCTTAAAGACTGAAAGGATGAGCATCTCAGGCAGAAAGCTAAAGGTAGAATATATAAAACCTCACAAATAGGTTCAAACAGAGGCCTCCCAGTGCAAGGGAGCTGAGAAGCAGGCTGACCCAAGGTCTGAATGTGTATGTTTGGAAGAAGTTCTCACTGTTCTTATGAGGGTTCTCAGAGTGTGATACAGTGAACTTCAGCCTTGCTATGCTGACACAAACCCAAGGCTTATGTTAACAGGAAAAGCCAAACATTTCTACTTCTACTTACCACTTAAGACAAAAATCACTTCTGTCCTCTGAGTAAAAATGTCCTGTCTTGCTTGGTCGTTTGGGGATTTGGGAAACACAAACAGAAAGAGAAGGCAGTTGCTATTGTATGTAAAGGTCTTTTACATCCTTCTCTGCTGCTCTCTAAAAAGTACTCCATATATACAAGAGCTAGGACAAAGGCTCAGGACTAAAGTTTCCCTACACCAAAAGAGAATGAGATATCCAGATAGCTCCTTTTTTCCACCCTATATTCTTTAAGGATCATCTTCCTCCTTCAGTGCCAGGGACATGGAGGTAACATTGTAGTGTTGGGCCGGGATCATCAATTGGCCAAAGCCTCAGAGTGAATCTATGTCCCTTCTTCCACTGTGCTCTGGCTGTAAGACAAAAAAGACCTTACTAGGACACAATTAACATAACTCATATAACACTATTAATAGCAAAAAATTCAGCTGTGGAGGGAAAAAATATTTTCTTAAGACTGTTAGCTAGCACATTCCCTGCCAACAACATATTTATATGAAAAGCATGAACTGCAGCATCCCACCACAGTCTCTCTCAGCCCATCCTGTTCTGCACTCCAGCCTGTTCCCTGGGAGCACGTGGCCCAAGATGTTCTTGAGAAAGACACATGCTATCTGTTCTCTTTTCAGGGTTCCCTTCTGAAGCAAGCTGCAGCAGATAACTGTCTTTTTCTCCCCCAGGTACATCAACTGTTTTTTTTCACAGAAAAACATATAGTAAGGGGAAGAGCTGGCAGCTCTTACACCACGAGGAGCTGGGGGAAGGGGAGACAGACAGGTCCCAAATAATTAGTCTCATGCTGAGACCCATCCTCAGGACATTTATTAAGTGGAGCAAGAGTCCTTTTTTTATAGCAGAGTGCTACAGATTTCTAGTGAGAATACCATTATATGCAGTACTTGAATTAGGAGCTAGAAATAAATTAAACAGCTTCTCCCTTTCTATGACAAGGTTCATGAAAAATCACTGACAAAAGCTATCAGAAGGCTGGTGAATTTCTGAAGATTTCTTCTCCTACGAGGAGGAAACAACCTTGGTAACAATGTTGACAACTGTTTTCTTTCTGCTAGAGGGCTCAATTATTAAAGTTGTGCTAATAAAGCCCACTTCAACCATCTGAATAGTCTCCTAAGAAATCGATTAAGGGACCAATTTACCACAGTGCTATTTTACCACTTGGACAATAGTCAGGAGGAAACAAAAGAATGTTTGTGGATAACAGGAAAAATCTATAGCATTGACTCCTTTTTTTTCTCTCCCTTTGCATCACTATAAATACGACTTTGTGTAATTTGAGTAAGATTAATTTTAAGTAATTTTGTCTCTTCTCCTTACCTTAGATGTTAAGTCATTGCAATCAGGTTAAATCTGTGAAGTGCAAGATGAGGTTCTGTTGGGAAACTTCTAGCACAGTATTCAGGCAGCCAGGGAAGCACAGGTTTTTGTTGTTTACTGGTAATGTGCCACCTGAAAAAAAGGTTAGCTTGAACCAAATACCATCTGCAGAAAGGATTCAAGCCGACTGTGTTCACTCCTCCTTCAACAGCAAATAAACAGACCAGTAGAAAAATAGGCCTGCTGGCAGAAGTATCTTCACTATGGGGATTGGTTCACCCCCACTTTGAGCAAAAATTCAATAGCCATTTTATTGTTTGCAAAACTCATCCTTTCCCTATTCAACTGATAGGTTAAACTGCAGATGCTCACAGGACATTTTATCTTTTTTGTTCCACTTCTGCAATTTTACATTGCCAGTCATTTCCTACTCTTGCCCACACAACTCCCCTCCTACACACTGCACACCTTGCTTTTGAAATATCCTCTGTATCCCCAATTAATGTGTTTTTCATTCATAGTACTGTATATGTCTTCACATCAAAATGCACTTAAGACTCAAAACTTAATTTGAATTTGTCTTATCATCTGTGAGCCTTATAACCAAACCACAAAGAAATAACCAAATCTTCTCTAGCCTGACACAGTACATTCATACACCTGTATTTGTCAGTGAGGCCCCTTCTGCCTTTCTCTTCTCCCTTCTGCTGTCCCAGAAACAATAGTGTCTCTTTCTGAGAACCTCTTTTGATGCAAAGTTGCTACAGAAGTTGGGTGACATAGGAACAGGATTTCACATGCAAGTGTATAATCAGTTTAGCTTACACAACATGCATGGATAGATAAAGAATGTAATATTGAGGTTGCCACATTCACACTTCAATCATTTGTATGTACTTCCTTAATTTCTTTTTGACCCATAGGAAACTGTGGAGTTGTAACCACTGGAGGTCATCAGGAATGAAAAATGCAAACATCCCTAAGAAATAATCCATCTGACCCTTGAAGCAGAGGATACATAAGGTGACCTCAAGTCTCCCTCCAGGACACATTCTGTGGTCGTCACAGACTTGCACTGAATACTCAGTTCTGGAAAAGCTGCCATTATTGTCATCATACATGTCTAAAGGGAGATCAGTTATTACTCAATAGTGAACAACTTGTCTCCTAAACAGCTGGAGAGGGAGAGGTCAGAATTTGTTTTTGTTCATTAGAAGGTATTTGAAAGAGGGAGCCTAACCCACCACATCAATGTCTTTTATTCTATCAAATATTTTAGCACGTTTTTAGATATATGTTGCCCAGATTGATAGCTTAAAAGGAACCTATTTACAATTACAAAAAGATACACCTGCAAATATTTCTTCCCAACCACACTGCTACAGTATTTCTTTTGTGAGTATTTTACACATTCCATTTTTGTTCATATGAAGGCTTAAGAAAAGTCCTGAAGCATAGGTTTGTTCACTAAAACAATAAAAGGCTAAAAGAACAAAGCTATATTAAAAAGTCCCTTATCACCATGGTAACTAAACCCAGGCTAATTTTGTAACCAAATTTTACTGGGAAGGCAGAATAGATCAGTATCTCTATATCACTTAATCAAACAGTCAAAAACCTCTCAAACAATAAATGATAACTTCTTTTTTTTAGATTGCTGTACTGACCTGAATACAGAACTCTAAAAAGAAGTCAAGAAAAGTCCTAATTTCAAACAAGTTTATAAGATATCAAATCTTTTCAGATGAGCACCTTCATTTTAAACCTTTCACAGGCTATTCGTGAAGAAGGAAACGTGAAGCTAATGATGACATGAGTTTCAAACAAAACTGTGATGTCTAAAGGCAAACTACCTGTGCTATAGAAAACATTGCCCCATATTGTTTATAAAGGATCAAAACTGTACTGGGTGTTTTGCACTAGGAAGAAAGTAGCAGATGTGTGTGACTGGCAGAACTGCCTCATGAGGGAACTGCTCGCCCCTACCCACGCACCTCCTACCTGCGCTCCAAACGTAGGAGACATTACAGGGGAGCTGAATTGGTTTTAAATGCTACAGAGTGCAATGCAAACACCTCAGATCAGTAAAGGGGGAGAAAGACTAATCAGACTAATTACCACCATCAGGCAAGAAAGACATGCTACATTAATTTCTATGTCCATTTGGGATTTGACCTTTCAGGTGACACTCCTAACAAAGGCTTCTATCTAATGGCAACTTCGGTGGCAGTTTCTACCTCTTGCATCTTCCCAGGAACTGGATACTCACTTTATTATTAGGACTTGGGCTGAACTAAGTAACACATTTTTATGGGTTACCACCTGTTCAACTCTCACAGAAAGCCTAGACTGCTTCGCTGTACTGTATCACCTGCTGTCCTGTAATTTATGCATCAAAGTATTAATGTGCAATATAACAATTTCCCTGCAAAAAAAATAGTTTGGTGCTCTGCTGGCACACTGAAAATGTTATCATCATAATCATCATTATTATTTTAAAAAGACAACATCTAGGTGCAGAGTCTCTTATTTCTGGTACTGATTAAGCTGTTATGAATGAAAACTTTTTTCTTTTTTTGTCATTTTTTGGTATGGTCCCAGCAGGTCTAATGTAATGCAAGAAATATAACTTATTTCTATTCTAACAAATATGAATGATTTTAAATTCCTAATAAAACCCCAGAAAGGCATTTCTCAATAGCACTGGTGGCAAGTTTTCTTTCTGCACTTGCTAACAACTAGATAATTATACATCATGCCAGATGTTGGACCTTTTTCCCTTCAGGCTCATTACAGAATTGCCCTCATTTTAACTTCATGTAACCTAAGATGTTGCTTCTTATATGGTCAGGTACCATTTCCACTTACCAATGAATATTTCAGAATTTCATATTAAGTATTCATTGAAGCATGAAAGAAAGAGATGGTGTTTTGCTCCCCTAGTGTGTGCCCTAACTGGTAGCCTGTACAGCCCTAGTCTGTTCTGCTTTCTGTCTTTCACTCAACGAATATTTAAGTACCATGCAAAGTGGATTTATTGCAAGACAGTAAAACTTAAGGACTAGTGGAAAAACACCATAGACCCATATTCTTAAATCTAAAAGAGGAAGGGGAGAGAAGACATATGCTTAACCATGTTAGCTGACACCTAAATATGTATCAGAACCTCTTTCTTCCAAAAGCAAATGCCTGTTTTGTCAATTCTGCCAGTACTTTGATATAGGATAGGAAGTAAGTGACTTGAACTTACCAGAATTCAGGCAGTGATGAATAAAATTTAGTTGCAGAGTCAGCTTGTGTCTGCAAGTCTAATGGATATTCCGTGAACATTAGCAGGAGCTAAATGTTGTGCTGAGGCACTTAGAGGAGCATCTGAGTACATCTTTTTGATGTATCCACAACAGGGTATCTAGACTCAACAGAATTTATATGATTGCTACAGAGACAGCAAATAGATTTCTGTTTCTTAACGACCCTCAGGATAAAAGTCATCATCAGGAGCTCTGTGGAATTAAATTTCCACATATCACTCACTCTTTCTTGTGTGGATTTACAGTTCCAGATGAAGGGCAAGTGAGTGAGGACTAAGGAAGTAGTTTGAAGGAGAAGTTCTGAGCTTTTGAATGGAAAAGAATCTTCTCTGGTTTTAATTATTTCTAATTTTGGTGACAAAAATAATTTCAAGAGAAGCATGTGAAGAATTCAAAATCCTTTAATGAGAATGTGCTAACATAATTCAAAGCCACATCATCCCTGAAACAATGCCAGTGTAATTTCAGACTACAACAGCAAGTTATTTTAGCACAGCATTTCAGAGGTTCTATTATGGTGACCAAGAAGCAGTAAACATCTTGAAAGAAATTTCATTAAGATTTTGTTTTCAGAAGTGCAAAAGGCTTTGAGAAGAAAGGCTCACTGAGGTATTTATGACATCAGGAAAATGAAGACCTCAGTTTGTTCTGCCACTGCAACCCCACATCACTTGATAAGGGTAAAGCAACACACTCAGGGTAGGGAACACTCCACGTTCTTTGGCACACACCTAAAACACAGGGCTGGGAGACACTGTCCAGAGTCAAAGCTGCTCTCTATACAGTAAGGAGCTGTATGATAAGAAAACACTGAGGTAGGTGAAGTAGTTTGTTTTTACAAGCTCAGTCTTCTGAGAAAGAAGCAGCAGCTATGGAATCACCACACAAACCTACTGCAGCCTGACACAGGACTGAGTAATTGCTAGTTATGCTAAAAGACTACTTGGCTGCCCAACTGCCATAAGGAACTGCCATAATGATGGACAGGTAAAACTTGATGGACAGAAGATGATAGAAAAGCCTTGAAATATTTGAAAAGTCAGTTCTTTAAGAAGCCACTCCTGCTCAGTACCAACTTCACAATTTTACTCCCTTACTTAAGAAAGTATCTCCTCATTAACAGAACAAGCACTTGTTCATTCAGTCAGCAAAACACATTGGTCACACATCCAAGTCTTACATGTTGTGATTTGCTCTGCTCTGGAGCACTATGCCTTTTTTTTGACCCTGTAGGTTCAGGAAGAAGGATGTTATTGAAGCAGTAACTCACCAAAAACATATCAGGTCTTACTGTCACTAGTTACAAGGCTGCTAATGCTTGTGGGGAAAGCCTGGAAAACATGCAGAGTGATACTGATTTGTCCTGGTTTGTCCACATCTCTTCTTTGACCTTGATTGCTTTTAGTAGAGAAGCCAGTTTCTCAGTAAGGTTTTTGAGTACTACTGCAAGATGTTTTAAAAACTTACTGACTGAAACAGTATAAAGCTTTTATCAGGAGAACAACATCAGTTACTTCTGAACATCTCAACTTCTGCAAATAGTCTCTTTCCTCTTGTAGTGCAGCATTATTTTCACAGGATCATTTAACAGTAAGCACACAGGAATAAAGATTACACTTTCAGGAAAAGAAAAGCAATAGAGGGAAGAAGATTTTACAGAGGCATAACATGCCCAAGAATAGACCTTATCTTATTTTTGGTATTTGGATGAAAATGGTTCCTATAAAAAGGAAATTTCCCATTAAAAAGGAGAGATGGCACATTCTTAATGCTAACTCTAAAGTCCACACTGTAAGTACCTTGGCAAACTGCAGACACACATGGCAGACATACCTTGTACTTGCAGAACACTGCATTCTTTCCACCTGGCCTTGTACTTCCACAGCAGATGAAAGGGCAGTCACGGTGAAAGCATGGTGGAGGCTGGCATTCTGCTGAGAGAGAAGAAAAAACTTTCAGCATAAAGCTGGGCAGGAATGTAAAGCTCCATTTTTTTTTTGTGGTGGTGGTTTGTGAAGACTACAGCTGAGCAGAGGAAAAAGGATCTTTCATCATCCCTGGTAGAGGTGTTGATACAAGCCACTTTTGCATTTTTTAGACGACCGTGTCTTTTTTTGTCTCCTTGGCAGCTTCAGTTCCACTTTCCCAGATAGGCACAGATGACAGACACAGATACCTACATACATTTTCCCACTAGCCTATGTATAGCCAAGATTTCCTTACCCTCTATGTCCCAGGTTGAATATTTCTGTGACAAAGTATGGCAATCCATCTGTCCTCGGGAAATGCCTCCCTGCAAAAAGAAGCTGATTTGTTTCAGGCTGTTTCTCTGAATGGCAAGATCAAGATCTTTTCAGACAGCAGTTGTGTCACTAAAACTGCTGAGGGTCCCTCCCAGTTTTGACTGTCCTTAGACTTAACAGGCACAAAACTCTACTTCATCTTCCAACAGCAAAACAGCTCACTCTCAGACCCAGAGCACAGCCCTAGGGATGCACACATGCCTCTTGCCGTTTCAATGAGGAGCCACTGAGCATCCCCATGAGCACAGCTGCACACACCCCATCAGTTTCACCTCCACTCATTTCAGTTTCTGAAGCTTTAAACCGCAAACTGTATCTTGACACTCACCACAGCAGAAGTGATCTGTAACTAGAATTCCACAAAAACACAAAACACAGTAATGCAAGTTGCAAGCCCACAGCAGCAACTGTTTCAGAAACATTCAGAGCAGGAATGAGGGAGAAAAACACAACAGCTCCATCACATGCACAGGAAAGCAGCAGAGAAAGAAAAGGGTCAGTGTTGCCAGCCCATACAGAAAACAGGCTTTCTCCTTCCACTCCTAAACCCATCTGTTAAGTCTAAGTATTGCAGCACTGCTCTGGCAATCTTGAGAATAGGAAACCACAGCAGCCCTGCCACTGGACACGCTACTGACTGATGCTGCTTACATACCAGGACACAAAGAGGGAGACATCTTGCCACACACCACTTGTAATCTCCTGAAAAGTTATGTTTATTGAAAGGAACCAGTTGGAAAACAGTGCCAAACATCTGGCCATAAAACTTGGATGTGTTTGACACACACAGAGGTGTCAGTCTCACATGACTAATGCCTAAACAGTCTAGGCACATCAACATACCAATATTAATATCATTATCAACATTATTAACCACATTAAGCAAATACACACCTGCAGAAACCCAATGCTAGAAAGAACACTACAGACAATGCAACTCAAAGTTGAAAGAAAACTCTTGACAAGAAGAATGAGTCCCAAATCAGAGATCCTGTCAGGTGAGAAGATCTCCAGGGCTGCAACAGTGGAGCAAGGAAGCTCCATGGGAGCCCCAGAAAAGTCAAATGCAATGGCCTATGACAACAAGTGACTGTCAAAATCGAGATGACAGATGTGCAGGAAGCCTGGCTTCAAGACATAAGAACATAAGGATACAGGGAAGAAGTCCCAGTCCATGAAAACAGACAGATAGAGAACAGAGCTGCTGACACAGCCTGGAACAATAACCACAAAAGAGAACTGTCCAGAAAACTTCCCAGGCACAAGACCAATCCACACTTTAAGCTTGTCACACAAGGAAAGAAGTGCCTGACTGGCACTATGCCAATGGGTACAGGATTGCAGATCCCAGAGATGGTAGCTGAGATGTGTGCTGTGCTCCTTGAGCGCAAAGAGGAACCCAAGGAAGCTCTCAGACACAGAAGAGTTTACATAAGAGACACAACACCACAGACACAGGCTGGAACTGCCCTGCGCACACTAGTCTTGTCCTGAGAAGTAACCCACTCCCTTTGCCTGCCTGTTCCTGGACAGCCCTCTGCTATGCTAACTTGAAAACCCATCCCTGTAATTCCCAACCTTGTCCTCTCCTCCCAGCCCCTCCTCAAGCTTGGTTCCTCAGCTTTCAGAGGGCTGTGGGGCTGAAGCCATCCTTGACAAAAAACACATCTGCTAACCACAACATCCCCTCCTCAGAAGTGCCATGGTGTTCCACTCACCTGCTTGTTCCAGAGTTGGACACTGCAGCCATCATCACTTGTGACACCTAAGATACCCAGAGACCCAAAATTACCACTGTACTTGTGAGAATTCACCAGCCTCATGCTCTTCCTCGCTACAACCTCAGCTCACCTCAAAAGTTCATCCAGTTCCAAAAGTGGCCCCACACAGCACCTGTAAAACCAAAGAGAAGTGCTTCAGTGAGTTGTTGCAGGATACCTTACTCTTAGACACCAACCTGGCCAAAACCACCTCACCTTCTCAGACCCCACATCACTGTGCTACTTCACCCCTCCAAGACAACATGCATCAACTGCAAAAATCAAAGCAAAAGACACATGCTGAGACACTGCCTGCAATCACAGTCTGCCTGCACCCATTCCCATCCTCCACCTCTTCACCTTGGCTTCTACCTGCCATGCCTCTGCTGTTTACAGGTTGCCACGTTGAGGCCTGGGTACCCCCTGTAAAACACAAACACCAAGGGATACTGTAACTTCACCACCAATATGACAATGGAAAAATAACTGCTACTTCAGCCCACTAGTCAGAGCTCACCTTGCCTGAGTCACCTCTGGTGCCACTACTGTGCTTCACTCATTGCTTTACATCTTCCAGATAAAAATTAGGGGGGAAAAAAAGCAGCTAGTCATATAGCCACCAGCTACATCTTCCTTCCAACACCACACATCAACTCACCTTCTCCACTTTCCTCTCCTCTGTTGACCTTTGGTGCGCAGCTCATCCCTCTGCATCTGCAAAAACAGTACCAAGCCAACCAGCTGCTGATCAACAGCTTAACAGATCCAAAGGTCTTGTTTCCATGTAGGAATACCATTTAGAGTCCAACAACAGCCTGCCATTAAAAAACAAAAACCAAAACCAAAGCATCTGGACTGATGGTGAAGGGAGGAATTCAAAAACTAAGTCAGGGTATTAAGTAAAAGTCACCAAAAAGTGTGGATGCCAGAATTCTGGAGGGTATATTTTAACAGACCTAATGCTTTATGAGAAGAGACTCATCTGACATTCAGCCTTGCCTTCTGTGATGCAGGGGCCCCCCGGGGTTTACACTGTGTCTCTCATGACTTTGTCATACCCCCTGTCAGCTGCAGGGAGACTTCAAAGAGAACAGACAACATCGACATCCAAATCCAATGGCAAAACCCATCTGAGAAAAGCTGATGAACCCTCCTCCCTTTCCTAACCATCAGCCTCAGAACTTCAGAAACCCGTTCTCCTCTCCTGAAAGGTCAGGGAAGGGATCCTGCTCCTTCCTGACAGCTCCAGCTCTTTTATTTGCACCTCTGAATGCCCCAATTCGGCTGCTCCTTGGGGGCTGCTCTTCTAAGACCTGCACCGGGATCCGTGCCCGGAGCGTCCCCATTCTGTCCCGGCATGGCGCATGCACCGGACATCAACGGCGCGACAGAGGGGACAGGGCTGGCGTGCGAGCTCTGGGCTGCAGTAGGGCGCTTCGGCCACGCGGTGGCAGCAGCAGGCAGCGCCTACCGAGCTGCGCGTGCCGAGGGGCGGCCTCGGCGCTTCTTCACCGGGAAGCGCCTACGAGCGCGGCGGCTCTGCTCCGCAGGCGCCACAGTACTGCAATTGCTGTTACCGGCCGGACGGCAACGTGGAGCACGGCGGCTCCTGAGCTGCAGTAACAAATTTCTCGGGCGCTTGATGCCAGCAGAGAGCACGGAAACATCTCACCAGTGCGCATGAGGAATTCCCCAGCTACAGCACCGCACCATCGCGTGTCCTCGTCTCCCGAGCTGCGGTACCACACTTTGGACGCCGGGTGGCAGCAGAGAGCGCGGAAACACCGCTCCACCACGAATGCGCGGGTCCGGAGCTGCAGTACCATACTCTGACCACCCGGTGGCAGCAGAGCGTGCACAGGTATTGCATCATTGTGTGTGCCCGAGCTGCAGTACCGCACTCTGAGCGCCTGGCGGCGCATGCAAGGGGCCCGGCCTGCAATACAGCCTCTGGGCACCCGGTGGCAGCAGAGAGTCGGAAGATGTCGCTGCGCTCCGTCCCGCCTCTGCTTGGAGGCCAGGAGCGGGCGTCTCGCAGTGTTTGGTACCACCGGAAACAGGAGCTGCTTAGCTCAGTGGAGGCAGGCATTTCTCCGCCCTGCTCCCACTCGCAGCAAAGGCTTTAACAGTTGTTGCCGCTGTGCCTCGAAGCAGCCAAGCAACAAGCCCAGGAACCCTCAACATAGGAACACAGGCACCTTGAGAGTGCCCGGGCTTGTCTGATCTCGGAAGCTAAGCAGGGTCGGGCCCGGATGGTACTTGGATGGGAGACCACCAGGGAATACCGGGTGCCGTAGTTTTCCTGCTGTGGCAAGGGGGTTGGACTAGATGATCTTTCGAGGTCCCTTCCAACTCCTAACATTCTGTGGTTCTGTGTGAACATGAGAATGTTTCCATTGAACTTGTGGCAGAAGGAGCACTTCCCCTAAGTGTCTTCACCTGCTCTACACTGCTAGCAGAGCAGGACTCTAACGCTGCAGCCTGGTAACTTTCACAAAGCGATTGCTTAAAAATCCACCCTTGCTTTGAAAAAAATAAAAACCCCAGAACACACACTAAGGAACAACAGATTAATGTGTTTCTAAACAATAACCCCTAACTCATAAGCAGAGCAAAAGCAGGTCTGAAAGTGTGGAACACTACTTTAGCATTGTTCACACCATATGAGCAACAGATGAACTCTTTCACCAAGGGACAAATCCAGTACAGGTGCAACTCTCATTTCATTTTTGTGACACAACCATTCTTCTACACCAGCCAGTGGGTTCAGAATCATGAACAGAAGCAAAACACCCACACAAGTATTACAGTAGTTTCTTGACTAGTGTACAAAAAAAAAAAAAATCCAGAATTTTTGCAAATCCATTATTTGAGACATGACTTCCAAATGCAAATTTTATGCAAACTCTTTGATTCTTTAACTGAGTGGAATTCAGGATGTGACTAAAATAATGAAGGGCTAGAAGCCCAAAACTAACTCACCATCTGGGTAACTATTGGAAACTTTAGGTGACTGTAGGGGAATAAGGCTCAGGATGCTTTGCCAATCTGGCAATAAAAAGCTAAGGCCCAGCAATCATAGCATGTTTAAGCAAAAAAAAAAAAAAGAGGGGGGACGTTGTTTTGGGGACTTTTGTAGTTTTTCTCCTTTCTACACAAAGCCAGCCCAGTGTTACTTCACTAATGAATAGTCACACTTCTACAAAGTACTCATAAACATCACTCACTGCTAATAAGCAACTTATGAGTACAGAGAAACCTACTGCACAACAGAGGCTTTAAGCTTTACTGTATTTAGTACTTATTTCCCAGGACCCTGCAAAACCTGCTTTCTGTCCCTACCCACAAAAAAAAAGGCAGGGGAGGAGCCGGGAAATTGAAGGAATAAGCAAACTAATAGCTCTATTTGGAATGGCTTCTGAAATACAAATTCTCAGTAGTAAATGCCATCCAGACCCTTCCTTCCCAGGACAATGTAAAACCCACACCCTGCATTTGTACTGACTTGATGACTGACAGTGTGAGATCAAGGCTGAGCGCAAGCACTTAACTCCGAGATTAAAGCAACGTTTGTACACACCGGTACAAAACCTGCTGGAGTTTACCACCGTCAAGTCATTGCAGTGCTAGGAACGTCAAACCGAGAACTACTGCTGTGAGCCCTCCGCAAGAGCCTGAGACACTCATGAAATAGGAAGATGCTACAGAACATTCCTCTCCCCCCTTGGGTATTTGGAAAATGCGAAGAGTAAGAAAAGCTCCGGCGTTACAAACACTGAAAGTAGAGGGGGCAATATAAGGCACGGAGAACCGTCACGATGCTGCCGCCCCGGAAGTGCTGCTGACAGGGAAAGGCCTCTTCCGCCGTGGAGACGTGGCAAAGGCAGCTGTGTGCCCAGGACCGGATCGGCCACCACCTGCCGCCGCGGGAGCGGGCCTCGGAGAGGCCGGGGCCGGGTGCGAGAGCCGAGAGCAGCCGGCGGGTGGCTGGGAAGGCCGAAAAGAGCGGAGCCCGCCTGCGCCGGGGCAGGGCCGGCGGGGCTGCAGTGCAGACGGGCTCTCGGAGCCTGGCTCCGCGGGGCAGAGAGAGCCCCGTGGCGACCACAACCGCGCACATACGCAGCCCCCGAGAGCTACCGCCGGCAGTAAGAGGGTGGGACGTGACCTCCCTTGGCTATATCTTGACCTCTAAAAAGGATGGTTTCAGGAAAACTTTCTAACAAATAGTATTTTACGAAAAATAATGCCTCCCTCTCTGCGCGTACAGCTTGATTTGGATCACTTTGCCTTACCCCGCAACCATCTACAAATCCTGGCAAGAGCTGGGAGAGCAGCAGAGGAACTTCTTAAAAATGAAAACAACAAACAAAAAATAACCATTTCCCACTGTAGTGTTAACTTTTCTATTAAGCTTGTTTTACTGGTAAGATTCAGGGATTTATTACCCCCAGCTTTGTTAGCCTTTCCAGTTACCTCTCTATTTGAAAAAGGGAGCATTAAATAAAAAAGCCCACCTCAACTACAAACGTCTCCTTTTTTTTCAGTATTTCTTAACATCAAACACCTCACATTGGAGAAGACAGAATTGCTCATTTTTACAACTCTGAATTCCTTCCAAAGATACTGTATCATCTGTTTCCTGGCATTATGAGAAGTGTTTTACACACCACACTGAATAAAATACTGTTAATTTTCAAAAGAAACAATTGCCCAAGAATACAGAGGAGAATCATCCCAAGGTGGTTTGGGCATGCATTTCCCTTTTTGCACTCTGCTTTCCTTCATTTCACACCTGAAATTCTAAACTTCATACTACTTTGCCTCTCTGCTGGAATCTCCCTCCCCAGCAGAGCCACCATCATATGAAGACAGTGGAATTTCCATAGTACTGAATGTTAAGTCTTAACTGTGGAAGAAATGGTTCAGCAACCTGCCTGCTGCTTCTACTGACTGTTAGGCCAAGCACACTCTCTAGAACCGTTATTTGCATCCTTTGTTCACAAAGAGTTTAGAGGAGTTTACTGACAGACAAAACATCCAAGAGTGAACCATTGGTTTAAACCAAACCAAACCCAAACCACCACACAAACACCCAAAAACAACAAAGAAAAACTCCACCCCAAAAACCACAGCACACACGATCCCAAATTATAGTTCAGTATTACAATGTATTATCATGTGCAAAACTCATCATTTACAAAATGAAATACAAACATGTGCCAGGGGTTTCAGATACATGACAAACTGACAAAAACACTACAGATCTCTCTACAATACACTTGACATTTTTGTAATCATCTGTCTAATGTTACACTGCTCACACCAGACTTGTGAAGAAGCCATGTCCCTCTAACAAAGTAGTCCTAACTGACTTAGGCAGGTCCCATGGCATCAGCTACCTTGGACAAATCTACAGAACACACACATGTTTAATACCATTTTACACCTTTGCATATGTAGGACTGACTTCCACATCTCACTTACTGAGTAACTTAGAACCATAAAATGCTAAAACACATCCTTCAGTCCAGGAGACACTGTGATGCTGGTGACACTATACAAAATAGTTAGCATTCTCCTTCACCTTACTGACATATTTAAGCATCTGCTAATGCAAACAGTATCCAGGATAGATGCTGTCAAATCTCTCTGCCAATCTACAATATTGCTTACAGAAAAGTTCCTTCCCAACCTGTTCCATTTGTTTTCTGCAAGGAGCCTGAACCAGCAGACTAACACATTTTAATCCTGAATTAGGTTCTCTACATTTTCTCTGCCCCTTCTCTACATCCTTTTCTTTCCTTTTCTCTTCTAACCCCCTAGTTCTGTCTAAAACAATACATATGAACAATTATCCAGGTAACAGTACATCAAGCTCAGATAAAGGCACTGAAATTGCCAGTGCCAATGTTACAATCTTCTTACAGGTAAGAAAAGTTTCATAAGAACTCTCCTGTAACAGGAAAAGAGAAACCAGAGACTTTTAATGCAATACTCTAAAACCAGCAAGAGATTTATTCTTGTATATTAAATGTTAAAATCACATGCATAATTATAGAATACTTTATAGTTAAAAAAATATTTCAAAAACCAACCCTGACAGTTTACCTGCAACTGCTATAAAATTTCTATTTTTTATATATATATATATAAAAACATGGCAACTTTCTGTAATTAAAAAAATTAGGAAAGGATGCAATCATCCAGGTAATTGAGTTAACTGATGCCCTGCATCGGACAGTCTTGTCAAATTCATGCTGGTAAAACTGAGCTCATACCAGCCAGTTTACTGGAATACTTGTCTAGCATACATATATTTAAATCAAAATTACATTTGGCTAAAGGAGGAGTGTAGGAAAATAAGATTTTTGCACACTACAGCAAAAGACCTGTGGAGGGCCACAGTATAATAGGCTCCCAAAGGAGTCTGTGGTATAAGAAATTGACCCTTGTGGGCTGTTTATTCAAACATGCTGGTGGAATGTTCCACAGAACTGGCCATATGTATGGTTTACATGGAGTTTTGTCAGCAATGCTAGAAGCACCTGCACATGTTTTACTAGGCATTTGTGGTTTAAGACCTGGTTTAGGTCCTAAGGAAGGCAGCCAACAAAGATATTTTCAAGAGTTAAGAAGGAAGAGAAATGAAAGGCCGAGATGCTGGTTTTAAGAAGCTGAATCATCGTTGCTTTGAAAGATGGCACCGTACGGATCGCTGTTGATGCGCTTGTAGACGAAGTGAAAGACTTGGGGCTGTGGACGGCTGTGCAACTCTGCCTTAATTTTCTGAGGGTAGGTATCCTCTGTCAGTTGCTGCCAGGTGTCATCAACAAAAAGAAACAGGCTATAGTCTTCTGGGTTGTCCACTTTAAACTTTTCAGCACAAAGCTGACATACATCTTCCGTAGTGATATATGGTCTCACTAGTAAGGTCTTCCCTGTGCACCCACTGTTAACATCTTGGAATGCAACACGAAGGTAGTTCTGTAGAATGAGAAAACAGACATTAGAAACTCGAAACAACCTTCAGGACTCAGCCTCTGAAAACAGAAGAGTCAACAACAAACAGCAGGCCTCTCCATGTTCTAGTTGTGAAACACACACTGGTGATTCCTGCAAGTTATGGCCACCCTGTGAATTGCGACGGTGGTGGTAAAACTACGACAAGCCTGCGGTGGGCATAACAGAAATTCACAAGCTGACACCCTCCTTTCCTTGGCTTACAGTCTAACCCTGCAATTAAGAGTGAACAGATACCAGCCTTAAAGCCACATGGAAAACACCAGTGGTTTTAATGGGACTTGGATGTGTGGCCTTAACAGGAAACAAAATCCTGTGAAGCAATGTAAACATCAAAAGGTGATGCTGCCACTGCTGGGTCAATACTATAGAACAGAAGCTTCACACAGGATGTTAGTCAGAGGGGGAAAACAAAACAAACCCCAAAACCCCCACAAACAAACAAACCCACAAAACAAACAAAGAAAAGCCACTGGCAGCAGCTTGTGAGGGTGTTATCCACAAGCTGCGGCATGATAAGCTTTTGCATTCTTGCACTGCAGCATGCAAAAGGTAATCCCTCCTCATGTAGGACATTTTCATCGTGTTAACTGGTAGCAATTTGGGGTCTGAGACTGATGTAAACAAGTTTTCTTTATTTCATTAGGGCTTAGAGGCATGTAGAAAGAAAATTTACTTTGCAACAGTGGAGTAAATCCATATGATTTGAGGCAAAAGTTATCTTTTTTCTCTAAAAACAGATGCATACCCACAGCTCTGGTAACATGGACAAATTCTAAACATGCCTTACATGGAAATGCAGGTCTACACTTCAAAAAGCATTTAAAAAGCAAAATAAAAAGCAACAACTGGGGGAAAAAAAAACACAAGAAAAACTCCTGCACCCATGAATAATGCAGCCTGCTATCATGTGCAGTCAAATTAAAGGAGGTGGGAAAAAAATGACAGTGAGAAAGATCAGTTTATTGACTGAGCTAGTACCTACGTTTATATGCAGAATAAACTGCTGCTAAATCACAAGAGTAAAAAATGTACATTTCATAAACATAAGCTGTTAAAAGCTAAGACTGATAAGAATGTTCATATGACTTAAGTTCCACTGTTGTCTTTATTAAAAGTATTTTTGATAGCTTGCAGACTGAAACATTGAAGCTTTGCAATAACATTTAAATTGGGACTGAACCTGACTGAATAGAACTAATCCACTTTTGTTACCCAGCATAAGAAAATTACAAAAAATATAAAGTAAAATCTGCCCTAGATAAGGCAAAACACACTCCAGCTTTAATTTCTAATATAGTTGACACACATAAGACCAGTTTTTATATGCATATGCTTTTAGAGAGACAGGATTGCTTCAAGAAGAGGCTAAAGTTTGTACAAATGCCTGTAACTCATATACTGTATAAATAATTTGATACTTAGCATCAGAAAGTTGTATTCAATCATGGTCAAGTTATGGTATTTTTTGCTTCTCCATCCTTTTGAAGGAGGGAGGATGAAGATCTTCCAGGGGCCAAATAAGGGTGGAAGACTGCATCACAGAAATGCAGTGATAACATCCTGGTTCAATGTGAGCAAGATGAGTTGAGCTGAAGTAGTGTTACTCGTGGGTTGTAAGAGAAGGTGCTCCATTTCCAGACTGCAGGATGTGGAGAGAAGAGATGGAAAACTGCCATTCTGAGCAGGCAGCAAAATGCTTGACTTTGTGCCAAGCACAGCCTGGAAGCAGTATGATGTTACTCATCTGAGGCTCTCTTTTGAGAGAGACAACAGAAGAAGCTGCACTGTACACACTAGGTGCTGGCTCATCCCTGAGCCCCCTACATCCAGCATGGCATCCAGCTGTACAGGTTGGCTTGGCTGAAGTTCATTTGCTGAGGAAAAGAAGGTGAAATGGAATACAAGATCCTGCTGAAAAGAATCTTCTGTCAATTAGTCTTCCAGCAGAAATACAAGGTGATGAATTTTCCTATGAAAACTGTAGTGTTTTTTCTAGAAAGACCAAAGACTCAAGCTACTGGAATCTGGCACCTAACTACATGTAAGAAGAATATAAAATGGATCCCAGTAAGATGGACTAGCTTGTCACACTGGCCATAAACTGTTATTTCTGTTATCAGTTCTGTTTTTATTAAGAGAGGGAAATTGTCAAAGCCTGCTTCTTTTCCCAACTCCTTCCTGTCCTGTGTTGTGCTGTTGTCATTTGCAAGGACTGTGACAAAGCAGAGGAGCTTCAACTGAAAGGTTTAATTCTCTCCTGATGACCCCACACCCTCACTTCTCAAACTCTTAACTACATCATATTTAATTGATGGTTGCCAATTGCACTGCGGTATGAACTGTAAACAACTGAACACAAAGAGGTAAATCCTTTCTTCTTGATTGCAACATCCTCCTTGCTTCAGTCCACAAGCTGATGCATCTGAACAGATAACCAACAGCAATACTGTATGGAAGACATGCAGGCTTGGTGTTACAAGATGAAGTCATCCTATTTTGTTATTCTTCAGTTGAAGTTACTGCCCTACTATGGAAGAGCAGTAAAAAAATTGAGGGGAGAAAAAAACAAAACAGAAACATACTTGAAGACATCCATAGTATAGAGTTTTAAAACTGTAGGCAAGCTTTTCTCCCACCTCTCCTCTCTATACCTGCTGTATGCCACCACTAGCTACTAGGGAGTTGGACTGACATATACCCCTGGAAACCCAGATTTGTTCTTCACAACAGTAAAGCATACAGAAAAGCTGAATCTAAGATATGATTCAGTTTGTCCTTGCTCTGCATGACTTGAATAGAAGAAAGTTCCATCATTTAGTGTTTTCTTTAGACCATCATAACAAAACTATTACAAAATGCAAAGACTTCAAAGCCCAGGCAAATTTGCCTGCCATATTGTCTGTACTGCTTCAATCCGCTTCCCTTGTGGCCTTAAGGGAATCATTATGAATCACACCTCTCAAATGGGGATTTCCAACAAAACAACTATCCCATTTGTTTTAATTCAGCCCTAAGCTCTACCTGAAAATCATCAACTGAAGGTATTGTCCTGTTAGTTGTCCTCCTTTTGTGCCACTGCCGGAGAGTGTCTCTGGTTTCCGAACTCAGCAGCCGGGCAGCTTGTTCCTCCTGGAAGTTCTTGATCAGTGACAGTGCCCCATAAGCACTTGTCAAGTAATAGCCTCCTGTAAGTGACAGCACAGGAAGAACTTCTCAGAGTGGTCACAAACACCAACCTAGCTTCAGCTAGTCATATATATATATATATATACAGACATACAAACACATACATACACAGAAATACGTGAAAGTCCCTATACATTATTGCCAAAATATTTCTACACAAAGAAAACCAGCTCACTGCTCTGTAAAACACTGGATGGTGTGTTTTCCAGCTCAGAGACATGCACTGGTTGCAGGCATTGCTTATTGTCAAGTGGCACAATAGTATCTCGCTCTGGGATCATAATACCAGGGACAGCAGGTTATGTAAAGGACTGGTGTCACTCTTTTACTCCTGAGTGTTTTTACAAAGTTGGAACATGAGTTTTCTTCTAAACAATTTCCAAACAGTGATTTGTTTTCTTCCCCAGCTTCAAGCATGGATGAAATAAACATAACTGTTCAAATAAACCAAGAGACATTCTACCACTGTTCAGGAACTTAAAAGCAACCACAGTTACTGGCAATAAAGCAGTGACTGAGTGTGTGATTTGTACCCTGGAAGCATCCCAAACAGTTTGCTTTTGTTTGTAAAAGGAAGACTGTTTGTCACATTTGGAGTGTTCCCCATAATGTCCAACCAAGGTGATGTGTACACTCCTCTATACTTCACCTGTATTACACAACTGGAGAACAACTAAAAAGTAAGGCAGAGTTGCCAATGTACAAAAGAAGCTGCAGGTCACAGAGGAAAAGAATAGGAGGTAACAAATCTCCAACAAGCAGGAGAAACAAAAGACATGCTGTTATTTATTTCTCTTTTTTTAAAAGGTTTTTATTTAGTAAACTATTTGAATGGGAGTGTCCCATTCAGGGAGGCAGCACAGTCTGTTCCTGGAGTCATTCAAAGATGCATTCTGTGCTCACAGTAGTATTTTCTGTATTACTGATAACATCCTCTTGGCCTTTAGCTTTGCAACAAGTTTAATATATATATAACACATGAGCCTCTCCAGACAGACTGGACATTTTGTTACATTTGAACTGTATAACCCCAAAGCACTAAAGGATTTTTCCTTCACAGTATAGTTCAGTTGGTGCCAAAGACAGGGCCAGCCAATGCATGGACTTCTTTTGCTGCTTTATAAACAGGATAATAATGGTCCAGCAAATGTTTCTGCCTTTCAGGCATGTTAATGACCTCCAGGTTCACATCTAAAGTATTTTCCATGCTAAGATTCCTGAAATCACTAGAGGATGCTCTGTACACAAAGCAGGGAACAGACTAGTACCAAACCAGAGGAATCCTGGCACGGTTTTCTCATGCATACCAGCATGCAAGAGGATGCAGCAACTTCAACAAGCCAAGAGATAGCAGGAATTGGAAACATATACATATACTTAAACTCCCATCTGAGTTTGGTCACATGAGCCTTTAAACTTCCTCATAACCTGGTAGATTCTGAGGCCTACCAAGGGTTTGCAGAATAACTTTGCCAAGAAGACCACCACAAAAACAGAGAGGAGGGAGATTTTCTTGCCTCTAGTGGGCTTCGGTCATCATTCAAGAGTGCTTTAGGAAATATATTCTTGGGCTCATAAAAATACTTTGTGAGAAACAAATATTGGGAAGAACTGAAGATCATTACAGGGGGCAATATTCTTAAAAGCACTTCTCTCAGAAGGGAAGAGGATTTCTCCAGAAGCTTTTACAGAACACCTAATACAAAGTCTCATTACATGTCTCACAATTTAACTGAATGTTGAAGCCCTGTAAATACTCTCAGGATATTTTCACACACAGAATTATAACCACATTTGGCACCTGCACAGTGTGTGTGTTTGCTTGCTGCAGTCATGATGCCTCCCCTTTCTTGGTTTAAAACATTGTTTGGCCTCCTAAGACAGTATACACAGGTCACTCAGGCCTGTACTCTGCAACCTAACCAGCTTTCTTTTACTTTAAGGTGGACATAATTATGAGATTCTCTTTTTACACTACTGGCATTGCTGACTTTAGGACTCCCCTTGAAAGGATTTTTACTCAAACATGGTTAACAGTAAGTGTTCTATGAGGAAGAATCCCCCTTTATCTAGTCCTTCACTCAATTCTAATAAAAACAAATAAATAGATTACCTTCTCCATGCAGCAAAGATGGATCCAGCAATTCCATCATGTATTCAATTTCAGTATCCAGCTCCAGCATATCACACTGGGCTAGTACATATGTCAACACAGGCAAGAAGTCATCAGCTCCATACAGCCTCCCTGGGTTGAAGGGAACACAGACAGTGACAGACAAACCACACTCTTTTACCAGTTCCAGTGTTTGAAAGGAAAGCATTATTTTCTGCCTTTCACTGCCCAGTATCTTTATGTTATTCCAGAACCTCCTGTTACCTGTGCAGCAGAGAGAACAACATCTGACACTCACTGCACCAGTGACCAACACCAGTTTCATCCTGTACTTCAAACAAACACAAATTGGATGATGTGCACCTTGAGGCACACAAGGGAATTTAAAGACTGGGCTCACCCTGGCATTAGATAACTGGTGAACTCAAAGGCTGCCATGCCAGTCTGGCTTGAGCTCCACCTGCACTTCTATCACTGGCTAAGAGATGATGAACAGGCATTTTCTTTCTACACACAGGGACAACATTCACTTTCTAGAAGGATCCAGCCATAAATACCAGTTTCTGAGTCTGAATCCCAGCAGAGAAGCCTTAATATAAAAGCCTATTAGATTTGGCATGAGACTCACATTCATTTTCTTCACAGAGCATAGTTAAAACCACCAGTGAGCAAAGCCTCATATTATCCCAGCTAGACAGTGAAGCATCATCAGCAACTGCAGCATGCAGCTAGCACACAACAGAGACCATGCTGTAACTATGTCTGGTCTGTGCTCTATCACTTTTACTGCACTTAAACTTTCTGTTTAGAAAATACTGTGTGGTCAGACGTCTGGGTCTGGCCAAACTTGTGTTCATTGCAGAACTGGTGTGATGGTCACCTTAAACCACCAAGAGTAGGAGCCAACTGAAATTTTAGTGAAACTCCAGATGTCTGAAGGACTAATATCTAAAGTCTCAAGAGATATTAGGCATAACACTTATCTGGCTGAGAGTACCATGACAAAGGAAACACTCAAAGCAGCTGCTGGCTCAATGCCATGTTTTACAAACTTCACATGACGAAACAAGACAACCCAAGGAACACTTGCCACATCTTAGCCCAAACCCCTTAGTTTAACAGTTAATCAGAAGCAATACCTTACTGGAAATACCTTACTCAATGTGGTAACACAGCATGGAGAAAAAGGTTTACAGCAATTCAGGCCAAGATTCCCATAGCCATTTCAAGAAGCAGGATTTTGCAGAGAAGTAATAAGCTGGGTAGAAGCTCAGACCTAAATCTTGCAAAAGTGCCTGGGGATCTTTTAACAGCCACAAGCTATCACCATTCATCTCAAATCTCAAAAGCACATGGCCCTCTTGATCAGAGCCAGACTCTGCTAAACAATTAATGCTTACTTAGAAAGATAACTGGCAAACACCTGCAGAAGCTTGTACTTGCTTAGGGAAAAAATCTCCCACTATCACCAGCACTCCTTCATCCTACCTCATGACCTACCACAGCAGTATATGATGAGACAACAGGCAATGGAAATGCACCTATGAATTCACATCATCCCTCACAGCATTTTAATTGTGCCACTGACCACTCAGCAGCTCTAAACTCACCTGTAGTTCCATTTTATTATCTAGGTTTCAAGGTCACTTTTAGATGTTATTTCTGTTCCAAAACCATGGAAGAAGGTGCCAAAATGAGGCCATTCAGAGGCTCAGTCAGGCAAAAATACTGGATCAGAGACGATTTCCTCCACCATTAACACAGAGCCCTTGTAGCTGTCACATTGCATATGCAACTGAATTACTCTAACTAAATACAGGGTGTTACCTCTATTGCAATTTCCATAAAAATCCTCATTTAGAATCAGTGTGGGTGTCAAATTCAAGGCCCACAGAACAACCTTTCTGACAGCAAACTTCAAAAGCCTAGTTAAGGGAAGCTTTTTTAAGCTGCTTCACACTGAATTTGTAAGATGTGCTGCCAGGTGCATCAGAGATATCAGGAAAGAGGAGAGGAAAAATCCTTGCCAAAGAAGCAAGGAGGTGTGAGAGCTCCAGGAGTAGGGGACATATCTGCAGAATCAAGTGGTCTGATTTTCTCCACCAAACCACAACCCCAGGTTTGGAATATCAGTGAACTTGAAGCAGGGGAAGCACCATACCTGAGTTATTCTCCATAACAGTGTAAATCAATTTGCAAACTCTCAGCAGCAGCATTACTTTCTTTTCAGGTGAATACATTTTCTGCATGGTCATGAACTTGACTTTAATCTTCTCAACATCCACAAAGTCTGGTGTTGGAACAAACACACCCAGCTCCTGAGGATTCCTCTGCCGCACCAGCTGCAGGTTTTCCTTTAGCTGTTTCCAAGAACCATCTGCAGTATGAAACTCTTTCAACATTGCTTCAATGTGGCCCTTCAATGGCTTCAGAATACACTTATGCATGGCCTTCTCCAGGACAACATCTGCAAGGAGAAAACACAAGTCCAGCTGACTTCCTCCTGTACAGCAGAGCCAGTATTAATACAATCACTCCCAAAAGAGACACTGTGGAGCAAAATCTACTTGTTAAGACTTGTTTATTATACAAGCTGTGTTTCCAGATGTTTGGTAAGAAGAAAACAAAAGGCAGAGCAGAATCTGTGTTCCATTTTCATTTATGGCAATGTGGTAAATACATAAAAACACCAGAGAGTATAGACTGTCACAACAACAAAAAGTTTTATTTCACTTTGAGCTTACACTTTAACTCCCAAACTTAAAGTACAACACAGTCAAACCCATAATTTTAGCCTGCTCTGACACAAAAGCCCATCCTTTTTGCATAGTTTCCATCAGAAACTATAACTCAACCATGGCCTCCTAAAACTTGGCTCAAATTTGTCAAGATCTTTATGAAGTTGGACAGATTATGGGCTTTAAACTATAAATGAAAACCAAGCTGTGTTTGTCCAGTTTCAGATTTCATCATGCAAGCTTATATACAGCTTTGTCATCAAGTTTGCAGGTTTTTGTTTGGCAATAGGGTGCACGTGGCACAATAACCACAGACTTACAGGTTTTTTCTTCTTGCTCTACTCAAGTTTTTCCTTAACAGTCATCCTCTGTTTTCAAAGCATGGACCACATCAACACAGAAAGCTCTTTGCTTAATATTTTCTATGCAAACCCTTACTTTATATGCTGATTTCCTCTCCCACTCAGTGTCTCTATGGCATCATAGCTTACATTAATAATTAACTGACATCAATTATTTGTACTATAGTGAACCTCCACAAGCACAAAAGAAACTGGGGATCCTTCAGCCTGACCACTGCACCAAGACCCTGACAGTGGGTCAGGACCAGAGCCTAGAGTAGGCAGATACACTAGAGGAGCACAGGGATCAAAGGCAGAAAGACAGACTGTGTCACTGCCAGATCACACAAGCTAGCTGTGGACATTGCTGCTTCAAATGGCAACTTATTAAAGTTTCATTAAGCCTCATGCACTTTGCAGGTTCTTTGCCTGTTCTTTTGTGTTCTTCTTAGACCACAGTCTCTTTTGTTTCTTCTTCACCCCTCCTCCTCTTTATTTTTTAAAATTGCAGACTATTCTAAGGCTTGGGATTTACACAAACCCATACATGCACCCCTGCAAACAAGTAACATCTAGTACTGTTCTCCTGCTTTTGCTTTATTCTTTCATTTATTTTATCCTTGTTTTAGCCATTTTTCCTTTTGGGTCTCCATACCTCTCTTTCCCATAAAAACACAACCTTCACACACTGCTTTTATGGTGCCTTTGCTTCATATGTAATTTGTCTGGCATTCAACTCCCAAACATCCAACTCCCCCATCCCAATTCTGCTGGGGCTTCTGTACTTTCTCTTGCTGTTTTCCCCTCCTGAGACACTGATGGAGGCAGCAAAACCATGTCTGCTTCATTCCCAGGTGGTTTACATGCATCTGGGTGCTCTCTCACAACAGAGACTCTGAAAGCTGCTGGAAAGGAGGAAGAGTGAATGTGAGGAGCAGCATTTCCCTTTGATTTAACTAGTGGGCACAGGGAAATCTAGAAAGACATAACCAGTTGGACACATGTTCTTGATGGCCTGTCACACAGCATGAAGAGTGGATCCAACTTCCCACCAGACCAGAGCCACCAGTTATGCATGACAATTAGCAACATTTCAAATGACTGATCTTACTTATTGTACTTGGTAGAGACACCCAGTCAGTCACCACTGACAGCACTACCAAAGCTAGTCAGGAAAGCAGAAGCATCACTCTTCTGTGAAGTGACAAACTGCTTCTCACTACCATCAAAGCCATCCTCATGGCTCATGAGGCAGGCATATTTTTCCACCAAGAAAAAGGCACAAATCTCACCCATTGTTATGTTAGCTAGCTAAATTTCTAGAGGGTACCCATAGTTCCTTGCTAGCTTCACTGATGATGTTTTTCTTTGACAGTTCAACTTTATTTCTACTGCCTGTTCAGTATTTTAAATAGCAAAAGCACCAACTGCTTTGCTTGTAAGCAGAATACCTCTGCAGTTTGCACTCCAACCCCTTGTCTGGTTTCAGTCAAAATCAAAGCAGTCAGTTCTGCCAAATATTTTGTTAAACAAGAGAACTCTCCCTACAACATTTTCACTCCCACAGGCTTCCCCTGGAAGGTCTGTACATGAATAGTTAGCTTCAGCCATCCTTCATCGCAGTAAAGTGGGGTCACCACCACATTTGTTCACAAGAAGGTCAATCAATTGTAAAGAATTCAGTGTGGGTCCTCAGATAATGAGGGAGCACTTAGCCTGGGATGGGAGATTGGAAAAGTCAGTACACTTGTGTGGCTGTTTCCCCATGGGCTCCAGGCTAGAGCTGGTTCATCTGCTGCCTGCAGTATCAGCTGCAGAAGCAGTCCGTCCCCAGAGGCTACAGGAACTGGATGCCAGCAGAAGAGAAAACTCCACATAGCCTCAGTCCTTGGTTAAGGCCAGGCTTATTATCTATAGGCAAGTAGAAGAAGCCTCAAGTTTTGTGCCCTCAACTCTTAGCAAGTTTCTGCCACCCCCACAGCTTCCTGTACAGATTTTTAGGGCTGTGCAAGGTCATAAGGAGGCATTGTACCATACTTGCAATTCATCACAGGCTCCAAAAGCAGTGCCTGGGCATAGCTTTGAAATTTACTCTATCATATTCCACTTCTCTGGGAACTCAAAATGATTTGAAGCATCACAGAGGAACAGAGCAGCTAACTCGCATGGCTGTGCCCAAAGCTCCACACAGGGTCCACGTACTTATTGCTAGAGGCTGTTCCTAATGGTTTCTGTGCTGTTAGTGTGAGCAGGTAAATAAATAGGACAGGATTTAGTACAGCATCCTTCAGCAATGTTCAGTGACTGTATTACAGCTAATAGGAGACAAAGGAAATGAAGGATATATCACTACAATTCCAAAGAAATACTAACAACCTTGGCTTGCTAAGGGTAGACCAAGAGAAAATGTCATTTTAATGCATCATGTTTGCACAGAACTGGCCAGCAAATTAGGAAGTGACTAACATATGAAAGTATGTCTGAGGTTTTACTTGTTGTTGCTTTAAGCAAACAAAAAAAACCCACACGACCAAAGAACAAAAATCAAACCAAACAAAAGAAAACCAACAGCCCTCCTTTTCTTCTCCCTTATAAATTCCTAGCACAGACATAAGAACCATGAAATTCTGTGATCAAATTAAAAGTGATGAATTTTAGCAAGCTGATGAGGTCAACAACAGAGCAAGATTGATATAAGGACTGGACTTTTTTTTTTTTTTTAATAGTCAACACCCCTATATATCTTAATTAATATAAACCCTATATAAATATTTATATTACTGTTAAAGCCTGGAAGGACAGCCTTTCTTGTGATGTGGTTCTTAGACCAATATTCAGTGTCACAAGACACCCAGAAGAATGTTTGGGATCAGGAGCATCCATCTATTTACCCTTTCTTCTGAATTGCCATTACTGGCCCCTTTTAGAGGAAGCTGCTTCTGTATATGACCCCACAAAATAGTTCCCAGACAGCAGCAGCTTTCACTGTTTAACTTCTAACAGCCACAAAAAGGTGTAAGAGGGTCTCCCAGGAAAACTGGCATCTAAGGTGTGAATTGATGACTGATCCTTTGCATTAACAGCTCTGTATGTATTTCTCAGATCCAAACTGGCAACAAAAATTCCCATTTACTTCAGCATATGCAAAGTGTTTTCAAATATCCTTCCTGG
This sequence comes from Galbula dea, assembly GCA_013399015.1. Lineage (NCBI taxonomy): Eukaryota > Metazoa > Chordata > Aves > Piciformes > Galbulidae > Galbula > Galbula dea. Next base: position 992,540 of record VWZX01000621.1, read on the forward strand.
GTGCTCAATACTTCCAAACTAAAACAGACACTCTTCAGATTTTGCTTTTTTACACTGAGTATCATCTGAGATGAGGGCTATGTCACGTTCCTAAAGTGACACCTATAATTAGCCTCTACCCTCAAAATGGGAACTGGAAATGCTTTGATAAATGAATTGTAAAGGCCAGCCAGCTAGTTTCGCTGTGCCTTGTGGAAACACATCTGTATCCTGTGCTGACATGCTATTTTGTTTTGCTGCAAACCACACCAGTCTGCATCTAGAAAGGACAACACATTAGTCATCGCCAGTGTCCTTACGCAGCCTCTTCACAAGCCTTGCTGCCTGAAATTGCAGGCACACTTTTCTTTTCCAGGCTCTCAGTTTACCTGTTACTAACTGTTGTTGGTCCACTGAGATTTATCTGTCAGATTCCAGTCCCTAGATTTACACACAAAGCCTGTTTACCATCTGCAATGGTCAAATCATCAGTAAGAGACTGAGCCTGGGAACCATCACTAAAAGGCCTGGTCCTGCACAAGTAACATTGCCTGGGAGCCTGAAAGCAGGAGGTTGCTTTGGAACACCATGGCATGTCCATGCAGGACACTGAACCCTACTACACTTGCTTTGTTTTGGATAGTCCTTGCATGTTCATAGACTGGCATAACTGATAAGGATCTGTTTTAAGACAGCTTATGTCAGGATGGCCAAATGGATGTCTGCAGTGACACATACCTAGTCTTGGTGAAGACAAAGGCATCTCCTCCAAATGAGCAACACTTGAAAGTAAGACCTCACACAAACCACACTCCTTGATAATCTGTACTACCCTGGAAACAGATGTAAGACTGAGGCAGGTGATGAATAGGTGGTGGTGGCAGAAGTTGAGCAACTAGGGATGAAAGGTCTCTAGGGTAAACCTCCCCTCATTTTACCTACACAAAATGCACCAATGAATCACAGAATTATCTGTGCTACATTTGTTTTGCTTTAAGCAGCTGTGGGTTAATTAAAACTCACACTATGGCTCTGTGGTAAACTCATCTTCTCTTAAAGAAAGTAATAAAGGAGCAGGGAGTAAATCACAAAGCAAATCAAGGGGATGATTAGGAAAGGGAGAACTAAATCTTCTACCTCTGCTCAGCACTTTTACCACTACTTCTTACTTGCCCCATCCTGCCACTCTTCTAGGGAAAGAAGGAGCACTGGGGGGCACATTGGTCAGCCTCAACTCAATGTGAAAAGGCACAAGGATGAACAACAGGGTAAAGGCATAGAACACCAAAACAAATGTACAAGCACTTAGAAAGTAACAGTGCTAAAAACCAGCCAACATGAGTTTTCCAAGAAGAAATAGTGGCACACAATTCTAATTCCTTTAGGAGGATAAATGGATCAGTGAAGAAGAGGTGAGCAGGGTGTAGGCTGTGTCTTTTAAGACCCACAACCCTATTACCTGCACCTTTCCCATAAGCAAACAAGGGAAATACTGTCTTGCTGTAATTACCCTAAAGTGGGTGCATGAACAGGTGCATAAAATATTGCACTGAGAGCCCAATTATCAATAGTTGACTGTTAAACAAGACAGATATTTGAAAAGTACCACCATGGAGGTCAGGCCAGGGCTTTAGTCTATTTTGGTTTTTTCACTTAAAATTTGGATGATAAAGCATTTGGAGACTACATTTAAAGTTACCATCATAAGAGGGAAATGGGTCCACAGCTAACATGATAACATCACACAGGAAGAAAAGTAAAATACTGCCTCTCAGCAAGAGGAATATAAAGGCAAAAGCACTGGTCAGAGAAGCTTCCCTCAGAGCAGCTGGCACACTGGCTCATATAGACAACAGACTACACTTCTCCAGTCAGCCTCCAGCTCTGTGCCTGCAACTCCTCCACACAGACCCAAGCCCCTGCAACAAAGCATGTCTTGCCAGTAAGGAGGCAGCACTTAATGTGCTCTCCAAGCCTCTTCAGCATTCAACACTTAAAAATTGGTTACAGATTAGAAATATCAAATTTGTAACAGCCAGTATTGTTCAGGCACCTTCCCACACAATCAGTTAATACTTTGTGGCCAAATTATTTATACTAGTCACTTCATGGGCTAGGCCCAGATTTGGGCATTGAGACTGCCTGCTGATCACCTGATAAAGTGAGGACAGTTATCTTGACTCCTTTCTGTACAAAGCCAGGAAAAGAAGAAACACAAACAAAAACTCCCAAATATTTGTTATTGAAGCAGCTGTGGACTATCAGGGTCTCTCCTCTGACCAGTCCAGATACAGATTCAGTCTGTGGATACATATCCAGCTGTGGATGACTTTAAAACAGTACTTTGCATTCATCCTTAATTAAAAGCCATGTGCCTTAGTCTTGATTCTGTCCCAGTACTGGGAATCCCACTGTGTGAGGAAGCTTTAACAGCCTGCAGTGCTAAGATTAGGAGGCACCTGTCAAAAATAATTAAAACATTGATGTACAGTCTCTCTTTGATTTAGCAGAAGTTAAACAGTTTGATATGACCTGTCTGGGAAACTCAGGAAAATCTCCCACAGAAATCTTTTGCTTGCAAGAATCTGGGAAGTCTGTGATGCAGTTCTACAAGAAAAGCAACATGATCACAAAAGTCATTACACAGATACAGAAGAAAGTGCCAAACACCAAGCACTTGAACGACCTAAGGGGGTGCTGCTTCAGCACATACTGAAATTCAGAAGATAACAGCAGGGTAAGGTGAAGTCTGGCTGCCCGAAAACAGGCACCCAGTTCTGCTGGGTGGGAAATGGAGGTGAGGACTGGCACCAGCTCCCCTCCAGAGAGGCAGGTCTGGCTGAAGGAGCAGAGAAGCTCAAACATTTTCTGCTGCAGGCTCCCTCCCCCCTGACACCTACAGGAGGGCCTGAGCCCCAGGGTGAAACTGCTGTTACATGAGAGTGTCCAGAACCTCTATCTGCAAGACCCTGGCAGCACACAGCTGCTGTGGCCTGCTCCAATTCAGCAGCCATCAGGCCCGAGCAGAGCCTCTGAGCTCTGCCACCAACTCACCGCTGTTCTGGGACAGTGCAGTTGTCCCAGCAGCACACATCCAGCCCTAGGGGTGGGACACATCAAGAGGGAAAAATTTGCACTATGAAAGTGTAAACTGACAAGTGAGGATAAATGACTACTCAAAGTTAAAATTCAGGCTGCAACTCCACACTGAAACAGATAGGCAAAACAGCAGTTTATAGGCAGGGCTACACCGTAAAAAAGTTCTCTATAGGGATGACTAAATCTTGCTGTTACATAGTTATCTGCTTAGATCAGCAACATCTGATGCTCCTGATCCACTGTGGTTGTTTTCAGGCTTGAGCCCTAGGCAGTAGATGATTCAAAAGCAAGTTCTTCCTTTGTTTAAATTATTCCAGCTTTATAAATTAATTGCATTTAATCACATGATCAAAGCCTGACTTTCTGTCACTGAAGAAAAACAATGTAATTTAGTTATTAAGCTTCATAGCTTATGCTACTTGCAACTACTGAAACATTTGAAAACAGACAGCATTTTGCAAGTCTTCAGAGACCCACAGTCCAATTTAACCACACCCTTAGCAATGAAAAGTACAAGTCAACCAAGCTTTCACAAAATTACAAGCAAACTAGATCTGTATTTCCGTCAAATACCCAGTACTCTGCAGAAATCCAGGCAAGATTGTGTCGTGCCTGCACCACTGCTCAATTTGTCATTTTTATTTCCACATAATATTCTTCATTATTCTAGTGACAACACTACAAGTCTTTTGAGAGAGTCTCAATTTTGAAGACACTTTTTGTAGCATTCTCCTTGCTTTAGCAGTGCTCACTACTTTTACATGACTTTGTTCAAATGATTTTGAGGTTACATGGCAATGCTTCCTCTTGGACAAGGACAGGCAGAAATGTCAACATAAAATCATGCTCTAGTTCCACAGAAAGAACTATCTGTCAGTTTTGCACCAGGCCAACTGTTGGGACACTAGGGTACAGGAGGAAAACACAAATTAGGACTGAAGTGAGCTCACAAGGAAAGTATTCTGCCCTGAGGGATGTTTACCTCCTAAATATGGCTTAAAGACTCTTTTAAAAATACTGCTCAGACCCAGCAAGATAGAAGGGCAGTGACATTTTATGTAGCAACAATGATTCACTTTCATGGGTACACAAGTCTTTCTGTTGTGAAAACATCTAATCAAACATATAGCTCATCTGCAATCATTTAGAAACATGTACATGTAACAGAAAGGAGTAGGAGCCCCAAGATTAGCAGGCCCTTCTCTCTCTTGCACACATTTGCACGTTTGTTTGTAAAAACTCTGATGTATCTTTTTAGTTAGCTTCAAGTGTAGGGACAGTGCAGCTTTGCTGGGATTTAATGAGAATGTTTGAAAGAATGAGTTTTCTTTCAAAAGTAAGTTACTCTGAAATGTCTCTCTGTTCCTAACTGTCCCTGGTTTCAAATAAATTCTAGTTTTACTTTTCCAATCCATAGGGTTAAAATGGGCACACTTTTGGTCCAAGCATCATGAACTAGAATCACGTGTGCCAGCAAATAAAGGATTCTATACAACAGCTGAAAACAAAGGTAGTAATAATCACAGGTTAAAAGCCCACATGGCAGCTGTTTTAAGGAGAGCTTTTTACAAACAACTTTGCAGGCTAGTTCTTCTGAGTTGCTAGGGTGATTGGGGGCAGGGAGAGTGTGTGGGCTTCTTTTGTTTTAAGATTCAAATACTCCATGGCTCAAACACCACTAGCAAAGTCCATCCCTCTTTTCCAAACTGGCAGAAAGACTATCACTAAAAACACAGATTAGATATTTTCATCTTCCCCCCAAACACAGGACATTGTTTCTTACCTATCTGGTCCTCAGGAATCAGCGATTCGATAGGGGGATCAAGTTCGGAGCTTTGGGACAAATAATTCTTGACTTGAGTCATGAACTGCCGAATCGTTTGCAGCATATCAGTGCTTGAAACATGGCACTCCTTGTTCTCCTGCAGAAAGCTGATATAGTCCTGCACTAGGCATCCAAAGTAAGTGCGTTTGTCCTTGGACATCTCTGCAATTTTCTTAATCATCCTTTTTTCAGGGGTCATAAAGGAACTGAAAACTCCACTGACCTTCCGTAGCTGAGATTTCACAATCTTGGGGAGAACAAAGGAACTGTTTCTTTTCTTCTTGTGTTTCAAAGGGGGTGCCATGCTCTCTTGGTCACTTTCCCCCTCAAAATCCTCCAGGCTGCTGTTAGTGTCCCCCTCATAGCCAAACAGTGGCATGCTCCGGTCGAAGTCCAGAGAGTCAGATGAGGATGTGGAAATGCTCATGTCGCTCAGTCTCTGCCTGCCTCCATTCCACGGTATGTGTGACTCAGAGCCGGCAGCTACCGGCTTTTTGGCAGCTGCTGGAGCCGACTCAGGCAGGGTTTCACCTGGAACGCCAGGGGCTTCAGGCACAGGTACCGAGCTGCAGCCAGGTCGAATTACTGCTGTGGTCTTGGAGCTACCTTCCACCTCTGAGCAAACAGCCTGCTTCTTCAGCCGAGGAGGTGGAATAGGGGTTGGTTTATTCTGCAGCAAATCCAAGCCTCTCTCTCTCTTATGGCTGACTGTTTCTGGCATGCTTGCCTGTTTTATAGTCCTGGAAAGCTGTGGACTCGTGAGGATGCTATTAATAGAAGGAGGTGGTGGCCGGGGTGGGGGGGAGCGAGGCCTCGCTGTGCCATTCACGTCTTGAGTTCTCGGGCTCTGCCTTTTCAGACTTCCACTGACATCCTGGCTGTGTACTTTCAAGAAGAGAGGATTAATGAAACACAGCGCTCCGTTGGTCTGGCTGCACTCCAGCTCTGAAGGCGTTCTGGTTCGTATAGAATGCACTCCATTTATAAGGCAGAGCTGACGGGAGTCTTTACAAGCACTGTCCAAAGGCTGAGGCCTACGGGGAGGTGAAGGATCCAGGGGGTTGCTGTTAGCCAGGGAGCTCCAAAAGTCTGAAAATCATCATTGGGTTAACATAAGAAAGCAAACCATTATGCAGATGGCTTCAGAACAGTCAGCAAAACATCACCAGTTTCAAGCATTCAGAAATTCAGGCAAGCTTTTATTAATTCAAGGGAAGGGAAAAAAAAAACCCAAAAACAAACCAAACCAAAAATAATAACAGCAAAACATTCTAGGTGAACCTCTTAAAGCACCATCAGACGTAGCTGCATGCTACACTCCTGGGGCTGCTCTTACTCATTTATAAATATCATGAGCAATGCGTAGCTTGAAATCAGCCCACTGAACTGAGCTCAAAAATAAACTGAGGATCAAAGAAAGGAATGGAGTCTGTAACAAGAGTCATTCTTGCCAACTTGAGACCAAAATAAATGAACTACTCACAAGCATCTCACTCATGAGAAATAAACCTAGATTGTCAGCTGGTATTAATAAGCTCACTCCATTAAAGACAATAGTTAAGACTGATTTATACCAGCTGATGGCCACTTACAGCAACTCAAAAATATTTTGGTCTGGTTTCTTTTGATAGTGAACAAATGAAACTACAGATGAAAAGACAAGTTCACATTCTGCTTTGGTGGGTGCACACTAGTTACACAGACCAAATGCTTGTGGTTCTTTAAGAGCACTAGCCTGCAGCCCTGCCTTTGCAATGGTGACAGCTTGCCTGAGGTTTAAGACACTCAGCAGCACATAAAGAGACCAAATGTGCAGTCCCGCACAGTCAGTGGGGAAAACCTGCGCTAAACCAGCAAGTTTCAGCTGCAGCCTCCTCACCTGTCCCAGCAAAGTGCTAGCATGTTTGTAAAACTGAGTCAACAACAGTAAAGCCCATCAGCTTCTGAAAGTGTGAAGACTGAAACCAGACAAGCCTTTGAGGACAGCAATCAGAATGAAATAAGGGAGGAACACCAGAAGAGAGAGATTGGGTTAAAATTTGCTAATTTTGACATAGCTCCTTTTTATGCAGTGTCAAGATGCCTCAGTTCAGCTGTTGAGCAATGACACTTGAATGCCAAGCACTCCACAACAGGGCCCATGCCCAACAACTGCGTCTTGCCCACGGGGCAGAAGACAGGAAATGGCCCATGGTAATAGGCCACTGCCAGAGAACAGATGCAGGTACAGACATATTTCTCTACACAGTCATGTAATGCTGGTTTTTTCCAGCTCCATCACTTCACATCCTGCCTTCAGATCCCTCAGCAGACAAGCCAGTGTGTCTGGCACATGGGCTGTTGCAAAGACACACGATGTAAGCAGTGTTACAGGTGAAACACCTGAGCAACTGAGAGGGAATCATGTTAGAGCATGTGAAATCTTTACCATCAGTTCTCCCTGTTGTGCTTTGCTGGGCTACATGCTGTTGACCTGTGCTGAGCAGTTAACTATCTGAGCCTGCAGGGTAACAGCTCTGACAGAAGCTACAACCCTCCATGTTCAGACCGGTGTGTTTCGTACCTAGGTGTTGCTTATGGAAAGCTCACACTTGAAGGGGAAGGCCCTTGGGAGTTTTTAGGTACCTCTTGGGTCCATAGGGTTGAAGGGCTGACTTCCTGGTGTACTCTTTTGCATGTGGACACCCAAAACTCCACCAAAATCTCAACTTTGTTGTCTGATTTTTTGCTCACAGTAACTGTGATCTTAATCTGTTATACAGTAGGTAACTGATCCCAAACACAACCACCACACAGACACTGATGAATCAGTCTCCTCCTCAGATGTTATTAGCTTAAAAGAAACAACACACAACATAGACAGAGAATGTTCAAGGCAAGACCAACTGTGCAGCAAGTAGGCTATGGAGCTCTCAGATAATGAGGACAGTTTGGTTAGTTTATAGAGCATCCTCAACACCATCATGATCATCTCCTATGAAAAACCCACCTAATGTTACTTTAAGGCTTTCAGGTGTCACTGGGAGACTGTTTTCACTACACTGTATCCCAATAAGACCTCTTTTTTTTTTCTTCCCCATCCAAACAGTCACCTAATCAACAGTTTCATGTTTGCCTCTATTCCCATGAAAATCCATACTTTCACCTAATTACCTACACTTGCAGATAAACAGTGCAAAAGTCATTTGTTTCCTCTCTAAAATAAAGCCCTTAATTACCCACCAAACAGTTCTAGAGAGCCTCATGCTAACACTGATTTAGTGAGGATTGCTTCTACACCAAAGATGATGCAAAAATCTCCTGGGACAAAGACTGCTGACACTCAACCCTCTCTTCCTGCAAAAGGAAGTGAGGCCATTCAGCACTTTGGAGGAATTGCTCAATGATTTGTCTGGGTGGAACCCATGTTTCAAATCCCACCAGGCTTTGCCTCTCCTGCAAGCTCAAGGTACAGTTTACGATGAGGCTGTATTTGCTTGCAGTAGCATCACAGCTTTTAAAAGTTTCACCACAGTAATGCACATGGATGCATTCTGCAACCCCCATGTACAGACTCCTTTTATTAACTTTCTACTGCATTGAGCCACTGATCTCAAAAAATCACCATTCTAAAATCACATGTCAATATGAACAGAAGCTTCATTACTAGTGAGCCTCAGTTCTCACCCTCTTCTGGCAACTCTGACAAACTAGCAAGCTAGCACCTGCTATGTGATCCCAGAGCCAAGATCAGCCCTTGGAGGAGAAGCTACATCAAACCTCTATCTGAGGATTGCAAGACTTGCTTTGCCCAAAGGCTGCCCAGAGAGGAGAAGGAAGGAAGGAAACAACAGTAACAAAAATATCACAGAAGGCACAGAGAGAACAAAAAGCAGCAAGGTCACCATTTGGAAAGTACAAGGTTTGGCCTCCCCAGTAAGAGAAGCTGCTTTTGTAATGAAATCTGTATCACCCCTTACCAGCATGAACTACTTGCTGACACAGACCATTTCTTCTACAGCAATGCTACAGGGAATAACATCTATGTAGAGAACAACTTACTCAGTCCAAGCTGAGCAATCTCTTCAAGTTCAGCTTCTGTCTTTGCTGTAGCAATAGCACGAGGCAGCTTCAGGGTGAATGGGAGGACATCCCTGTTGCCAAAGAGAAAAAAACCCCTACTTTTCACAACATCCATAGTTTTAAGAGCATTTGTTTTCAACACTGGTAGTGGCTGAACTCTGATTCTTATTTTTTTCTTGAGTTGCAGTAGGCAGCAAGAGCCTTAAAGAAACAGCACAGTGAAAACATGACCAACCCCAGAGCTCCTTTACACTAGAAAGCAGCGTGAAGTGTAAATCACCATCAAGTCCCCAAGACTCTTTTTTTCCAGCCTTATTTCCACAGACAGATTCATCCAATATCTTACAACAGAAGCTTTTACACCTAGTCTTTCACAAGCTTACCAGTGAGATACATGTCTGTTATCTGCCCCTAACAAAGCTTCTCCTTTTCTAAACATGCTGTTGATTGCTCTCAAAAAAAGAAACATTTAGATGAGTACTTGGGCAGCTATCCTAAAACTTTCTAAGCTTGGATGCTTTGGTGCTACTCTGTCCTAGGCTGAAAACACACTTCATTTAAGAAAGTCTTTACAATTCACTCTCAGATGTAGTTTCTCTTCACTGCACACTAGAAATTCACTGGATGTTTACAAAGGGAGGTGTGTGAATGCATGAACAACAACATAAGCCAAATCCAGTGTAAAAAGCTTTTAGATAGATTTTAAGGCTCAAAACTATTCAAACATATGTACATTGTATGACTACCACCAACAATAATCAATACAAAACCCCTTGTCTGCCCAAACAATAGCACATGTAACTGACAGTCTGTAGTACAAGTGGAGCACAGGAATCCTACATTCAACTGGTGCCAGCATAACTACTTGTTTTAAGGCTGTGAATAAGTCAACCATCTGGTGTAGCAGTGACACACAGTGGGCTTTTAATCACATAATCTCAATGTTCTATGTTAACTTGTTGAAAAATCAGCATTTCAGAACACCACTCAGCTGCCATATTCCATAGTGGGATCTAACATTTTTTCACCATGCTTTTTACTAGCAGTTTCAAGAAACAGACACTGCAAGACAGTTTACAGTGCTCACTAAAGGAGTTACAGAGCAGTTAAGAAAGCATTACAAGACACTAGGTAAAGTTCAACATTGTAACATCCCACAGCTGGGTGGGTAGCATAACACTAGACTCCAACAATCAGTACCAAATAAGACATAGACTTGCTTCCAATTACATCTCTTATTTCTCTCACTACCTTCTCAGACTACCCAGGACTATTTGTAGACTGGCAACATAAATACTGTGCTGAACCAAGTTCTTGAGATTCTTTCTCTCAAGACAGTCTAGCAAATGTGATTCAGAACATAACACCACCTTACCTGCTAATACAGTAGAAAGCAATGAGTCTGAATAAATCAGCAAAGCTTATTCCAGAGCCCTCCAAGGAAAATGCTGCAAAGAAAGTTGCAAGAGGAAAAGAATCACACATCTAGCCACCATTGCTTAGAAAAGTTAATAAAATGCATCCAGATTTTTGCCTAAAAGTAGGAAGGTTGCACCATCAAACTAGCTACTGCTTGGTTAGAGAAAACAACTGTGTAGAGAAGTATATGCCTCTGCTAAGGGCATTTTCAAGAAGATACTGATCATCTTGGTAGTGGGTTTGTTTTTGTATTCCAAGTATATGGTCTAATTCCTGGGAAACAGACCAAGTGTGATGAACTGCACAACGTTTTGCTGACAGACAACAAATAAATAACTGAGGCTTTGTTTGCCCACTGTACTACTCATATACCTAATTTTAAACCTCTGATTTCCTACTTTTGCATTCCACCTTATTCTTCTCCCCAGGTGTGGTAGCACCTAATGGGAGGTGATGGATTTTCATTCACTTCAAGAAAACCATTTAACATGAAAACAACTTTAAAACAAACTCAAGGCAATTCTGCTTCCTGCCACTGCCTTGCACAATGGGAGAGAAAGGCAAGAGCAATGCCTTTCATTTTTTTCCCCACTCCACATTATTTTTTCTTACTGATAAACACACTTGCTTACAGTAATAATGACCTATAATTGATTGCCACCTCCCTTATATTAACATCTCTCTGACTCTGGTGGCAAATTTCACACAGTGACTACAAAGACCAAACAGAAGCAGCTCCTAGAGTGAAATGATCAAGATCTTTTGCCTCTGGACATGACTGAGGCCAGAACAGAAGGAAAAGTACTGAAATATAGATGAAATATAACACTGCAAGACAGGTTCCTAAAGTAGATGAACTGAAAACTTAAAAGGCATGAATATGAAATCTTCAGCCCATTCCCAAGTTGGAAAAGCCAGATCACAAAGGGGGAATCTCCTGCTGGTGTGGCATGCAGAGTCACTGTCCCCACCAGCAGAGAATGCTTGGGAATTTCCCAAGTCTCCAAAGAAGAGTACTTCCACTCCTGCAGATACTTCAGACATCTGGGCTGAAACAAGATGCATTTCTGGGCTTGCTGCAGAAAGCCAAAAGCCATGCAGCAGCTTTAGATACCTCAGCAATGCTTCTCAGTGAGTAGCAAAGGTGTAGTTTTGTCAGTCCTCCATGCTGTAAGGCCAGCTCCCCCACACCAAGGTTCCAGTGCTATTGACTATAAGGTCTGCACATGAACCAGAGGAAAACTTAAGTCAGGCACTGATCATTTATCCAACCTTTACACTGAAGGACAGGTCAACTTGGTTACTCATGTGCCTGAAAAGATGGGATTTCTGTAAGAGAAACACTAACAATACAGACAGAAAGCATGCAGATGATGTGGGGGCAGGCTAAGAGGAGTGTTCAGACCACCAAATACAATTAAAACCTCAGCTATGACTGGGGAGTAAAAACATCAGTAGATACCTCCCCCTTGTGGTAAAATTTAAGTCATGAAAGCCAGTATATTATTATTTTATTTTCTAGATGTAACTACTGTAACTAGCCTTCAAACACAACACTAGATCACTTAGATCAACTATCATTGACAGCTTTCTCTTCTCTTTGCTATGCCTTGTTTGTAATTGGAACCAAAACCAGACACCCAGAATTAACTTTTTGCTGCTGGGGATGAGGAAGGGAGAAGTAAAAATGAAAACTCAACTAAAATTGTCTCAGTTTACAAATGGAAATAGAAGTTAACTACAGAGCCACTGCTTCAGGGAAGTTTAACTGAAACTGCTGCCCATTTTCTCCAGTTTTCACTTTCCTGTTAAATGAAATATTTGCTCCACTTGCAATATCAGCACCACATACACTCATCAGCTGCAGCTTCCTTTTTTCATTTCTATATCTCAAACTTGTCTCATACCCTCCCTCTATAGAGATGAGGGCAGGAGTGTTTTGAACTAACATGTGCTCATTTCTGTTAGAAAACAAAGAACAAATATAGCTGGAATTACAAAAGAAAAGAATTGATCTTGCATCAGAAATAGTTCCAAAGGGTTAAAATCCAACTAGTTATTACATTCAAAAAAACCCTAAACTAAAACCACTACACCTAAATTTGTAGACAGAGAAAACTCATGACAGAGCTGCCTCCAAGAACATCCCCCTGAGAACAAGGAAATCTCATTGACAGCAGACAGGATTATAGACTGTGCTTCTACATGACTACCCATAATAAGCAATGAATCCTGGACTCAGCAAGGTACATAAAAGAAATATCCCAGTTGTGCCCAGCACAGACATAAGCATTTCTGTGTATTTTGCCTTCTCCAGCATATGCCTGACCCACTCATGGAGCCCTCCTCAGAGAGCACTGTAGGCAGTCTGTGACACTACTCTGGGCTGTGGGCTTCACCAATGCAGAGTGCTCCTGGCTCATACAGGTTGACAAACAGTTGCTAAGTATGTATGTAACTCACAACTTACTGTATGTGCTTTCTTTTATTGCAAACTCTTTGAGGCAGGCCCCCCAGTCACCAGGCAGTCGCAGAGAGATCACTTTCTTCTGCAGTCTTGCAGATTTCCTGACCAGAAATATCTGTCGTGGAGAAGGCAGAAGGACACGGGTTTAGCTTCATCTGCCTTAACAGAGATTATAGACAGATGGAACTAGAAGAACTTCATGATCTCTGATCTATGTAAAACATCTCAGAATTCTACTTGGTTGTTACTGCATCAGGTCCAACAGCTTAGAGTAAAATGGCAGCAGAACATTTAGAAAAGCATCTCATTCTTATACAGCACAGACACTTAATACCAGCCATTATGCCCTTCTCTGAGTTCTCCAGTTTAACATGCAGCAAATCCTAAGCCTTGAATCAAACTGCAGAGTCTGGAAGAGACTTATGGTGGAGTGTTCCTGTGTCCCACCAGCCCATTCATGCTCTCCTTCTGCAGGAGAATGGAGGCAGCATTAGAAACATGCCATCAGCCTCATTTAAGCAGACAGGGCCTGGTTTCCATCATAGCAACTTTAATGCAGGCACCAGCAAAGGATGAAATGGTGACATTTCACATTTCTCTATTGCTTTCTCATTATGGAGGAAAACACACCTGCTACATAAAACTCTGGTTAGCAAAGTTCAGCTTTAGAACTATAATTGCAGCAGTCAAGGTCTCAGCTCAGCCTAGCCCCACAACTTATCAACCCAGGTAATGGGTCACACTGCAACTGGTCCAGCTGTCAAGCACGTAGGAAGCCCTCACTTGGATTAGCCAAAGCAGAGAATAAATAGGAGTAGGCTGTTGGTTCATTGTTTTTGTTTGGTTGGAGGGTTTTTTGTTGTTGCTGTTGTGGTTTTAGGTTCTTTTTAAAACTTGCATCAGAAACTGAAATGTAACTTCTTACCCCAGGAGGCTGGGCCTGTAGAATGTCCATGGCTTCAGCATCACTCAGGCTAAGTTGCAGCCACACAGGGTGAGTATGGAGGAGCTTGTCCAATATGCTTAGCTTGTTGGATAGGCTGTCATATCCAGAGTCCCGGGGGCAGCTTTTTGCATCATTTTTCTCAGGAGAGACTTTATCCATGTCCTTTACTAGACTGTGAAACATAATAATTAAAAAAATTAGACATGCTAATCTCCTATAAACAATCATTCAGTTCAGCAAAAGGAGTTGTCACAAAGCTCATGGCACTGCTGGCACTCTGGACTTATATTTGTCCTACTGAGAATCCATATAATTAGTATACACAAAACTTCCTCTTTGTAAGATTTCTTTCTTTCACTTGTGTTCAATTTAACAGGTAGCTTTAAGAAAAGCCTTGGCATTCTTCTATTAACTTGTTGATATTCAGCAATCACTTCAGTTACAGGTGTACGTGCATACAAGCTTGATTAAGATTTCACCTCTTTCCTTTATTGTGTTCACATTTGGGAAAGCTTCTCTTCAAAGTTATTTATGCAATTCAGGTATTTTTATTCCCAGACAGACAGCAAAAGCTGCAAACCACAGAAATCTTCCTCTGTCCTGCCTGCCAGAAAAATCTGTTCAGTATTCTGACAACGGAGCAACTCACTACCTGCTGGTGATCACTGCACCAAACATAAGCACTTGGAGGCATTATTTGCACAACAGAAGCCCACAAACAAGCATCACTTTGTCTTATCCCCAGACTACTATCTCTGCTCCACCAGCCCTGTCATCTTCACAGCTGCATACCCATCTTTTGCTTCCCTCAGCTAACAAGTGGTCAGAGATGTCAGTCAGGAGAAGAGAAAAGGGAGGGGGGAAGTTAAATCACCCGTAATTGTGATGTGATTTAACTGCGATCACCCTTAACTGAATTAAATCAACCCTCCATAAGGCACAGTTCAATTCAGAAATCATCCTAAGTGGCAGTGATTTTTTACAATCCACACTCTAAATTCTCCACATATTTACACTTTTGCCCTTTTGCCATGAAAGGTCTTTACCTCATCTTTTAGTACTAACATTTCCTAGGATCAAAGGCAAGTAAGGAATTGTATATTTATGCTCCTAATTTATTTGGCTCTGGACTGACTCATATGTGAGGAAGAATGGTTAAGCTAAGTGTGAATGTGGCAAACTAAGGTTAAAATTTGTTTGGGGCAAGGCAACTTAAGTTACTGCTAGATCCAGTAATGAATTGTCCTTCTTGAAGGCTACAGATATTTCTTATGTGTTAAAAATCCAAATAAATAGAATACTTTTACAACTCCTTTTGTTATGCAAAGTTTTGCAATAATTCATGTAATATAGAACACCTAGCATGACTGCACATACATTGCTGGTTTAAATTAAATCACTTCTGAGCTTAAAGTATATCCTGTGATCCTTCCAGTCCTAGAAATCACTACACAACAATTATTCTGATAATAGCTTCCTGATAAACACTCTGCACAGAGGCTGCATTCTCCCTACAGTCTTCTTTGATAGCAGAAGAAGCCCCAAGCAGCAGAGGGCAACACAGTTGCACGTCTCCACTACAAACTGACTCACTTCCCTTCTGAACTTTGTGTGGTTTGGACAAGCAGTAAGCACCATTCACAGCATTTGCCACGTTCATAATGCCAGCTACTGTATCCAGAACAAGTGGGTAGACACTTCACAAGCACAGGGGCACCAAATACTTACACATAAAAACCACTGCCCTCCCACTCTCCCTCCCCCTAAAAGAACCCAACCCAACACCCACCAACCAAACAATAAAAAACCCCAAATAACCAAAGGCTTTTTTGTAGCTCTGGTCAGCAATTGGCAGCATCTCTGGATAGTGCTAGAAAGGAAAGTAAATGAAGCAGAAAGAAATTCCACTGCATGATCAGGTAATAACAGGTACAATCATTCAAACTTTTCATTACCTGGATCAATTATTACTACCAGGTCACTTGTGTGCCCCTCTCTGCCTTTTTGTCATCTTTTTGTCACCTTTCTCTGCTTATTTATTATGGGGTGCCTTTTAGGTTTGCAAGGCATCTAAAATGCAGATGATCTTTCCATGCTAAGTGTCAGAAGCTTAACTGCCAATATGCCTTCATGGGGCACAAAATACACAGAAACGTGTGCAGATGGTTACAAGAGGACTGATATCACAACAGGAATCCTGGGTTCCCCTTTCAATCATGGTCCCAGCAGAACCTAGTGTTGTAATGTATGAATCTCCACAAAAATCAAATCATGAATCACAAAAGTGTTTTCATGAGCTGTACAGCCTGTAAATATTGCTCAGAAACTTTCCACTTACCTTCAGAGTCCGTTCACAATATTAAAAGCAAAAGACAGTTGTGGCAAAGTGCAAGTTATTCACCAACACTGGCTGCAGGCTTAACTAGATATAACTTATTTTCATTCCTTGGTCACAGAATCACAGAACTGTCACGGTTGGAAAGGAGCCTCAAGATCATCTAATCCAACCGATAGCCCTACACTACTCTTGCCCCTAAATCATCCCCTGAAGAAACACATCAGTCCTCTTCTTAAAAACCTCCAGGGATGGTGACTCCACCACCTCCCTGGGCAGCCTATTCCAATATCTCACCACTCTTTCAGTAAAGAAATTCTTCCTAATATCTAATCTAAACCTGCCCTGGCACAGCTTAAGCCCATTCCCTCTAGTCCTGTCACTAGTCACAAGGGAGAAGAGGCCAACACCCGCCTGCCTAGAATGGCCTTTCAAGTAGCTGAAGAGAGCAATAAGGTCTCCCCTCAGCCTCCTCTTCTCCAGGCTAAACAGCCCCAGCTCCCTGAGCCTCTCCTCATAAGGCCTGTTCTCCAGACCCCTGATCAGCCCAGTTGCCCTTCTCTGCACCCTCTCCAGTACCTCGATGTCCTTCCTACACTGTGGTGCCCAAAACTGCACACAATACTCAAGGTGCGGCCTCACCAGTGCCGAGTACAGTGGCAAGATCACCTCCCTGCTCCTGCTGGCCACACTATTCCTCATGTGTGCAGAGTCACAGGGCTTCTCCTTGGTATGGCTGGCTTAATGTTGTGAAACACCCAAACCATTCTAGATAGGAATATTAATTTGAATAGAAAGTTGTTGGGTTTTGGGAACCTCCTGGTACCGATACGCACAATCCCTCCCACATGCTGAGGAGAAGGAATGCAACATGTGAGCCCATACCTTACTGACCTAGACACGTAAACACCTCCTCACTGCATCTGCTTCTGCCCTCCTCAAAAAATAAGGCAAAGATTAGGAGTATCTGATCACGCTGAGACTTTCTGCCACTCCAAAATCAATTCAAATGACTCTGATACATCTCAACTAGATGCTAGTATGTCACCACAATCTGCAGGACAATCAACTCAGGACAAAGAACACTTAAAAAAATATCTCCTACCCAAACAATAAAGAAGCAAAGAGAAAGACCAGACCTGGGGAACTCCTGCAAGAAGAGCATAGCTTGGAAGAAAACACACCTGGCCAATCACATGCAACCTACGAGAAGCCACTTCCCAAGGTCCAGGAGGTAAACACGGTCACAAGTCCATTGGTCTGTTTTGAGCAACGTATTTGCAATGGTCTAGAACCACTGAGCATCATAGTCCAAGTCTGGGATTTTATTCCTAAAATGATTTTAATTAATGATCCAGGTACTAAACATACAGTCAAACTCTGACACATGAGAGTTCTTGAAATTTGTCATGTCTTAAAATTATTTGGGACTAGGCTGTGTGTTTAACTTCTTTGGAAACAACAGCATGGAAAGAAGAACCATTTGGATTCCCCAGGGTCACCTGATTAATTCAAGTGTACAGAATAAGGAGTTGCTGTAACCTAAATGCTACAAAATTAATTTAATTTAATTAGTTCTGCTGTCTTATTTTCTTTACCACTTGGGCAACAAGATGTTCCTCAAGGTTTTATTTAGATATTTTAAATGGACACTGTAGCAAGTTGTGGAACATTTCAGAAGTATTTCTAAAAGAAAAACAAAAATGTTACAAAACATGGATGTCATTTTAGATAACAAACTAATACCTACTTCATTGACTCACTGCCTTGAAGAACAAAGCACACCAGCTCCAGAGCTGGCCCAGAATATGCATTGAGATAAGAGAATGCCTGCATCAGCCGCTTTCCTCTTGCAACAACTATTTCAACGATAAGTTCAAAAACCTGTTCTCTGGTGAACATCATTATTAGAATGCTGAATATCCTCCAGCTACCAATTGAACAGTCATTACCAATCAAGCACAACAGCCACAGCAAAGCCAAAAGGCTGAGGTTCCACTATGCCCACCTAAAGGTACAAGTTTAGCATTACTAATTTTCGCAGGCAACATCTAAGTGGCTCGATCTACTTTAAAAAGCCACAATTTTCATCTACACTGCAATACACATCTCAAATCTATTACAGGTTAAGGAAATGCTCCCATCTTAATTATTTTTTTTAATGTGCAAGATATTCAAGTATAAATGAACTTAAAAAGAACCTACTTAAGCAACAGCTCATAACGGTCAGTATTTTACTTCCTAAGCTGAGAACATAAATAAATGGTGTTATTGGATGTTGGAACCTCACAGAGCCACTTGAAGCAATGGACATTTCTAGTTAGCACAGCGTGAGAGCAGAGCTCATTGCCATAGACAATTGGAAAAACATTAGTCGTTTCCTGCTGGAGACATTCATCAGTATCCAAGGTTTGAAACAAGGAAGTAGAGGTGAAGTTCAGCTGCTTTTAGAAGATATTAAGGCAAACAGACAGAAAAACTGAATCTCTGGGCACTCCTCCCACACAAAGGCAAATCCTTGAATCAAGAGCAAGATTATTTACACCCCCTATATTGCTGGGATGAAAAGTGCTAAGCCATAAGCCACCCAAGAGGAGAGCAGAGTGAAAACATTCCTATCGTGTTACACCTCCAGGAACTATGAAAATAAATATTTTAATCACCTTTGCAAATCAGCAGATTCATCTTCCACTGTGAGATCTGTCTGTACCATCTCCTGTTTCAGTTCTCCGATTTCTGAGGCAATTGTGTCAATGAGCTAGAAAGGGACAAAAATAGTATGACGTCAAGTGAGTGGAAGAGGCGTGGAAAAGAAGCCTGGGTAAGGTTAGTCACTCAAGATTACAAACCTTTTGTTTTGTTTTGTTTTCAAATCGCATCCTATTTGGACTTCCCCTTGCAAAGGAAAAAGTAAGGGCTGGGGCCACTTATAATCGTTCTCAGAGGAAGAAGAATTCCTGTTTTGTGCCAATACAAAACCTTCCAGGTTGGCTAGCTCTTTTATTTATATATATTAAATCTGCAGCCTCAACATATTACACAGCAGCTTAAAAACTAAATGATTTGATTGTCCTTAGCATTTATTTTCTCAAATAAAAAGAAAAAAGCTAATTAGAATAGTTCCATCTGCAAGAGTTACTTCAGAAGGGACACTGAGCCAGCACTATGATACTGTGTGGATGAGAAGTAACTCAGCAAGAAGGAAATGGGTGACTGCTTTTCACATTAGCTCTTAGACTGCACTTGACCAGAACAACTGAAATCAAAGACATCTGCCTTGTAACACCTCAGCTCAGGTGGAACACAATCCTAATTTCGGACATCAGGGCAAGAATTGATTTTAAAGTGGTGAGATTAGCACTAGAGCTGTATCCTGACAAATACAGCATTTGTTAGCCAGATATTTTGGGAGAAGTTTTGTTGAGCAGAAACCCAACTATGGAGTATGCAAGGCATGCTATCTTTCACATTCTTTGCAGCAACTGCATCAAGTTTGCTTGATACACCACACCATGACCCTATATAAACCATGGCAGCATCCCCTCTGTATAGCAAAACCTAATGAAAAGGTTTGCTATCTCTTTTACCAGCACCCCTGCACCTCATAGCAAACACACCCTGGCAGATAAAGCAAAAACAGTTTTCCAGCCCAAGTCAGAACAGTCAATTGCCACAAGACATGCCCCTGAGCCCCACTAGTGTTAGGGCCCTCAGGATAGCAGCATTTTCTAAGAACTGCAGACAACATTTTCCTATACTGTTTCATTTTAAGTTTTCCTCTACCTCAGAAATTCATACCCTCCTTTGCTGTGCAGCAATATGCTAATCAATTCAAAAGAAATTTCAGCCTCTGCTTTACAAAAGGCCAACTCCACTGAGTATACCTTACATGAGAACAAATTACCATACACTACATAAATCATCCTTCTGCCAAAGTCAGAGCTCTCAGTCATACTGTACCACCGACATTACAGTCTGCAAAGACCTTGCACCTGCTGACTGCCACATATCCCCTGAGTCACTGTGGCAAGATGTGAGCAATGCCTTCCTGACCATGAGAAAGAGCAGCAGGAGGAACCCATGTCATCCTGATGGAGCAGCCCCACACCTCACCACTGCACTTGGCAGCCCCATGATAGAGAGCCACCGAGTGCCCTGCTAGGCACACAGGTGAATTCTTATTCCTCATTTTGCATTAGGGATGAAGCCAGCCCCCACACTGGCTTTACATGGTGAAAACTACACGTGCCCTTGCTGTCAGATGAGCCTCACTAGAAAGCACCATCACACGCATCTGACAGTGGCAGCACCATCTGTGCTCAGAGAGCAGTACCAGGTTCTAGCCAGTTCATGGCCGACTGCATCTTGCAGATCACAATGCATGGGTTTTTTCCTTTTTTAAAGCTTTTACCACATTAGCCTCATCATCCTTAAAACATATATACTTGTAATCTTTTGAAATGCAATACAGTGCAGTTCTCACTGACCCGATGGAAGGGGAGTTTAATGCTGTGGTGTGCTGCCCCTGAACTAGTTCCACTTCTTCCCTTGGGCTGGCTTGGCAGTTTATCTAGCCCTGTTAGCTGGTTCAATTTGCTAAAAGGTTGGAAGACTTCTTCACTTTTTATTTTGGTTCATTTTCTAATGGCTTAATGACATGAATCTAATCTCTGAGGGGGCTGGACAAGCTACAGAGCAGACACCAGGAAACAGAGGACAGCACCAGGCTGGGAGTAAGACTGCCCTTTTCCCCTCAGCCACATTGTGAAATCATGCCTTGTCGCTCAGCCAACCCAGCAAACAGCTCAGGGTTTGGGGCTGTTTTTGCTGACCTTGCAACAGAGAACCTATACACTGGTTTTGGCACTCCAAACTAACCAATAACTGGACCAGCCACCCAAAACTCTACAATCTGACCAGGACACCTCTGGAATTCAGACCACTCAGATCTTCCAGCCATCTATCTACTCAGTAGCAGGAAACATGCTTTTGGGCTGACAATTACTAATTAAAAAAACAACTACCAGCCTCCACAGGGAATAAAAAGATGCACACCTCTATCGTGCACTGCATTCAGAGTGTGTGTGACTGTCTACGAAACAACGCCCAGGATATTTAAATCCTCTCTGCAGCAACTCTCTGCCACTGTTAAAACCCTTCCAAAGTTGCATCTGAACACAACTGAGAGTTGAATTACTATTTGAATTGACCAGAATACAGCCTTTACTGTTTTCCCACCAGACAGCCAAAATGACTCTAGCATTGTCTGCAGAGCCATGAATGCAGCCTCATCAGGAACAGAGCCACCTTACATGCTTCATCCTGTGGTAACAGCTACAAAATTGACTTTTTTAACAGATGAAGCAAGGCTCAGATTTTAGGTTTAAATCACAGTGCTCCATGAAGATGCTTCCTGTTTACTGTGACTGTGAAGTCTTTCAAGCAGCAAGTCATCAAGAACATGAGCAATGTAGCCAGCTCTAAATCTATTAGGGCTTCCTGTCATGGCTTGCCTGGAGCCACCTCGAAGGCACCACTAGCTCCACTTAAGTAGCTTCTCTTCGTGGGCAACACCACCTTACTCTTTGCACCCACAAGACCAGTTGTAACCATGAAGAATCATCACAGTAGCAAGTGTGCCCTATTCTCTGACACATCTACAGAAAAAAAAAAATAGTTACTCTTCTCCTGATTTAGAACAGTCTTTAGGAGTTGCCTATTTGGGGTATTCTTGCAATTACCTTGGCACATACTGTTACAATAGCACCTGACAATCATTTTCTGTTAATAACACAAGGTGTACTACTTTGTGTATGATTTTATGACACTGTTTCTGAAGCACTCAGGATGAACAAAACTTCTGTGATGCCTGCATGATTAGCATTATACAAAATGAGCTGTTAATAGTATGTATCTATAAAATGCAGGAAGGATCCTGGGCATGTACTATTATTAGATCCAAGGCTGAGAAAAGAAGCAGCAGCAGAAGGCTGCCATCTTCCTAGCTGAAAGCTCAGAATATCTGAATTCTTCAAACACTTATTTATTCACAGAGTGTGATTTCTGTTTTGCTGGAAATAATTGGAACATTCACCCATCGGTTTCAGCAGACTTGAAATCAAGACCTCAAAAGGCATTTTCTAAAGGAAAATACAACTGAAATAGACAGATGTATTTGTCAGAGGCCCCTGTTAGTTTAAAACAACATATATGAGCCCCAAGACTTAAAAAATAATCTAAAGAAATTTGTCTTTAGGATGATGAAATTGGTATTACTCTGCTATGCTACATAAAGAAGGGGTTTACATGAAAAGCATGACATCATCTCAGGTGGTGATTTATTTAACATTAAAAAAAATAAAAGGAGACCTTATCTAACATGATAAATAGCCATTTTTAGGTCTAATGTTTTTCCTTTGGGGTTTATTTCTGATAAAGCTCTGTTCACTAAGTTAAAAAGAAACTACAGTACAACCATTGTAAACCCAAATTATGAGTCAGACAGCATGAATTTAGATAGCAGCTCAGTAAAGCATTTGCTAACCAAGCCTATCCTAAACATTAGATTGCCACAAACACTAACTGTTTACATTCCTATAATCCATGAACAAAATAATGAACTGCAAACAGCTTAAACCACATTTCCTTTCATCATGTATCGTGCTATGCTTATTGTCCACTGCTTCTTCTTTTGACAAGACTGATCTCAGATTGGAGAAGCTGCAGACCACAAACATAAGTCAACTCCCCAGTACTCTCTCACCAGAGCACATATGTTCCATTTTTATGTTTTCCATCTTTCAGGATGTCATCTAAAAAGCAGAGCAAGTGTCATATAAAAATCAGAACAAGTGTGTTCATTAAAAGGAGCTACAAGTTCCCAATGAGCTACAATCACTTTTCTGAAGCTCTTCTGCCTACATACGCATCATTGCTATGCATCAGGGAAAGCACATGCCCAGGACCAGACAGACTGGTGCCTCTCTCAGGAGCCCAGCATAGCTACAGGTCTTCCTCCTCATTCAACTCATGAAGAATTTCCCAGTCCCAAGAGGGAGACAGGTGGCATTGACTTGATGTCCATTCCAGAATATTTTTAGAAAAATCCCTCATTCATCACTGCATGGCAACTGAATTCCTGGGGGTTTTTTTTGTGTTGAAACATGAATAAGCTTGCACAGAGAATTAAGAAGACTCCCATATTTCTGAGAGTGCACTAGGTCAGCTGAGGTGGCCACTGAAGAATGTTTCCAAGCCCTGAGATTTACAGCAGCTGGAAAGGAAAAGGTAAGACCAGTGCTTCCGACAATGAAGCACAGGCTGAAGACAGCAAAGATCAGCATCAGCCTAGGCAAATGAGCCTCAGTACTCACCATCCCCCTTCCCTTCCTGCCAGAATCTCATTTTTCATTCTTTCTAGAGACCTGCATCCTCTTTGGCACCACATCTTCTCCTTCCTGTTTTGATAAGCAGAGCTCAGCAACCCTCAAAGAGCACCCTGTATAACGAGGTGGCAGGACGCCAGAGATGAGCCAAACTGGAAATGCTATTTCTGAACTTGTCCAAATGTCTGAATACAATCAAACATTTTGATACATGGCTTCAATTTCTCATTAGTTTGCACAGTGAGCTATGAAGGCTCAAGATGCCTAACATTATGCAGTGTCTTATACATCAATAAGCAACACAATTTTACCTCGTGTTTGATTTTGGCATAGAAAAGCTTTAGTGGTGTAAAAGCTCTGATGCCAGTTCAGTAAAGATTGGAACATGGTGATGAGAAGGATGGTTCAGTAAAAAGGATGTTTGTCAGAGACATGTATTGAGTTCCTTGCTTTACCACAGACTCCCTCTGTAACCTCTGGCAAACTATTCAGTCCCAGAACTACCAAGCCTAACTCCATCTTTGCTTCATTTTTACTACTTGTTGGCTCTGAGCCTTCATCAACTGTAGGGTATAAAGACTCCACAGAACTCAGCCTATAAAACTACAAGCTTTTACCCTTTATAAAATAGGGACAATACTGTTTTCCTGGTGTACTAACAGCCAAAAGAATGAATATGAAAAAACTAAGAGATGGTTAGAAGCTACAGCAACAGGATCTATCTGAGAACCAGAAAGAAAAGTTGGGAGTTTCCCACTGGTAACTGTCAATGGATTTTCTCATTTTCTTGGCTGAGAATGCCAAGGTACTCTTCATGAGAATCTAAATGCCCTGAGACACTGCAAGTCAGCATGCTTAAAGGTTTCTGGAGCAACCTTAAAGGAACAAGCACAACATGAAAGACATACGCAGAAGTACATTACACAATCTGGGAGAGCATTCTCAAGTACAGGTCAGCATGGGTGAAAGGCTGTATCTTAATTACTAGGTCTCCTAAACACAGACAAAGCAAATTAAAATAATGTAAACTGAAACAATCCAACATGACAAGTGTTTTCTTTGCTTACCCTTCCAGCTGTAGCATATGTAACCACTGTAACAATTTTACAAGAGTAGGGGAAGGAAAGGAAGGTAAGGTGATTTCCCTGTACACACAAGTGTACACACACAGACACTAGGTACACTACAGACAGGCTGGATACCCTGACTGTCTGCAGTTTCCAAGTTGATACTGTAGGTTCAGAACTGTGGCCCATCAGTGCAACTTCCCAGGGATGCTGAGTGGTCTGCCAGGCTTTCCTTAGGAAAATTTAGGACAACTTTAGTTTCTGAATTGACAATGTTTCTTATGGCCTTAAGAGTCTAGNACTGAGTGGTCTGAAAAGGTAACTTTGAGACAGCTCTTATTCCCACTGTTCTTCAGGCCATTCCCCTGCCAGGCTGTCCTTAGGAAAATTTAGGACAACTTTAGTTACTGAATTGACAATGTTTCTTATGGCCTTAAGAGTCTAGTGTCTTTAAACTCCTCTGGCATACTGCATTCCTAATCATTTTGAGTTAACTACAACCATGATGTTATGAACTGGAGGAGCACAAAATAGCTATTCCAGCATCTATTTTCCACACAAGAATTACTCAAGGACATACCAAAGGACTGCAGAAAATGACACAGGCACTTGCTTACAGTCTCACCTACAACATGGTATTTTTGACTGTTCAGTTTACACACAAACAAGGAGCCCTTGTCAACTTTTGTTAAAATAGGCAAGGAAATTAAACCAATTTTCAATCCAACAACTCAGAACTCAGAAAANTACTTGCTTACAGTCTCACCTACAACATGGTATTTTTTTGAGTGTTCAGATTACACACAGACAAGGAAATGAAACCAATTTTCAATCCAACAACTCAGAACTCAGAAAACAGTACTGCAACTTTAAGCTACACAAATCCAGTTTGTGAAAGCTCTAATAATTTATGCCTGTGCATTATAAAGCTTATGTTCTTAGCATTAGCTGCAAAAAAAAAAAATCACAAACTGTTTTACAAGAAATATTCTATTCAGTGTACAGGAAAACAAGATACACATGAAATAAATGGGTGGCAATCTAACCACAAATGCCACCTGTAAAAACAGATGCTCAGTGAAGTGCTTCCCATTTTAAAGAAAAGGCTTGCTACATATCACAGATTGTACTGGAACACTCATTTCACATAAACCCATGTGCTTTATGTTCTGTATAGATATCCCATTTACCTTAAAGAAACTTCCTCTTTTATCCAGACAATGGGCTTTCATGGTCAAAGATGACATCTTTCCCAGGAAGACTCCACTCTATGCCTTGAACTCCTAAAAGCAGAGACATATTTTTAATAGTTAGTCCAGTCTGTAGGAAATTCCTTTCTAAGCCACAGAAACAGCCACAAGCCTTTTGCTAAAACCCTTTCCATCAACAACATGGTGCAATTTATTTCCCACCAGAATCCTGACATATCCCTTTAGTCTACTGTTTTGCCAAAAATTGCTTCCAAAAGACAGTGCTACTCAGAGTTCCATGTTTCTCCCTTCTCTTCACAGCTGATCCTGTAGCTGTGAAAAGATTTTAATCTGCTCCTTAAAAAAGAATGCTAAAACATAACAATAGCTTTGTTTGTTTGCTTGACCTCAGCCTGAAATACAGACAGACAAACATGTTAATGTCATGACAATCTCTCTCAAGTAATATTAGAGGGGCTGAGCAGGGCAGAAAAAAAACCTTAAAAATCACCCACAAGGGAGAAAACACATTATAATCAATGAAAAAAACCAAACCAAAACCAAAACACACAAAACAAAAAGCAAGCCACCAACCACAAAACACACACAAAAAACTACACACCACCACCTCCCCCCGCTACCCCCTCAAAAAGACACCACACAAACCAACCCCAACCACTTCCTCCCCATAAAACCTGCTTGAAGCTCCTAAAATGCAACCAAGTCTTCTGAGAGTCATGTCTAAGTGAAAAACTGAAGATACAGTTAGGAAGAAGCTGCATTTTCTATTATCAGGTAAACTGAACTCACAGTTTAACATTCAGAAGAACATGACAAAGCATAACTAGAACACACACATATAATGAGCAATATCATGGGAGGATCCTCCACTGTGTAGCAGAGTTCCTCTAAAGTCACAACCAATACACACCAGTAATTTGTGACAAACTTCTGAAATAGAGAAGCAAAGTCCCATTGCTAAGAAGTTGTTCTAGCATTTTAATGGTGAGCTTGTAATAGCATTTAAATTTCCTAAATTTCTTCCTCTCTCACACAACATTTAGTGACCACAGAGCAGGTAGCTGTAGTTATGCTGGAAGTCTGGGTTACCTAAATGGCAAGTACTGTAGGTGCAAAGTACTACAGACTAACATAAGAGACATATACAGCTTTTGATTTGAGAAAAAAATAAATTACAATACAAATGGCAGGAAGCAGCAGTGAAAAACAAGTTGAGTGGCATGGCTGCAGATGGAGCTTGAGCAAAACAAAGCAGCTAAGGCAGAGAAAGCTGACAGTTAAGCAAATTTGATGCATACCCCCCATCCTGCACGCACACACATACACACATCCCTCTGCTTCCCTCTACTGCCTCATGTGAGGGCATTCACAAGGGCAAGGAGGATCAAGGAACACCTTAAAATAAAAAACAGGTTAAATGAAAAGCCTTGGCAACCAAAAGTACTGGAAAAGGGTGAGACCTAGAAGCAGGAGAAAAGAGACATTTTCTCTTCACTTTAACATGTAGCAGGAAGCTTTAAATTGTTCCCCCTGTTGCCAGAGGTCATACCACAGCAGCACTAGAAAAGGTTACATTTTTCCACTGAGATTCTGGTTAAAAAGTAGCCAGGCCAGGAAACTCAGAAACCAGCCTGTTTTCCAGGAGGAGTTTGCAGACTCTTAAGGTTGAAATAAATATCCTGAATTCTGCATTCTTGTGAAAGCCAAACACTAGAGGATGACCAAAAGAAGACACAAACAGTGTAGGGGGGTGAAGAAAAAAAAGGAAAAAATCCTAAAAAAAAAATAAAATCAAACTTTCTCTGTGAATCAGCACATTTAAAGGAGTACACTCCTGATAAGGCTTTAAAGTACTGTGATGCTTACTACCATATTTGAAGTCTGTCTAAATAACTTGATTGCATCAATCCTCTATAACAGACAAGTCCAGGGAAGTGGGTGTGTTTGCAGCTGCCATTACAGCTCTAGTGACCTCATTTGCCACATCCACATGGTACAGAACACTGTTCCACTCTGGGGATCATCAGAGATTCTGAAGACTTTTGATTCAGTAATTGATAGCAATTGATATTGGCTATTTTAAACAATCTAGGCATATAACAAGTGGGGTTTAATTATAGAAATGAAAATGTTTTCTTTCAATGAATTCTGAAAAGAGAATTTGCACCTGAAAGACTTAAGGTGAAAGGAGACCCAAGAGATCCAAAAAGGAACTAGAATAAAAATTCAGTTTTCCAAGTTGATGATACCCTCTTAATGACACCACCAAATTCAATGCCACAGGAAGAAAAAGGGGTTTTTTTAAGTGAGTTATATGAGGGGTTTACAAGCAACATCATGCAGCTGGATGTGCACCTCTAGTCTCAGACATTAATCAGCCTATTCACAAACAACCCCTTCACAGGATTTTTTTTTTTTTATTTAACCACAGTGACATCTGCATGCAATTCTATTACCAAAATAAGACCATGCCAAGGTTTTCATATTCATCTTATTTCAAAACAGAACAGAAGTTTATAAGCTTCCACTCTCAAGAATACAGAAGAATGCAAAACACACAGTCACACTGCTCTTGGAAGGGCAAACTAAGTCTGAAAAAAGCCTCAAACAAGCCCAATGCTTATTTAGCCTGTAAGAGGTTATAAACCTCTAAACTTTTCAATAGCTGCTGTTACTGTTTCTATTTATGTAATATTACTGCTGTCTGTATGACCATAACTCTGAATCAACTGTGAATCAACCCACACTGCTCTTGGTGTGTAATTTCAAAGCAACTTTGGGTAGCCTAACTACTGTTGATGTTTGAGTGCCTTTCAGTACTTCTGAGCAAAATCAGTAGGAAACACTGTTGTTGGTTCTTTTACATTTGGTTTTGGTTTGTTGTTTTTTTGTTGTTTGGGTTTTGGTTTTTGTTGATGTTGTTGGGTTTTTAGTGTGCATGTTTAGGGGAAAGACTTTTTAGGTGGTCAAATTCTGATAAGACAAGGGGGAATGGTTATAAGCTAAAGGAGGGGAAATTTAGATTGGAGATTAGGAGGAAGTTCTTTACCAGGAGGGTGGTTAGGCACTGGAACAGGTTGCCCAGAGAGGTTGTGGATGCCCCATCCCTGGAAGCTTGTAAAATGGGTAGCCGGGGTGGGTGCAACGTGCCAAAAACTGATGGTGGATCCCTACCCATCTCCAACCTCGAAGAAACAACTGCAAAAAACCCAAACCTACTGCCAGGAGGCTTAATTTCTCTACACAGCTGTCCACATCTGATGCTTATTCAGATCCAAAACATGCTGAAAAAACACTGCTCTTAAGTTGTCTTTGCTGAGATCAGACACTATGAGGCTGTCAGAATGAAAAACCTCCCTTCTCCGATTGGGAAGCTGGGTGCAGAAAGACATCTAGCCTTCTGTAGATACCAGAGATTAGTATTTTCTCCTCCCTCTGTGTTTTAAGGGCTGAGGCAGAGTCTAGATAGATTTGCTTAGACATTGCCTGGGTGACTTCTCAGAAACCCTTCTGAAAATGTCATCAGGCTGCAGCAGCCAACTCACTGTATAATTCATGTGACCTTTTGCCTAGCCATCTGGAAGGTAGCCCTTTCTGCATTTAAGTGGTCAGTACTTTACCTACTTAGCAGTCTCAACAGCTCTCAAAGGGCAGCAGGTGCTAGTCCACTGCCTGCTGCTCTGATGTTTAGGTGGCTGCATTCCAGCAGCACCAGTCTCTCCTGTAAGCAGCGCTGTCTTCCTGCAGCTCTCCCAGGCGAGGACAAAGCTCGTGTTTGTAAAGGACAGGATAGAGCAGGGAACAGGAATGATTGCTCTGCTAGGCAAGTTTCTCTGAAAGCAATGCTACTCCACGGGATGCTAACGCCCACGCAAGCTGTGTGTTTCAAAAAACCTGGTGCTTTTCATCTTCCTTCTCCCATTCTCTTCTCCTACTGGTTTTCATTTACACAGGAATGCCAAAGCACCATTCAGACGCCTGCATGTAACTGAGACTTCTGATTTCTTGTCAAAACAGCTCCTTCTTTCCTTCCTCTCCTGCAATTTTATTTGCTATTTTATAAGTTCTTATACTTCACTGTAGTATTGCCAATCACCACCTTCCTGGACTTCTCAGGATCCTTCCATTTAATCCTCTCATTCTAATCTTGCTTTTACAAGGCAAAACATCCCTTTTTCTTTAGCCAAAAGTCCTAGCAAAGATGAGACAGTCTATATTCCTCCCCTGAGCTGGAAAGCAAAGGCCACAGTGATCTGGGGAACTTACAAAGCCCCTGCCCACAATCATTCTTACCCCCACCTCTGCTCAGTTTCCCAAGGAATCAAAGTGATACAACTGCACCAACTTTCTGCTCCTTAGTTCTTAACTCTGATTTTTTGATCTCTTGCCCAACCTATCAAGGTCTGACTGAGGAGAAGTCTCTGTTTACAAATACTGACAAAAGGATAGAGAAAAGCGACTCCATTAATGCTGTCACTGAAGGAAGAGGAGAGATCTGCAGGCTTCCTTTTGCTGGCTGACCAATAGAATTAGCAGAACCCACTTCTTTGTCTTGTAAGCATAAGTTATCCCACTGAAGGAACTGGCTGTCCTTCATTCTCAATCTGTAAAGGCCGTGCAACCACTGAGCACAGATACAAACTATTTTAGGCAAACAAAAAAGGGGGTTACTATTCTGCAGCCAAGGAAGAACAGGAGAAAATATCAGTCCAGGCCTTAAGTATAAACTTACAAAGGTCAGCTGATGTCAGAAGTCTGATGCTGATTGATACCTGTCAATGTAGTCCTTAGGCCATTCACTTTGACAGTAGTAGAATACAGTAGAAGAGCTGAAACACAATCCCCGATGTCTCATCACATAAACACAGGGAACCTAGGTAGTCTACTCAGTATGTACTTGAAAATCTATGGTGAATTAGCATCATATTACAAATCAAATTACAATAGCAATTTATAAAATGCAGTATTTAAAAAACAATTGTGACCTCACTTTCTGGTGAGTTAAACTGGAAACTAGAAACAGGAAGGAATTTTACAGTGCAATCCTACACTTGAAAATATGCTAAGAGATATAAACAGGATTTCTGGTTTTCAGCAAATTTAAGTATCCTCATGCATTCCATTTTCCTGTTCTCCAGCATTCTTGCAGTACCTCATGGAGAGGGCTGCATTCATCTCCAGCCTACAAAGCCTCAGTTTGTCTAATTATTCTGCATTTATCTGATTCTTGGCAAAATTAATTTTCTCCTTTTGGAAGTATTTCCTCTGAGAAGTTAACAGAAAGCCTACTTCCAGGGACACAGATACAACTGAGCACAGTATCACTTTGAAAATCTACCAAGTCAGAGCCTCAGTCTGAAAACTATCATTGGTGCCAGGATTTTGCAGACCTCTCAACTCAAATGTTGCATTGTGTTAGCACAGCTGTATCCACAAGCAAAAAGCGAGGGGATTATGCAAAAAGAATTCTAATTTCCATCATTCTTCTGGCTGCAGAAAGGGGCTCCAGTCTTTTTTTTTTTTCCTTTCTTCAACTAATGCAAGGGAACATTACTTGCAGAAGATAAATAATGCATGCAGCAAAAATGAAGAGATATTTCTTTATTTTGTCATTTTAATTAAAGCATTTGAAAAATCTTGGAAGTAGCAAACACTCCCTGATCAACCTCCTCTTTCTTCGAGCATTGCTTTTACTTTTATCTCTGCTACCTCAACATATGTTTGTGTGACTACTCCTCTGAAGAGAGTCTGAATGGCAGTGAGCAACAGTATTTCTGCCCATAATGAGCCAAAAATAAACAACAATAATAAAAAAAAAATCTTACACTCACTACACATGTAGGCAGAAGAGCCATGAATGACCATTCACAACCTATTCACAACCAGGAAACAATACTCTTTTGAAAAACTAAAAAGAAAGCAGAAATACACAACAATCATTAACTTTCCAAAACCCATGAAATGATCACAGATAAACTGTGCTTACTACTACCTCAATGTGCCTTTTCATGCAGTTTGCAAAATGCGAAATGCAGGGCCACCTAATTTGTTGCCAGTTACACGTCTCCAAGAAAATGACCACTCTTTCCATAATAAGAAAATAAAAGAAGATACAAGGTAGCTAAAGGCAACCAGCAGAATTAAATTATGTGTAAATACCCAGGTCCCTGAAATAAGGTTTAGTTACATCCCAACTGCTGACGTAACTTTTTATACTTCTAGGTTTTCTTCAGTTGCTACATTTGCCAAAACAGGCCCTGCTACTTTTAAGCCTCATTTCCTGGTACAGGTAGAACAAGACACTGCATATCCTCACAACAGGAGCTCCTCCTCTCAGGCAGAGGCTAAACTATAGCAGTTGTTCTATCCCCTAATAACCCCTCTCCAGCCAAGAAGGGGGATCAGAAAAAGAAGAAGCTGAAGTAAGAATGGATTTCATGAACCAGTCAAACTAATACCAAAGCCAACATAAAGCATACAAAGTTATACTAAGCTCCGTGAATGTATGGTGGTCACAATAAACAGGAAAGCAGTTCCCAGGAGCAGAATCGTGAGTGAGACTCTCCAGGGATGGGGAGAGCTAGGAGAAGTAAAAGAAGGAACAGGAGTAGGAAGGGCCCGTCCTCAGAGAACTTCCCCCTGGACATGACGTTTATTGTATGGGATACATTTGTAGCCAACTCAGAGCAGCAGCCCTGTCTTTTGTCCCTCCCAGATTAAGCTCCTGGCTGATTCAAAACTGCTAACAGCCTGCAGACCGTGGCTGGCCTAGGATTCACTTCCAGTGAAATCAGGACAGTATTCACACAGGGTCACCAACCTGTGGCTTGCAACAGGGACAAGAAGCATGTGACATGCAGGCCTGCTCTGCTCGGTGAAGGGGATGCCTGGAGGAAGCTCCAGCAGTCTCCAAGAACCCCGTGGAAGGCAGAAAGCACAGGGAAATGGTTGACATAAGACAAGAACAGCTGAGTCTTGAGACCTGCTCAAGGGATCTAGAAACATACCAAGAGTCTTCCTCTGAGCCAGGATACAAAGGTCAGTGTCCTTCACCACTTTCCTACTGATGCCTTTTCAAATGCAGGAGAACTAGCCTCTAGAGTACAGCATGCACCATATAGCATACATGCCTCTGGGGCGTTCCTTGCATAACTGCAGCTGGGGTAGCTTGAGAAGGCAGCCACTGAGCACTTGCCCACTCCCAGGCTGGCAGCCCCAGCTGTCTGGGCCTTCCCAAACTTCTTGGAAGCCTGCACAGAAAAGACCAGAGCCTTGCCAGCAGTGTGACCCCAGAGCCTGCAAGTCTCTGATTTCCTCAAGCAGATGAGCTTTCAGGGCTCCTACAGCACCATAGCCTGTGCTATGTCGTTATAGGCTGCAAAGGCCAGGCTCCTACAGGAGAGAAACTAGATAAAGAGGTCAGATTCTCACAAGAAAGAAGCCAGACAGCCTGAGAGAGAAAGTGGGAGTCAGCTAGAAGATTTGCAGCTGCACACAAAGGCCTTGACACCCTACACAGTCTTAGCATGCTATCCTCCCCACAGCTCACAGTGTCAGAATTATCATATTTACATGTCTTTGCAGTGCACTGTTTTTATCACATTTATAGTAGCTGTTTCTATCTATTAAGTGTTACTTGTTAATTGGTCAGTATCCTTTGTATATGGAAGTGTCACTTGCTAATTCATCAGTATACTTTGTGTATGAAGGTGATCCTTACTAACTGGTCAGTGCCCTTTCTGTATGAAGGCAATTGGTCATTATCCTTTCTGTGTAAGAGTGTAAATTCCAGCTTCTGGAACAATAAAGTTGATTCTGATTTCCATCAGCACCCGGGGTCCGTGCCCTCATCCACCACAAGTGCCCACCACCCTGGGGACAGCTAGAACTCAGCCAGGGCCCAACATAGCCTTGCCTCATGGGAGCATGAGGGGGAAGGTTTGGTGTAGCTGTGAATCTGGTGGCAGAAAGGATGCCTTAAGAACTGGCAAATGAGTCGAAGGAGCAAGGTGTAGCATCTGGAAGTATGGTGAAGAGGGGTTTAACCTCAATATCCTCCTCATAATCAGGATAATGGGCCAGATGGACCCTCACTTGGATGCAGTATGGCTGTTGTTTTCCCCATAGTCCTCCTTCCTAAAACTAACAGCTGGCAAACTGCACTCCCTCCTCCCTGTTCATAGCTTTGACTTGCACAGAGTGATGTTCTTCTAGATATCAAGCTGTACCATGCAAAGGTTACTCTTCAGCTCCCAACACTGTCAACTTGCTTATTAACTACAGGTCACAGCTGACCATTTCCCAAACCTGTATTTGCATCCTGAAGTGTCAAAGCTTCTCATCCTGGTTAACATAACAATGCTATTAAAATCACAGACATCTTTCCAAGGACTCCTTCACCTCACCACACCTTAAGCCATAAAATAGCAGCAAATGCAAAAGGAACTACTGGACCTTCAGGCGATGTGAACCAGCCCATGTATCAGGCTTGGTATAGCTGACAATCTGAAGTGGGCACATCACTGCCAAACTTACACATTGATCTTCCTACATCCGGTTTCAACTAGTCATCACACCTGTCTCAGCCAAGCTTTTGCCTGCAGGCTTATTTTTTTCCCCTTGATCCCAGATCCTACTCGCTGGCAGCCTTTTAAGAGACTAAAGAAGTACTTTGAACTTGTCTCAGCAAGACACTCTCAATAGAGGCTTTAAGTTCCATTAAAGTTTTGATTGATCCGCTGTCTCAGAGCTGTCTATCCACTTCTCTTATGTATGCTGAAGCCACAAATGCAGAAATACAAGCATCTGAAAATCCCATCTGAGAAGTGCAGAAGAGCTGGCCTGACTCTGCTCCACTAACACAAACAGACACCATATCACTCTTTCCAACAGGAGTGTACAGTTAGGCAAACACGGAATGCCTCAGAAAAACCAGTCCTTAAGCTTTGCTGAACATGGCACACTACCAAGAGGATTATGTTTGCTGCTAATGCTGTCTCCCTGCACCCCTTCCAAACAGTTTCTTCTTCCTCTCTTCCACTAAGTAACCTCTTCCTGCTTGCTCCCATGGCATACTTTCCACATTACTGAAAAAGAATAAAAACTCAAGTCATTTCCTTTGGCACAGCATTTAATTATGAAGGATACTACCACATCTCTTACAAGAGAATGATTGTACTTGATACATTCATGTCTTGTTTTGCCTCTAGACATGCCAGAGGAATACATTTGTAAGACTGGCTTTAATTTGGATAACCTTTCAGAAGGTTCATATTCTCCCCAAATTCCCTGGCCTGGATATCTCACAAAACCAGAACTTCTTCCAGTATTTTGTTCATTTCAATTTGTTATTCCTGCTGAAGCCAGTGAATAATAGAAGTGAAAACATTCAGAAATATGTTTTTAAACCTCTGAAGACTTTTAACATTAAGCTGCAATTCCTGGAAGAAGCAAGAAAAGATAACTGCTTGAATTACAATATAGCTTCAAGGTCTGGAGAAGCTTCAGAATTCCTAATGAAGCACTAAGTGAAATGCAGAGGAAAATGGGTTACAGCTCCTACATCTACATGAAGATGCACAAAACAATCATCTAGTGGGCTTGACTATGGGTTATCTTAGGCACCTGGGAAAAACATCTTTCTCCTGCACAATGAATCCCAGAGAAGGCTGAAGGTTTCAGCATTCACATTCAAATCCCTAGCTTCTTGCCCTACAGAGGCAAAAAACAAAGCTCTGACCATACCACTGCTAGGCATAACATTCCTTCATGCAGCAAGGAGGAAGTAAAGCCCTGACCTACTGAGGGTTCAGTGAGATTAAACACTTCCATTGACTCAAATATTTCCATCATCTAGAGTTAAGTAACTAGATGTGCTTATTCTAGTATTAGAGAGCTGCACCTAGTGCAGCACCTCTTCTACAATTTACTCTTTTGCTCCTATTACTGATATACATCATCATTTCTATTTCATCATGTTTAAAAAAACATACAGGCATGCTGACTCCCCTGAAAGGCAGGGAAGGACACTGCAGCATGCTTCTGAAAAAATCAGCACCTCAACTACGTGTCAATGTTTATTACATGCACAGTATCTGTAGATAGGCACAACTTCAGAAGATTGGAGGGAAGTATACGATTTTCCTGCTACAACA
Organism: Galbula dea; assembly: GCA_013399015.1. NCBI lineage: Eukaryota > Metazoa > Chordata > Aves > Piciformes > Galbulidae > Galbula > Galbula dea. Next base: position 1,028,489 of record VWZX01000621.1, read on the forward strand.
AACAACCTGATGGAAGGAAAGGGATACATTCACCTACATTTTTAAGGACATGCCAAAATATACCAACATTCTTAAAACTACTATGTGTTATTTGTCTGTTCTCCAGATGTGTAACTTTTTAGGACTACATCATGATTAATTTTACCAAGTAAAAGATTTCTTAATTAATTAAAAAATATTTTCACTAGAAAAACTTTAAAAGGACAGTGCTTATGTCTTGATCTATTTATTTTTGTTTTGTGCACAGAAAAGACTGCAAGAAAGTCTTCCAATTAAACCAAACTCCACACAAAAACCTCTCATGTAAACATACCAGAAAGCAGAACACCTACACTTATACCAGAGAGAGTTTCCACTGACCTAACCTAGTTAGGATCCACTAGCAACGAAAAGATAAGCCACTCAATGTAGAAACTTGCATCATTGTTTGTCTTGGCTTTAGAGACAGACTGGTAAACTAGGCTAGTACCACTAGACTTCACACCTTCTGCAGCACTACTACAACACATCTGTATTATTTGGAGGGAAAGCTACCACTGAGCTCAGCATGGGCAATTTGTTCCTGAACCACACTTTGACTACACAGAATGGAAAAAACAGATTAAGCCATGTCTGTGAGTCAGTTCTCTGTTGTACAAGTGTGCCAACACAGCAAGCAGGATCAACCCCAAAAGACAGCATTCTCCTTGTCCTTTCAACTATGCCATATACACATCATAGGAGATGAAATGCCTAGGTTGGTTTTGTAATTTTACTAACAGTTTAAAAACAAACAAAGAAACCCAAAACCACACAGTGAAAAAAGCTTAATTTGAGCAGTCTTCATTTCTTGCCTGTTTGAGGATCTGGTTGGGGGCAGGGAGGAAGCATAAACAGGGCAATCCAACAGTTCTTCAGAACAAAGCCTGCAGATAGCATAATACAAGGTATTGCCCCATCTGACCTATTTGGAAAAATTAGGAAAGAAGTTTAACTCCTCAAAATTATTGGAGGCAGCTGTACATTTCTCATAAGGATCAAGACCATAAGACTGGCTAAGAAGAGTGAATTTTTTTGAGAAAATTCACTCATAACTTTGCCTGACTATGCTCTGAATGATTATTTTAATTATGGAGGTTTTCATACAACTGAACTACTGCTTATATGGGGTGCCTGGTTGATTCAGGTGGAAGATGTTTTCTTTTTCAGGGATAATGAAGTTTCAGATACTCAAATATTTAGAAGCTACAATTTAGTTTCTAAATGTACTTTCAGCAAATGAGAGAAGCCAAACATGACATACTACTCTGATGAACACTTATTTCCTATTCCATCCTATTTATTTATGATAAAATTAAACAATGAAAACAAAAAGGTTATGATACACACCAGTGAAACCCAGGAAATTCAAAGCTGAAGGCCATTGAAATATGTGTCCCAGGTTAATTCCACTCCTCTTCCTCTTTTTTATATAGAGACCATGGGACTGACAATATTAGCCTGAACTAAGCTTCCTGGCTTGGGTCTCAACCTCTGTAACTTCCAAGTCACGTAAACTCAAGTCACCCTTCCTGTCCTCGAGGCCATCTAGTTGATCCTCCTTTAAAGGACAACTGTTCCTCTGACCTCTCTCTCTAACTTTTCCCTCTGATAACCACCTCAGGTACCCCCATCATCTTCTGTCACTGCTGAACTGCAGTTCATAAAGGTTACTGTTCTTTTCCCAGCCCTCCTCCTTTTTCTATCAGATTGTCCAGCGCTTGCTCTCTCCTCTCATTCTGTTTATCCTGAGCAGCTCCAGTCCTTCCTCCCCCTGCCCACATACCCAGCTTGCCCTCACTCTCGTAGCTAAGAGCCTGGGGATGAAACCCCTTGACTTCGCCAGCTTTTTTCCCCTGTACCTATAAGTTTTCCATCCACCAACCTAATTCTCTTTACAGTTTGCAGTTTTCACTATTTTCTACTTCCCACTAAAACTCTTCTCCTTTTCTACCCATTTCTCCCTAGCCATCTGCATAAGGATCCAGGAAAGACAAATGTATTTCATATTATATGACATCTTCAAGATACAGCATTTTACACAGGTTTCAGTAGCTTTCTCATCCCTCCTCCTTATTCCAAACTCCCATTTTGATTTGAGAAGGTACTCCAAGATAATCCACCCTAATAACTCACCTATCTGCTTCTTTCTTCAAGTGGTATTGATGAAAAAGAAAGACTTAAAGCCTCTCCCAGGCTGTCTCCATCCAGACAAGGAAGAAAGAAGGTCTTCCTTCTCCCTAGATTTCAGGATGACCACTTTTCCCTTCTCTGTCCAACCTATTTTTGATCCCCCAGTAGTATAGGCAATATCATCATCACCAAACTTTGCTTTCTCAGCAGCATCAGCAGTCACATCAAGACCCATTTGATTACTACTAAAAGTTTCTCTTTCCTCATTGGATTTATGCATTCATAGAAACTACTAGCAGGGGAACTCCTGAAGAAGGAAGTGTGGGCGTTTAATTCTCCAGTACTAATTTGCTTGTGTAAACAATTTGTTTTCTCTCTCATCCCTCCTGGGACAAAATGTTTTGAAATAAGTGTTTCAGAAGAAAATAAGCCTCATTCGTTGACATGGTGAAACCAGGTCAAAGTACTAACAACAGCAGAGCATTATGAAGTAAAATACATTGGTGACTCCACATGTTTACTGTATTGGTGGTTATGTTATGTTCATAGGTCAGATGGAGTTTGTTAGTGTCATTTTTTCTGTCCAATCTGAAACAAATGGAATCAAATCCAGAAAGTGAGGCAGCAATCAGATGACCAGGTATTTTCTAGGTTGAATTCTTGCTGACACATTGGTACCAGAAAATTCCCATGACTGCCAGCAACAAACATTGGCAATCACTGTGTATGGGGACCTGGAATTAAGCATAGTGGTATACAGGTTTACTTGGTCCTTTTACAAATTAAAAGTTGTTTAACAGCTAACAAATTCCATCATTCTCTTTCTGCAGATAATAAAGAGCAAGCTGCCAATGGCTGAAAATAGTTCTTGTGGTTACATACCACAGTTTCAAGACTTAACACGGCACTATTTTATTGCTTCTACATCTGGTACCAGTTATTTTTATACAGCTTCTTTGTATAAATTCAGCAACATTAAAAAAAAAGCTTCAAAGTCTATCAACTACTCTTAAAATAAAGAAGTCCATTTCTCTATATTCTTCTGTACCTCAGCTGTGATGCAGCCCCTGCACAAACACAAATCCATTTCTCTGGGGAGTCACAAATCTCAAGTGAGTAACTGGATCTGCTGTGACTGAGCTGGGGGAACTCAATCCATCCCTAAAACTCATCATTTCTTTCCCATTCTGCCTTCCTTCCAAAATCATGGCACAAAAAGGCAAATCAAGGAGAAAATAAGCATCTTTCTTTCACAGTTTGTGGATTATGACCTCATGTAAGCAGAAGCACTGTCCTGTGTCCCCACCTACTTGCAAAGTTCTACTTCAACCCATACTGGAGAAGGTAAACATGAGCAATGCCTACCAAGGGGCTGGTATCAGCTTCCTCCTGAAGACAGAAATCAAGCATACACCATTATTTTCCCCAAGGCCTGCTCACAGAACATCTGGAGCTGCCCAGAGAGACCCTGCTAAGGTCAACACCCTCCCCACTCCCCAGGTAATTAGCTGGCATTTGATGCTGAGTACCCCTGGATAACCAGGAAAGCATGGGCCTAGAAAGACTGCTGTCTCCTCTTTCCATCCTATTCACTCCTTCACCAGCCCAGAGGGGCTGCTGCAGTCAGCTGGGCTTTATAAAGACATGAGAGGGTTCAAGCAGGAGCAAAGCTCTTTTGCTTGCCTTTAAAGTCCAAAGTTTAACAGCAGCAGCAGCAGCTGTCAGCCGCCAGTCTAACTGCATTCAGCTCAAGTTTCCCACATTCATTCTTAACTTGAAGGGCTACAACCCATTTTTTTCCCTTTCTTCCCTTCAGATAAAATTTACATTCTGCAAAATATGACTCCAGTGAAACCTCTGTTGTTCAGCAATGCATAGTGGAAAGAGAGACAGACTGTAATCCAGCTTTAGAAACATCAAAATCATTTTTCACTCTGCAATTCTGTTTCTCCTTCTCAGCTTTGCCCCTCTTGCCTGTGACATGTTAGTATAAACTTTCTACCATTACTTCTTTGTACAGCTCCAAACACCGACAGCTTCATGCTACCAACACTGCAGGATTCAGCAGCAGTAGCTACTTGTTTGAAACCTGCACATTCAGTGAACTTCTGACAACTTCTACTCATGAATCTCTTCATTAGAAATGCATTCCAAACCCACAAGCACCTTCAAACAGCTGCCATGCTTCTTAGCAGCTCACCATAAAAAAGCATCTCTCTCCAACCACCTCAAATGCATAAATTCAGACAGAAACATACCTATCCTTGCACTCACATTTTTCACACCTACATACAATTTACACTGACATCACCAGATCATATTCAGGCCTGGAACAGTAACAGTTTAATCTACCACTTCATGACCATCAAGGCTGGAACTTAAAAGATTGCCCCTGGAATGATAACTTGGCCACATCAGAACAACCCAAGGCCTCAAGAGGTCCAACATTTAAAAGATGATCATCTTATGTGAAGTTCAGAACTAGCCTACACATTCCCAACACTAGACCCAAAGACTCAACACACTAGAGTGGCACTGAGTGTGCAATAGAGTACTTCCAGTGCAGGTACTTTGCTGAACTGGATTTCAAAGAGGAAGGTCTAAGGCCTTACTTGGGTTAGTGACCATTTTGAAAAGCAGGGAAAAGATGCTAGCCTAGAAATGGGTTTAATCAGCCAAGCAAATAACCATATTGCCTTCAATTAAAAGCTGGCAAGCTTAAGACAAAAAGCTTTCAACTGACAATCAGTTTTCTATGCTAGCCACCAGACAGTAGATGAATAAAAGCAAGAAGTTCCATAAAATGCTGAAAGAGTCCCTCTACAGGCATCACACAATGAACTTTGCCTGAACTTTACATGACCTATCTTTCTTTAAAGATTGTACATTGACTAAATAGGGCTCTACAGATGTCAGGGACAGCGTATACAACATCTAAGTAGCTAGACTTAGTGTTTTACTTTGTCAGGAACCTTTACAAAGAGCACTGTTTCAAGAGTTAAACACAATCTGTTGGCCTATGCTGCATTAGCACTCATTTAACAGTGTGCCAATTAGGAAAAGCACAGAGAAAAACTGATAAACCATTCACAGCTACAATTACACACATATATGCAGAATGGAAAGCTTACTAAGCATAAGCTGAACCTATAATCTACCTTTCTTAAATTCACTGTCCTTTTTATGCACCAGATTCCAGTAAAATGTCCCAAATAAATATTTCTGCTAGCAAAATAAAGGTTGCCTTCCCCTTCTGTTGGGCCCAAAGGGCCCAACCTCAACTTCATCTCAACACTGAGGCAACTCTTGTTACCAGTGTTACAAGCCTGTCCTTGCCTGGAAAGAAAAAGTCCTCGTGGACACAACTGTGCAGAGAATGTAATGTCCACCCACACATGGGAACTGGAAGTTCCAACAAAATAAAAACCCAAGAAATCTTCCCATACCATTAATGCATTGCCTCCTAGCAGGATAAACATATGCCTTTGTTTGGGAAGGAAAAGTTGGTATGAAGCAATGCGCTGATATTAAGACTACTTTCTTCAATTCACTACTTCAAGTTAGTGTCTCCATCAGGCAGCCTCAGTTAAACCCACTACTCAGCTTACCCCAAAGCCCAAGACTTTTCCTTAGTTTTACACTCCTTACTCTGGTGGTATAATGAAAAGCCTGCCAGGCACATTACTATTAGAGGGTCAACATTCAAACTCATTATGTTCTAGCCATTAGTAAAACACTATTAGTAACTACTGCAAGACAATTATTTTTATCACCTACTGTCCATTCTTAAATCAGGTAAAACTACTTTGAATGCTAAGCAAAACACAGAACATTATAAAAGCAACACACATTGACACAATATTATGTATTCAAACACAGGTGAAACAAAAGGTTGAATTTAGACACAGCTCTCAGGCTGTGACACTAAAAAAATGCCTGCAGCTCACTGTGCAGCAGTAAATGCAACAGTTCTCAAGTTTAGACTATAGCATTACAAGTAGAGGACTACCAGCAGTAAAGGAAGATGCCCAGTATGTCTGCCAAAGGGTGTGCACATGCTAGTATATAATCTTTAGGAAGGAACAAGACATGCAAGATAGAGCTAACATGCTTCTCTGGCTTCCAGAGCTGCTGCTAACCATATGGGAAACACTCTGTAAAGAATAGCTAGCATATGCCCAGGCACTCACAAAATAAGATTTTTCATATAGACATGAAAAATTTAATCCACACTACAACAAACCAAATATTTATCTTGGCAGATCATACCTTCTAGGAAAAAACCTGCAATTGTGGCATGGACCCCGGGTGCTGATGGAAATCAGAATCAACTTTATTGTTCCAGAAGCTGGAATTTACACTCTTACACAGAAAGGATAATGACCAATTGCCTTCATACAGAAAGGGCACTGACCAGTTAGTAAGGATCACCTTCATACACAAAGTATACTGATGAATTAGCAAGTGACACTTCCATATACAAAGGATACTGACCAATTAACACTTAATAGATAGAAACAGCTACTATAAATGTGATAAAAACAGTGCACTACAAAGACATGTAAATATGATAAGACTGACACTGTGAGCTGTGGGGAGGATAGGATGCTAAGACTGTGTAGGGTGTCAAGGCCTTTGTGTGCAGCTGCAAATCTGCTAGCTGACTCCCACTTTCTCTCTCAGGCTGTCTGGCTTCTTTCTTGTGAGAATCTGACCTCTTTATCTGGTTTCTCTCCTGTAGGAGCCTGGCCTTTGCAGCCTATAACAACATACCACATGCAATAAAGTTAAATATTTAAGAGGCATACTGTAAAACAAATGCTAAGAATATCTTCCTAAGGAATTGCTGCCAAAATGGATAAGCTGTGCATTTATCTGTGCAACCAACAGAAACCAAGAATTTTTATGGAACCATTAAACAGAAAATTTGAATAAATCAAAGGAAAGCCAGATGCTCACTTGATGGTGAATCTTCATTTTTTTCTCTCTGATCCAAGAAGAAGACAAACAGTTCAAGCAATGCAGTTTGCAAAGCAGTACATATTACATAAAATGAAGGCCACTGATACAAGTCAGAACTGAGGCTTTCTGCATAGCTCTGCATGACAAGTTGGTAAGACTCAAACATTGCTGCTGTGCAATTAACTTCAATTCATTGTTTTTACTCTATTAAGAGCTCCTGGATTCTACCTCACCTTTAAGTAGAGCCACAGTCTATTTCCCACATGGCAGGGCAGGCAGGGATGCCACCTTTCTGGGACACAGGGGAAGGGCTAGTAGACTCCTGACCCACTTTTTTAACTGACTGAACCAATAGTTTTCCAAGTCAGACATATGTAACTTGGCCACAAGGGCAGGTTGCTGGCTCATGGTCATCTTCTTGTCTACCAGGACTCCCAGGTCTTTCTCCTGGAAAAACAGTAACGCTGTGGGTTATTTTCATGTTTGAAGCATGTTTCACAAAGTCAGGGTCAAAGAACCCCTGAGTCAATTACTGAAAAGCATGGATTTGTTTTCAGCAACTATAAAGTAGAAGCCAAAGACATGATTTTGGATGCAAAAAAAGCAAACCATTTAAAAGTCAAAAAAAGTTTGTTTTTTCTTTTTCTTTACAAGCCATTTGTAAGACCATGTTTAGAGCACTGTGTTTAGCCCTGGGCATCTGGCCAGATGACATTCACATTCTGTAACTGCTGGAGTGTGGAGCAAAAGTAGCTTTTTCTGAGGAAAACCCCCCAGAATAAAGTTGCTTCTGCCTCTAAGCCTGTATATACAAGACTGGGGGAGAAAATTGTTAGCACCCCTCACCAGAGTCAATTTGCAGTGCTCCACTGTTCGTAATGAAGCAACAGGAATTAGCAGCTAAGGCTTTGTCCCTTAGTTTTTAAATACCATACAAAATGATTCAATACTTTCAGACTGTTCAGAACTCAGAAAGACAACATCTGCTTATATGCAAAGCAGGCCTTTTACTCTTCAGAAAACATTTTCCAATAAGTTTCATTTACAAGGCCATCTTGGAAACTCTGGTGCAAGAACAAGAAGAAAAATGCATTTCCTTTGTCTCATGCCACTCTCTTGTTACACACCATCTTCACAGAGCAGAACCCTCTGTGGTGCAGCATCATGAACAGCCTTTTCATACAACACCCAACATAAATGGAGTCACTAATTCACAATCACATATGATAATCACACATCACAAAACACTGTTACTCCTGCCACAGGACTACTAGGACTCCAAGAACTTCTTTCTGCTACTTTCACTCTACCGTCTCCTCTGTCACTCACACTGAAGGTGGAATCCCAGCCAGCTTCAAACAGAACAGTATAGCATTAATCCTCAGCAATTTCCCACTGAGCTGTTAAGAACTGCATTTCAAAAAAACCCAATCCAAAACAAAAACAAGAAAACAAAATGAACCTACCAAGTGACTGACAGCAGATACATAATTTCTTTTTCCTTTGTGCAATTTCTCTTTACTGATCTCAAAGCAGAAAAATAAAACCATCAAAAATCCATGCCTGCTTTATTAGTCAGCTTCCTTCCAAAGTATTGCAGTAGATAGATGATAGCTTTCAAATATTCACAAACCAAACTAACTTAGAGTAAATAATAAATAGAGTAAACTTAGAGTGGGGAAAAAAACACTCCCCAACTTCTCCTATGCACTCAACAAATGTATATACTGTCTTGCAATCACAAGACAAACAATTTTACTCAACACATTTAAATCTTTCCATAAAGTTTCAGGAAATGCTATGTGAGGGGGGAAAGAAATTGGAGGGAAATATGGCTCTAGCCACCCTGCAAAATGTTCACTTCAGTTGAGTTCAGCATGGGCTTTACATACAGAAGCTCGTAAACCCCACAAAAGGCAACAGAACATTACAAGGGTAAAGCCAAGCTCGTGGGCCTGATGCAGCATTCACAACTAAATTCAGAAGCAACTCCACTGAAGTTAACAAAGCATAAAGCTTGCTGTCAAGAGAGGAGAACTAGGCCCACCCTTCTTCAACTCAAGAATGGTCCTCACAAACAATGGACTTTCCAAGCATTAGAGATGCTGGGAATACTACACTACATTATTCTGGTTTTTGGCTTTAGGCAACAATACTTGGCTGAGAAAAGGCAGTTACTAACACTTCTGTGCTGAGACTCTGCCATGCTTCCTCCACCTCCTCAGGCACCTGGTGTGGGTTTTGGCATAAACCCCCCCACCATCACCTATCACTGAAGCAAACTGCTTCTCTCCTCTTTCAGCCACCTGCCCCTTTATCAGTCTCCTCCCTCCCACCCAGGAGCTCTTTCGGCCACCACGCCCTGTGAACAGGAAAGGCAGACTAGCCCTGCTTCCCCAAGATAGACATTAAAGGAGAGGCTGAGCTGGAGCTGCTGGAGAAATAGGGCCAAGCCAGGGCCCACCATGCCTGCCCATGCCACAGGGATCACTGAGGGGGAGTCACAGGCTGCTACCACAGAGGACGAGGTCCTCACCACCACCACCCACCAGCCCCACAGCAGCAAACTACTGCTGCTCAGCTGGGCAGCCCAGAGGAACACACCCATAGGGACAACACCTGCTGCTGAGTCAACCCTTATCCTCTCTGACAACAGGGTGACATCTCACAAAATAGCCTGTCCTGCACAAACACTTCCCTGTTACTGTATTCTCACAGGGTGGCTCCACATGCATCACCTGCTTGCAGACCAGCACCTGGATGAGGAAACGACTCGTGCTTCCACACTGCATAAACCTCTGTCCTGCCAACCATATCACTAGCTGGGGGAGCAGGTGCTTTTTGGGCCAGGAGGTCCCTCCAGTGTGGAGGCAGCCATAACAATCACAGAAAGTTTAGAGTTGGAAGGGACCTTTAGAGGCCATCTAGTCCAACCCACCTGCTGTGAGCAGGGACACCTATAACTAGATTAGGTTGCTCAGAGCCCTGGGTCCAACCTGACCTTTAATGTTTCCAGGGATGGGCCATCCACTACTTCTCTTGGCACTCTGTTCCAGTGATTCACCACTCTCACTGTGAAAATTTTCCTCCTCGTAGCCAGCCTGAATCCTTTCCTCCTTTAGTTTAAGGACATTACCCCTTGTCCTATTGCAACAGGCCTCCATCTTTCTTACAGGCTCCCTTTAGCTATAGGCTGAGACTCACCATGATGCACAGTAGGTCCTTCATCACCTTTCATTTCTGCAACAGCACTGTGCAACAAGAAGGCAGAAGACTGGACATGTTTGTTTGGGTCTAGCTACAAGAGGCCCTCCAAGCCAAATTAACACAGGCTGTGCTACAGAACAGAATGCCTTCCCTGCCAGGTATCACACAGGGTCCAGACCAAAAGCAGGATCAAACCACATAAGCACTTGACTCTACAGACAAGAATGTGAAGCAGTAGCAGCTGCCCTTTGACAAACAAACCATGTTGCAGCTGACAGCAGCCAAGAGAAAAATAAAATTCCACATCCTCGCCAGCCCTGTCTCCTTATTCTGATCAAACTGCAAGCATTCAGGCTCCTGAAGAAGCACAGTATGCTGAACCAACCTGCCTTAGGATTGGGTACCTGCAGATGGCAGATAATCAGATAAAAATAATGACCACAAGTAGTCCTAGTCTAGGTCCCAAGGACCACCAACACTAAGAAGCAGACATGACACCCTTTCCATCTGTCAGCAATGTGCTCATAAGAAGACATGGGATAACTGTACTGCATTGTGCCTTGCTGTAGCATTTTACATGTCAGGAACAATGGTTTTTTAGCATTCTAAACAAAGACATGCATTGGCAATTAGAGACTCATACCCAACCAATACCTACTACACCACCTCTGTGCCCTGTTACATGACTCAATGAAACACAGAGCACCAAATACAAATATTTAGTTATACTTCCATCCTTTCCCTTTACCTCTCTTCCTCTCCCCATATGCACTGCCAATAGAGTGACAAATGATTTGAACGAATCAGTTTAACTGGCAGCACTTGACTCTGCCTAGCATTCTCCCCAGGCAATTACTAAGTAAGGCATTTCACAGGGGGTTTTTGAAACACATGGGATGAACCTCCAATTACAGGTTAGAGGTATGGAAACCTCTTATTCTCAAGATCTGTATGGTATGCTGAGTATTCAGAGCCACAGGCAAGTCCTGCACAACCATGGAGCCAGCAGCAGCCATAACCACAGAACCAGTTTTCTGCATGTTGCTCCACTCTGTGCTTGGAGTCATTATGTCTGGAATTTTGCTCTTGAGCCCCTTTCAGCTCCTGACCCATTGCTCCTTTGTGATCCTACAAGGGCTAACAAGCTGTGACTGAGGTTTGGTAAGGTGTGTTTAAAACAGGACTGAGACCACATCTATGTCATGCAGAACTCTACCAATTCTCCCCTGCTGATGGTAGATGAATTACACCACTTACCACTACGATGCAACAGCTATGTTATTCTAGCAGATAACAGAAGCTCTTTAACTGCTGTATGGATGGCACTCTCCTGCCTTTTTTTCCAAGGCAGTAGCTCTCTTCTGAATAATCCAGTCACCATACTACTCATTCACTGCCTTAGTAACTATTATGTTTGATCTATCTTTAGGAACAACCCAAAAATGATGCCAAGTCTTAAGTAAGAGCTAGATGTCTTCCACATGAGACACATTTGAGACCAACAGGAGCCAACTTTCCTGGGTCCTGTTAGCCACACACCAAAACCCTCACACAGCTGATCACATACTGTATGCTTCAGAGAGCTTGAGAGGGGGACTCTGGAGCAGAGTTTTGCAGAAACCATGACTGCACCTCCCAGAAAGACTCAGAGCTGGAGTGAGGGACACTAAGTTGGCTGACAATGCAAGAGGATCATAGAGCAATCTACAAAAGTCAGGCACCAGAGCCCCCCGGCACATCTTACCTGGCATGCCAGAAGCACCGTCTGCCAGCAGCCCTTTATCCCACACAGCCTCATCTCACTAACATGGCATAGCCCTGACCCAAGAGAATTTGTACATCTGAGAGAAAAAAAAACAAACAACCCACAACACAGTTGGGCCACCTGTGCTCTGAACAGCAGAGATTACACACTCCTGGGTTTGCATCCTGTTCAGCACAAAAGTTTCTCAAGCCACCAGAAGTTTTCCAAGCAACCCTGAAATTCTGTACTTTAACATCATCAGTCTTTCAGCACAGACTAATACTCAGGCTAGCTATCCTTTTAAAGCCTTAGCCAGAGAGGAAAGCTACATTACAGCTACTGCACAAACAAGTCTTGACAGACAGATACCTTACCCTGGAAGCCCATTTCCAACAGTACTGTCTGATACCAAACCTGGTGAGGTGTGAAAACAAACACAAAAATCCAAACATTCTCAAGTTTACCAAAAACAAACCGTGTCAAACCTATAGAAAACCCCTGAAGAGAAAAACACAGCCTCAAAACCCATTTGGTGAGTGCATTCCTAGCAACACACAGGAGTCTTGTTTCATCCAGCTGCTCCACCATCATTTTCAGTAGAGTCAATATTGTTGATATTCTTGGCAATTATTACTTAGTTTATGTTTTTTAATTAGCACAACAAATGAGGCAGTGGATTGAATGCAAATTCTCTCAATGAAATTAAATGCATCCTAAGATTATATATTGTAAAACACAGAAGACTGCTCCATTCAAGTATCTTCAGAATCACAGGAAAATCTTCTTGTGTAGCTGTGTGATTAACAGACTATTTACCATTGTCTTGTCACTCATCTAAGAACTGTGAAACTTAGCACAGACCTGGCCTGAGAAAAAAGTTAAGAGCTAGTTCCACAGCTCTGCTGGCTTATTTTATCCCAGCAAAACACAGAATTACTCATAGAGTCAGCACAGATATAGCTGAATTGAAGACAGAGTTGCGGCAGAGTCCACAGCTCTGAGTACCTGCCCTTCTAAGCACTGCCTCAGCAGTCTTACAGCCCACACCTGGACAACGTGCACTTCTGCAAAGGAAATGAGCTCCAGCCACTCGACAAGACCCTCAGATACTCCCCAGGAACCGCGTTCTAATGGAAAAAGGGCACTCCCACAAGCACTGGCCTGTTCACCCCCAAGGGCTTCTGTCTGCATAAAAATACCAAGTGGAAACACTTTGCTCAATTCTCATCAAGACAGCTGTGCTGGCAAAGGCACCTAAAGATGTTCTTTACTTAAAAGAGCTTAAGAACTATACTTTAGGAAAAAAGCAAATTAAACAAATGAGAGTTGAGTAGCTTGGAAGGATGAAAAGCCAAAGGAATCAAACTAATAGAGAAAAGTCCACCTTCTGCTTTTCTAGACTTACCAAATCAGACTTGGATGCTTTAAAATAAACCTTTACAAAAGGAACTAACAAGACACATAATGACCCTCAGCCTTCTGGGCCCCAGGAACCCCTCTTGGAGTCAGAAAACGGATGCAGACGCCCGCAATACGAACTTTTCGTTACGACTGCCTAAACTTCTGTTTACAGCATGTGCTGCTCTACTGACCACTGGCCCCAAGCTGAGTTAGCACCGCACTACAAACACGCAGGAAGCTTCTCCTTCCAAGTCTGTATGACCTAGTTACACTGAAGGGAAAGGCAGCAGGAGAGAACCTGGCTGGACAAGGGTCCGACAGCGTGGTCCCCGACCAGGCCAGCCCCGGCCCCAAGGCCTGGCGCCAAACAACGGAGCTCCAGCCCGGGGTGAGCGGGCCCTGGAGCGCGTCCCGGGGGAAATACCGGGGGGAGACGGGCCCAGCCCGGCCTCCGCTTCGCGGCGGACACCGCAGGAGAAGGGAGCCCAGCTAGGAAAAGTGCGGAGGAAGAAAGCACTGGCTGCAGCCCAGCTCCTCACCTGCGTCCCGGAGGAGCAGAGAGCGATGGTTCCTAGCACCGCGCAGAACGACGGGCTCAGCCCGTGCCCAGCACCGCCGCGGCCCTTGTTCCCCTCGGCCTGCCCGCTCCCGCGGCGCGTTTTCGAGGAGGCTGTTTCAAACGGCCTCCGCAGCTCCGTCCTGCGGGCTTCCTCCGCCCAGCTCCGGCCCCACCGGGGCCCGCCCGCGCCCAGCCGCAAGCCTAACAGCCACCTAACTCCCGCGGTTTACCCACTCCTTACCTTACGCCACCGACCAGCAACGCGGAGCGCTGGCGGGAGCCGCCCCCGGCCAGCCGGGCCGGGGCATGGGGTGGGACCACAGTTCGTGCCCGCTGCGCCGCTCGTCTCAGGCCGTCCCTCTCTTCAGCCCGCAGCCGGCTCCCCCCTGGGGCTAGACGCCTGCGCCATACGCCTGCCTCCCGCTCCTGGCCCTCCCCGTACAGCCGCCAGCCCGGGTCGCTCCGCACGGCCGCGCTACCAGCGAGATCCTCAGTCCGGCAGAGCCGGGCCGCGGTGCTGCGCGGCGGGGCGGGGACCGCAGCGGAGCAGGGGGGAGCTTCGCGGCGCCGCTTGCCCCTCCGCTGTCCCGCCCTCCGGCCGCCGCCGGGCGCAGCGGGAAGAGCCGGTAACGGCATCAGGAACATCCCGAGGACGGAGAGCCGCTGTGGGCTCCAGTGGCGGGCCCGGAGCCCGGGCACGGCCGCACCTCGGCAGCTCCTGTAACCGCCCGGCTAAACACCGGGCAGGAGAGGCTGTGCGCTGCTGCTCGGCGGAGTGGTCTCGCCACCCCCATCCCGCAGCGCTGGCAGCGTGAGGGGACCGTGCGGTGCCTGGCCTAGTCATGCCGGCTCTTCTCGGACTTTGTTTTGCCAGCTGTAGGGTTCCTCTGATGTACTCTTTTGACTGACTGATACCATTAGGATGTGCCTGTTCCATAGTTCATTCCAGGATCCTAACACAAGTCTATTAGATTTATTTCAGTGCAAGTTATTTCAATAACAAAACAATAAAGAGATTTTTCCTTCCAGCCTGGCAGCTGCTTTCTCTATAAATAGAGTACCCATTAAAAATGTTTGCAACCACACTGAGGACTTACAGGCGGTACAGCAATTCCAAAATTCAGACCATTAAAATGAAAGGTGGATGGGTACCCACCTAACCTTCAGGAAGTAGGACAAAGTAATGCTGTCTTACTTACAAGGTGGTGACATATACATTAATCCAGAGCCTTTGTGAAAGTGGCCATTAATCTTCAGGCAGAAGAGTCCTAGTTGGCTCATAGATGCAACTGCTTCAGGCATCTGAGCAGCTTCTATTGCTACAGCTTTCATGTAATCTATAGCTGTCTTTTGTCAGAGAGATGTGAAACTCTTCTAGCATAAGCTGGAGGCAGCTCCCGCTTGCCAGCTGTGAAAGCAGTGGTGAGTTCTGCAAGCTGTTTCAAGGGCCACTGAAACCTTTCTGCTCCACCTGCCACATGGACCACGCAACTTTGACATCAAAAAGCACTTATCTTAAAGGATACTGTGACTGGTTTTTCAGTCCTGCTGCCACTGGAAGCTGCTGTCATTTATTCAGGTAGCCTAGTAGATGGTACTGAAGTTTAGTTTTGCAGCTCCTGGCTTAGCATAGCTGTCAGAGCTACACTTAAGAGAGGGTGGAGACACCATTGCCCACTCCCCTCCCCAAGCATTTCGGAGCGGTTCAGGAAGATGCCTGCCAGCCACAGAGGAGAACAAGAGCAAACAAGAGGCAGTAAATGAGAGGCAGGTTAGAACATAGCCAGTCCTGCCAAACTGGAGCAGAACTGAGCTGTAAGGACTGGAGGGAATTTGCTTGAAAAGACAAGTATCTGAGATATTGGGTGAAGTCTCATGGCTTGTGTTTCTTATCTATCGTTGATTGAGACGCTCCTCAATCCAGCTGTCAGCACAGGCTTGGTGTGATTTTCTATACATACAGCAAGCCTGCAGAAAAGCAAATTTTTCTAAGCCCTGAATGACTGGGCTATATTTGTCATTATATGGGTGTGAGGCAGAAGGTTTTAGGCATTGGTGGGATGCCTTAATGGATTTGTCTTAGCCTTTCCCAAGCTGCTGCATTGCCATATTATACACCCTGGTGACATGAGGAGAGCTTTCCCATGTAATTTGATTTTGACTGGGCCTGGGCAGTATGCAATTTAGCTCTAAAAATTTCTTTGGTCCACCACAAGTACAGAGGAAAACAGCATTACTGGGATCAACAGTTTCTTGGGTACATCCTAAGGCGACAAGAAACAGACTTGCTTACCTGTTGTCACACCCTGGCAACTGCAGCAAGGAGCAGCAACTATTAATTCCTTCAACTAGCTTTTCTCATAGTAGCCGAGATTCCTATGTCAAGAGACTTTTCTCTTCCACTGGCTCCTATCCTAGAAGCCTGCCACATTGCCATGAGCTCTGCAGCAGGGAGAAGAGAAATGGCAGCACTTTTTAATAGGAACAGCAGATGTGTCACTGGGATCTGTCTCCCTTTTGCTGAACACATTGCTGGTGCACCACAGGAAGACCAGTGTGGTCTCCCAGCCCTCCAGGCTGACTGGAAGTGCATTTCCAGCTCAGTAGCACTTTTTACCTTCCCTCTCTTTAATGTGAAGTATTTGTTTTTAAACAGTATTCAAATAAAATGTGTACCTGTACAGGGATGTAGGAACACTTTGGCATCCCAGCTGTCAAACAGCATGCAAAACAGAACTCCAGGTTTCTCAGAAAGCGTGCAAGCCAAGAGTAACCCCTGGGCACCATGCACATCCTGTCCTCTCTGAGCACCATGTAAGGAAGATGCAAGGGCTGGGGCATCTGATCCCATCTCCTCACCAGCAGCCTCATTAGATCAGGGAGCAAGAAGGGAAGGCGTAGTAAGGAGCCTCCAGCTGCCAATGAAAGCTCATTGTGCCAAAAGTTATTCCTTTCTTTACAGCCTGAGCCAAAGGGCCATGAGAGTGGTGATTGGATCCCTACCCAGGGAGACAATGACTGCCAGACACTAGCTGTGAGTAATCTTCAGGAAGTTGGGAAGAATCAGAGCCATATTCTGACCCCGCCACTGAATGCGTTCTCTCTTTTGTGTGACAATGTGTGGAGAGGAGGAAAGAGGTAGTAGGACCTGCATATGGGTAATCACTTTCTCATTCCACACCAAGTCTGAATCACTGATGCTGTCTCAGACTGGCCACTGAAGCATGCAGACTTCAGTTGATTCAAGTTTGAATATCAGTTTTAAAGCACTCAGAAATACCAGCTGCCGAGTAAACTAGCCTTTGTTATGGTGGTTTTGGCACTGGCAAATGAGAACATGCTCTCATCATCTTCCAAAACCCACAGGCTGGCATTTGCAGTCCTTCTCTTGCAACTGCCTTAACTTGCAGGAAAGTAATGATTGTGAGTCATCTTTTCATCAGAAGAGATGAAAATGTAGAGTGTTTGTAACCTGGCCATAAAATGGTTTGCTAAATACAGTCGACTGTGCTTCAAATCTCCAGTTACAATAAGAAGTCACAGACACCATACTAATTTATGGGAAAAGGGATCCCTAGGGAGAATGGTGATCAACAGATTTTGTCACTTCAGCATGGTGGTTTAACAGTGCACCTTTTAACTAGACCCAACAAAAATTACTGATTAAAAAATTACAAATGTAATTTCTGTTTCTTAAAATTACAAATGTAATTTCTGCTTCTTAATTAATACTGTTAACATCTCCCCCTTGCTTCCCAAAACTTCTACTGCTTCACTCTGCCTGTATGTGCATGCATTTTTGTGCCCACAGGCAATACCACTCACTCTAAGGCGGCAGGAAGCATTTGCTCTTTATCTCTTGGCAGCCAAACCAGACTCCTACAAACCTGGAGGAGAATTAGGCTCTCCTTTTGCTGGGATAGCAACAAGACTGCCACTCTTCAAGGGGAGAGAAAAAAATGCCTGTACCTATTTTAAAAGCTCTTGTCTTTATTAGCAGAAGTATTACTATTTCCCAATGTGCTTTCAAGTTACAGTCAAGTATTTTGCCTTCAGTTTGGAGCTGCTCATAAAAACAGCCAGGTCATGCAAGGCCAGTATAACCTGAGGACAGTGAGCTCTGAGCATAACCCCTACAGAAGTGAGCAGAAGCTGGCTGGTCTAGAAGCTGGAGTGCACTCTTGGAGTTTGAAGGATGTCCTGAGATTGATTTGGGAGTTAAAGCCCTTGCTTTTCTCCAGTAGGGAGCAAATTCGTGTATGTAGAACAAGAAAACCCATTACAGAGATAAGCAACAAGGGTCTAAAACAGGACTAAATGTTGTTACCATTCATTAGAAAAGCCAAATATTATGAAGTCAAATGGTAGGAAGCAAGAGGACAAAAGAGTACCTAAAGTGTAATACAGGAGTCCAGGTTCTTAAGTAGTTATTGCCACAGACCTCCACTGAAACCAGCTGATTGCTACCCACTTACATTTGGTGCTTCATCTTCAGCCTGAAGAGACCTGTGACAGCCAGGAGCGAGGACAAAGCTGCAGCTGGGCCAAATTCCTGACATATTTTCAGTTAACACAGACCCATATTCTACAGGCAGCTTGTTTTGAACAAGAGGATCTCAGTAACAGAGTAAGTAGCTTTTTGAATAAGGATGCCAAGATCTGCCCTGTTAGATTTAATATTTTAATCTGCTGTTTTAAGTGTCTTGCTGTTCTAATCACAGCCACAGTGGAGTCCTCAAGTAGCTGAAGATTAGAGAAACCACTGATAATCCCCGCTGTGCTGCACAGATTAAAGCTATCAAGTGGATTTACAGAGAAAAAAACAGGTGTAGATAGAAACTCATTATTTTCTAGTTGAGACACAACTATCTATTACTACCTAAAACAGACTATACTCTGGGAAACTGGAAGGAGATATTGAAATGGAGCAAATCTCAAGAGGCATAATGCAGACATGATGAACCAGTTATGAATACTGAATCCAGCAAACTCTGTCACTAAGGATGGATAGCATTCATTTTGCTGTTTGTAAAGCTATATGCCCTAGATGGCATTGCTCTGCAACATTAGACAATATACTTCTAAAATCCAAGCTCTCACTGCAGTCAGTACAAAAGAATTTTAGGGAGGACAAGTGCTGATTTAAGTTCACATACACAAAGATAACAGCAGAATTCTCTTTTTAATGTTACTTGTTTGAAACAATTCCACTGCAGCTGATACATTAATTATGCCACTTATTTATTGTTTTTCATTCACTCTTCAAAGGCTCACTTGTAAAATTTTCTTTTGCAAGCAGTAAGCAACTGCTCTGGTTTGAAGTGGTTTCACTGCACCTGCTCTCTCCAGGCTGTGGAATTTATTTGGTTTTGTTTATTCTGTGCTACTCTTCTGTAGCAATTTGCCTGGCACCATGAAGGCAGCTTACATCAATTACAGAGTGCCATTTGTTCCCGACAGTCAGAGGCTAAGGATGAGCCTCCTTCTCTCTGAATGCCAGCTGCAGCCCACTTAAAGCAGCTGGAGGTGAAGTGGGCAGATGCTCAGCTACACTAAGGGGGCTGATAACAAGTGCAGCAGGGAAGAAAATACACACAAAATAATATACCTGCAGTTTTGGCTCAGCCTTTCTGGGATACACAATCCCATCGCTTCTCTTAAGAGCTAAAAGGAGGCGGGGGGAGGCTGAGAGGCGGGGGGAGGCTGAGACGGGGTAGAGGCCAGGAGTGGGTGGGATTTGTGGTGTCCAGCAGTGGACAGGTTGGAAAGCTGGGATAGCAGTAAGAAGCAGGCAGTCTGTAGTGCAGCGCCGGGTTGTCAGTAGAGCTCTCTGGGTGTCTGTCGAGCTGCAGAGGTCTGTCAAGGTGTGTGGGAGTCCCTCGGGTCTGGGAGGCTGTGTAGGAGTCTGCAGGGCTGTGTGGGGTTCGGCAGTGGTATGTAGGTGTCAGCAGGGCTCTGTTCTTGCAGTACTACAGCGAGGAGCGTGGGGAGAGAGCCTACATCCTGAAGGTACCGGAGAAAGGAAAACAGCAGGGCTGGGATGGGAAGGGCACCCTACGAGGGGGGGCAGTGGAACCGTCGTGGCACCACAGCGCGCTGGAAAGAAGTGGCTCAAATGGTCTCAGAGCCAACCTAAACCAAGCCAAGACTGCACAGAAGCACTCCCAAAAGCCTGCAAGAGTGCCAAACCACAGCGCAACAGCCCAAAATACCCCACAGACTACCTCAACCACTCCACTGTGAGCAGGAGGTAAAAGGGGGGTGTGGGAGGGGTGGGAGGCTGAGAGGTGGTGGGAGGCTGAGACGGGGTAGAGGCCAGGAGTGGGTGGGATTTGTGGTGTCTAGCAGTGGACAGGTTGGAAAGCTGGGATAGCAGTAAGAAGCAGGCAGTCTGTAGTGCAGCGCCGGGTTGTCAGTAGAGCTCTCTGGGTGTCTGTCGAGCTGCAGAGGTCTGTCAAGGTGTGTGGGAGTCCCTGGGGTCTGGGAGGCTGCGTAGGGGTCTGCAGGGTTTGGCAGGGCTGTGTGGGGTTCGGCAGTGGTATGTAGGTGTCAGCAGGGCTCTGTTCTTGCAGTACTCCAGCGAGGAGCATGAGGAGAGAGCCTACACCCTGAAGGTACCGGAGAAAGGAAGACAGCAGGGCTGGGATGGGAAGGGCACCCTACGAGGGTGGGGGCAGTGGAACCGTCCTGGCACCAGAGTACGCTGGAAAGAAGTGGCTCAAATGGTCTCAGAGCCAACCTAAATCAAGCCACAGAAGCACTCCCAAAAGCCTGCAAGAGTCCAACAGCCAAGTGGAACAGCTTCAAAATCTGATGAAAAGCAAGATTACCTTTGAAGCAGAAAACCAGTTATGGGGAAGTTTCTACAGAGTGACAGCATCTGTAGGGATTCCAATATACCTTTTGAGTTGCCAGCACACAGAGCTGGAAAGCAAACAATTGAACCAATAGAAAATATTTTGAAGACAACTGCTGGGCTTGCACTGATGAAAGACATTTTCTGCATTAACATCAAAGGCTGTACCTCATCTCTGTACTCACGGACAGAAATATGGGATCAGCATGTGTGCCTCTTCTGCACCACATGTCTCCTCTGCACCAGGAAATAGCTGTGGATGTGTAAATAACCTTTTCTGCCTAAGACACACCACTGCTTTCCTGTGGACATGGTGGGTACTTCAGAAGAAAGATACCATTTTGGCTGGGGCTGTTGGAAATATGTAAGGAAAGGTGTTTTAGATCAAGCAGCCAGTCCCATTTACAGGCATTTTCATTTAAGGATCAAGCCCTTCTTTCAGAGACAGTACAATGGGAGAGGAGGTCAGCTGAAGTGTCCCAACCTTCTTGTGCAATGAAGTAGAAGCAAGGACAGTCCTGTCACCAACGCAGGCTCAGACTTAGTAGGGGAACTGCAGTCCCTGCTCAGCTGGTGCAGAGCATAAGAGCAGCACAAGTATTTCTCTACTCTAGAAGTATGCCTTCAAACAAGCCCTTTCCACAGGCTTTCTGTAATGGAAACTGGGTGCATCAGAACCTCTTATAAAAGCACTTCCTCCTCCTTGTTATTCCAAGCATTACTGAAAACATTACCCCAGGAGTAACTTCAGAGGGAGGTCTGGATCTCATAACCATGGCAGTCAATGACTGAATGGTGAAAGTACAGAATCTTTCCAGCTGGGAGAGTGACTCCTACTACCCTATATCTGGAAGAGAATAACTAAGCTACAGTGCAGTAATTTCAGATCTGTATTGTTGTAACAGAGCAGATTTTGACTCAAAGAGCAAATAAAATTCCCTCAGTGTTTGTTTCTGTATGGACTCTGACATGTCCAGGTCACACAAGCCAGCTCGCTTCTACATGAATTCATGTGGTTGCACACACCTTCATACAGCAAATGAACATCAAGTGGTGGTGGAAGAAATGCAAAGTCTAACACCTCTCTTTTCTTCTTCCTTCAAACACTAATTCAATGTTCAGGTCAAAAGAGTGGTACAAAGTATTCTCAGAATTATGCCAAAAATGAATACATCATTTGGACTGTGACCCACAGGGTTGCTCTACTGCTATGTCCAAGCACACCCTGAAGTGGTAAGTTAGTAGAAAGAGAGGATATTTTTATTGATAAACATTATATTGTCTTAGTGTAGATATCTGACACATTATTAAATCAAATGACAAAACATTTAAAGTAATTCATTCTAATAAAACTTTTTGATATTCCATAGACAATAGTGCTGTGCATTTTGTTTATAGTATAACACATTAAAAACACAGAAATACAAGTTTCTAATTTAATAGGTTACCAGAAAACAGAGAAAAATGCATGCTTTCATTTCTGTTAAATTTGTAACTTACACAGGCAAGTGGAACAGCTATGCATAGAAGACTACTCTACAACAAGTTGTAAAACAAACATACAGAAAGACTGACCTTATAATACTTGTACAAGTATGGCAAAACCATGGTAACTCATTTTAAAAGGTAACAAATGTTTTGTCTGTGGCTCCATCATTTTAACACTTCTAAGCTGACTTAATAAAAATCTATTTAAGTAGAATTGTACTACTAGAAACCACTGATTTTTGTGTTTGCTGGCTGGCTGTAAATGAACACACATTGTATGTGCATTTGCACTCAGTTCCACCTACATTTTCTTCCTGATGGTTAGAAGCATCACAGAATCTTCCCACTCCGTGAAAAGGAACTCAGACAGTGTCATTTGATCCCAAATCAAACAAAAGGTGCTTGTATTAGTCACTTTTATTGCTGTGCTTCCTGCAGCTTTGATGCTGTGACTGCACCATGAAGTAGAAAACTCATCATGCACACAATTCAAAGAAATCTGAATGTTTTTTTCACAGTCTATTTTAGTACAAGCCGTAGTAGGGATTGCATTCAGCAGCCTAAAACTTCAGCAATGGTCAAACCCAAGTTTTTCATAATAGTTCCATGAAAGCTCCATGAATAGCTCCATCAGATCTTCAATAGCCAACTGTGGGCCGTGAGATGATTTAATGGCTTTCCCTGAGTCCTCCAGTGGTGCAAAGCTGACTACAGGGTGCAGACCCAGGCTGGCTCTGACAGGTCTTATTAGGTCAGGGATTACACCCAACAGATTGGGCTTGGCTCTGAAAAAGGCTGGAAGGGGCTAAAAGTGGCCCCCGTGTGCAAAGAAACCAGCTGTCCTTTTGCCAGCTGACTCACTCTCTTACACGTGCATACCTGCAAACTTGCCTCAGTTGCAGGGACACCAGTGGGCAAAGGCCTTGCAAGGAACAGAAAACAAAGGGAAGTTTCTTGAGAGAACCTGGACCCAACAGAACCACTGTCCTTCAGTGGTGAGCAGGACCCCAAAGTTTCTGAGAATTCAGCCATGTTTTTTAGTGCATAAAAGGGAACTACCAAAAGTGCTGAGCTAATGAAAGCCTGGTCCAAAAAAGTGCTAGATGAGCCAGAGAAGAAGGAGGAGGTGGCACAGGGAAGGGCACGGGCCCCTGAAACTTGTGCAACATACCTGAGGACTAATGGGTCTGTCTGCTCACATTTTTGTTGCTGGGAAATCCTAGTTTACCAGTGTTTGAATTCCCATTGCCATGCTGGTGCTGGGGTTGTAGGCAAAAGTTACAATCACCCTGCAGGGCTGCTCACCACACACCCAGGTCTGTGACCAGATGAACCATGGACTGAAGGGAAGCCCCAGCCCTGCCCTCCTGCACGGCCCTGCTGGCTGAAGCTCTGACAAGTGCACTAGCAACAGGAACACTTGAGCCACAGCCAAATCTTACCAGGGGATTTCAGATTGCACAGGACTTCAACAGACAACAAAAATAAATAATCTTAAAAATCCCCCAAGCCCAAACAAATGTCCTCTTAGCTTGATTTGAGTCTTTAAAACAACATTCAATGTGAAGATGAATATAATCTATCATTCCTTTAGTCATCTCTTATAAACACTGCCTGAATTAAGGGACTAGTAATGATTTTCAGCATTACAAGGACAGATAGTGAAGCCAATCCAGCTATGCCTCAAGGGGACAGCAAGTAAAATTTGTCCCTAAATCTTCAATACATGACAAAGTTCACTGCACATCAGCTCATCTCTCAGCTATGTAGATTGGTACTAGCATTTTTACATAACCACTTATGTTACACATAAAACACAGACTTGGGAAGCTAGGACAGGAACTGAGGCAGAGACAGCAGAGATGATGTTTTTGGCATACCTCTCCCCCTCTTCCTGATAAAGGGATGCAGTATTTCTCACCAAGAAGAAACAGCTTTCATCAGGAGGGCAACAGTTGTTTAGATCAGATAGCATTCAGGCAAACCTTCCAGTAAAAGCAATCCCTGCAAAACCTGTCAGTGTCCTAATCACACAATAAGCAGCTTTTTGTGATGCCATTTAATGCTCATTTGCACTTGCTCTCCATGGGTGCTGAATAATTACAGAATTGTGTTGCATGTCCTTCCCTTCTCCCATCCATTCAAAAAAAATCATTATGAATTCTACCTGAAGCCAAAACAACACAGTAGAAATAGGGAAGCATGGCATATGTGAGTGGCTGGACCATTTTTGCTGCAGGATTTCCAACGTGGAGATCCCTGCCTGCTGCAAATGTTAACCATGCTGTCATAAAGCTGGGACAATAAATGCCAGCTTCATCCAACCATTTGCTAGTCTGTGGCATCCATTTAAAGAGAGATCTTCACATTTAACCAAAGCCATTTACTCTTAAAGGAAATACTACATGAAGTGTGTATATAGATATACATATATATGTATATAACATTTCTTGACAACAAATCTGTGTTCATTTAAAAAAAAAAACAAAGCCAAAAATCTGCCAATGAATGATATGAACTTATGACTGAGTCCCTCAGTAAAACCAGCATAGTACAGTAGGGCCTGGCTTCATAAAGCATAAAAGGCCCAGGTCAGATCTACAGTCACTTAAGCAGATCAGTTATATTTATTGTATAACGACTGGAACTGAGCAGGGTTGTAACCATTTCATTCATTGTGAGGCAACTTAAGATACAAAATACCCTCATACATGTAAATTTCCCTCTGAAGTGCCTTTGAAAAGCCAGCCTATGAAAAGTCTTCTCTGGACTATGTAATAACTGGTTATTTCACTGGTTTGAGGCATTTTAAAGGCAGGAGACTTACACTGTTTTGGAGTGGGTTTATTTGAGATTGGTGTGCCAAGAAATGATCTACTTGCATTTTCTCCCATCAGTTTACTGGATCAAAACCTACATCCTGTTTCTGCTAGCCCAGTTCATGAATCCTGTGTTAAGGAGGACATGGGTCAGCCTTCAAAGCCAGAGAGATTCAGCTTGTGAGACAGAAAGTGGAAACGAAATCCTGAATCTTTGCAACATGAGGAGCAAGACAAAATCTCAAGGAAGCAAGCACTGTTGGGTAAACAGGGATGTCTGCCGTTGCAAAAAGATCTCATGGCACGTCCCAGCATTTACACAGGGTCTGTGCATCTCATCCCTGCCTGAAGTCCTCCTATACGCAGCATCTCAGGTCCCAGAGAGATGTGTCCTCCCAAACCAGACGTGCACTTAGACGCAACTGTCCACTGAACTGCTTAACCAAACTCCTCTTGTTCTGACATTGATCAGCACACAATCATACAAGCAGCTCTGCCAGACAGATGGTAAGGTTCAGCAAAGAGATAACGTTGTTTGCTGCATAGAACAGATGAGGGTCACCACCTCTTTGCCTCGCACAGCTGCAGCCAGAGCACATCTGTCCACACATCTGCGCCCTCGACTGCTGGATAGCAGGGTTCACTCTCCCTTTGTAGATGGCACGAGGAAAACTCAAGCCCTCTTCATTCAAACAATCACAAACTACTACAGGGTTTATCTTCTCACCTGCCTTCTCCCAGCCTCATTCCCTTCTCTTCTTACCAAACAGCTTAGCTCTTGTTATTTTATGATTTGCGAAGAAAACGACAAGATGGAATTCCAAGGCTGTAACAAGGTTTGCCCTCAGCTAGAGACTGCATTGTTTTCTATAGCCACAGTGTGGCATCCTACTTAGCCATCCTATAGGAAAGTAACCCTGTCTCAATAAAGACAGTCCTCGACAAAGTGAAATCCATGGATGCAAACACAGGACCATGTCGTGCAAACTGCCTTCCATTACACAGTCCTGTCAAGAATAATCAATTCTATTTAGACACGAGTTGCACCAGGACTCAAAAGTCGGGATGTGAAAGCATGTTTTTGTAACATGTTTTTCAACTTAATTTCATGTGCTGTCTCAAGAGGAGTCAAAGGCATCAGAGGGTTCTGGAAGTGACCCTTCACACTTCACTGTCTTTATGTCTACAGGTACAGTTGCACGAAGCTGGGGCATGGTAGCAATGGGAGCAAACTACTGCTGTGGTATCTTAGCTCAAACTTTGCAATGTGAAATTCCTTTTTCATCTCCTCTAAAAGCAAACTGGATCCTCAAATTCAAAATACACCACACAAGCCCTGTGCAGGCTTCAGAAATGCAAAAGAACACCAAAGGAATTAAATAGCATATGGCAGGCAGAGGAACTACTCTTTGTGCTAGCAGGAGCTGCTGAGAGAGAAGGGAGAGAGGGACACCCAGGGGTGCTGCTGGTGTGCCTTGTTAGCAGCTAGACATCTGCCTGCAGGTGCAGCACAACCTCATAGGGAGACTGCCTAGTGCTTGGTCTTGATCCAAAGCCCTTCTAGCTCAATTTTAAAAAATCTTGCTTTTAACCCAAGGAAGCCCAGTATCAGATCCTGTTTGCACAGGCTAACATGGGCTACTGCTTTCTAGAAAGGCATACAGGATATAATACTCCCCATGATTACTAAAACTTGCTTATGTTACACACCTCTCTCTCTATAAAACTTCTCTGCAGTTAACTTCTGCCACTCAGTGTCTGTCTCCACATGCACAAAGTGATCAGAGTGCCTATTGGCCAGAAGATAACACTGACCAGATTAAGGGAAGACTTGTAGTAAGGGAAATCTGTGTTTCTACAGTGAAAAAGGAGCAAGCATCATTCCAAACTAGCAGGCAGCAATCAGCAACCAAGGGGTGGTGTCCACCAGCAGCACCACCCTTTCAGTACAGCAGGAGACAGACAAAGTGTTCAGCAACAGGGATGACTCCTCTGGGAATCCAAGCTCCTTGCTCTGCTGCCCAGCATACTGCTGGAAAACCTCGGAGGTAAATACTCAATGTCTGAGTAGATCTGTAATCAGATACAACCATCCTCATAGGTTCAGGCATGCAGTGTTGTGTCTTCCCTCAACTGGCAATGAAAAGGTTATGTTAAATTGTAGCTGTAAAATTATACTGTTGACTTTTAGCACCATTCAAATCCTACCCAGCAGATGAAGATTATACTGACAAGATTTCTGTCGTGTTGTGTTGGTGTGGAAACCTGTTCTGCAAGGCTATTAGGAAAAGTAAAACAAACTACCTAAAAGATACCATGATAAAGTCATTTTGACTATATAAATACATTTCAAAATCTGTTGCTTTAAACAAAGTATGCTTTTTAAGAAGCTTTTGTGAAATTAGATGCATCTGCCCAAATCTGGATAACTTGGCCTGGATCTCAGCCTGTTTCAGGACAGTGAACAACAGATTTCATAGCTAAAATATATCCCCTGGTGCACAACTGTCAAGGCTTAGGGGTGGGCTGGCCACTAAACAAGTGACAGATGCTCTCTATTAACCTCTCTCCTTTTCCAAAGAGGAACAGAAAGGGAATAAGGGAGAGAGATTTAAGAATTGGAAAAAAAAAAAAACCCTAAACCAGCTTTAATGAAAATACTACTAATAAAATACATACAATATATACAAAACCAACATCAAAACCGCTCCCTTTGACAGGAATTATATCATTGCCACAACTGATGCTGTGACAGAAGTCCCAGACTGGACTCTGGCAGATGGAAATGGAATTCAGGAGTTGGATTCTGGAACTGGATTCAGGAACTCATGGCTCAGGACTGGAAGACAGAACAGACAGAGTCCTTCTCAGATGCCAGCTACTGAAGAAGAGAGCTTGAACCTTGTGATCCCTCAGCTTTATATTGCATATGATGTATATGCAGTCAAATACATAGTTGTTTGGCTTAGGGTCACCTAACCTGTCTGCTCCTTCCTGCAGGTGCTGCCTTTTGCCCTGCACCCTCCAATGTGGCACCCAGTGTGGTACCCAAGATTTATCAGTGACCTCGGTCTGCATACCAATCCTTGGTACTAACTAGAAACACGGAGCCTCACCACAACTAGAAGCAGACACTGACTGCAAAAGCATGCTGATAAAGTACAGTTACTTAGATGAGACTGAGCTGAAAAGTAAAGTCACTGAACAGAATTAGTTCTCTTGTAACTCAAACCAGGACAACAATGAACCAAAATGCCATTTCTTCCCTCATTGCTTTCCTGTGACTAAAGAAAACTTTTCCAGAAGGCATGGATTTGTTTGCATCTGAGATTGATGCTAGGGTTTCAGCCAAACAAGTTAGAACAGTTTGGGTGGAAGCTGATGTAGCCATGAAACATGCTTCAGATTTGAGGCCACTAAAAGCTAACAGAATATTCATGTAAATTCCCTTAAAGGTGCCTAGTTGCATTAGTAGTTACTAATTTATCTATTTAGAGAAGAAAAGAGAAAGTTCTTTGAAAACCAAAGTGCAACAGTCCTTGTTGGGACTTACTGCTGCAAACATGTACACTGACCCTACAAACCAATCACTGTGCTTTTGCTATTGATTTCAACAGAGGTCAGCTTTCACTCAAGTCACTGAAAACTCTCTTCCTTTAACCTTAGGCCTTGCATTATGCTTGGTACATCCATTCAGCATACTTAAACTGTGCAGTTCCTAACATTTGAAGGGAAGTGGCTGAAGTCTTCCAAATATTTAAACTTCCACCACTTTCCTTAAAAGCATGGCTTTAAACTGATTCAATTAAAGTTGTATAAACCTAACACAGGCTTACATATGGGTAGGAATGTCCATTTCAGACTAACTTATAGTGATTACTGATCAAGTGGAACTTCAAGAATACAGGGAAGATTTAAATCCAGCCAAGCATGGTCCAGGGTTTGGTTTTTGAAGTACGTGTTCAAACAAGTTTAAAGTTCCAGTGGTGTAACCTGAAATAGATAAATCTTAACTACTCCATCTCTGTGAGCTTTGTTTGAAGGATTAGGCTTCAAAAAAGTCATGATAAAAGACACATTTGACAATCAGCAGAAAGTTAGAGTGTTCTAAAAAGCTACCCAACAATATCCAATCCACATTTTATCTCACAAGTGTTAATGTAGTTATTTGGAAGAGGCATTAAAAAATCCTGTTCTGTCAGCAGGATATTAAATGTTACCCTGAGGTTGTTCCACCTACACTAAAG
Organism: Galbula dea; assembly: GCA_013399015.1. Classification (NCBI taxonomy): domain Eukaryota; kingdom Metazoa; phylum Chordata; class Aves; order Piciformes; family Galbulidae; genus Galbula; species Galbula dea. Next base: position 1,057,923 of record VWZX01000621.1, read on the forward strand.
GTTGTTCCCCTAAAACTAGATTGCTGTTCTACCTGATTTGCTTTGTCAAGACAAAAGCCAGGGATGCATCTAGCTGTATGTTAGGAATGAGCATGGATTTTTGTAAGCACTAATATAAAAAATCTGAAGCATGCCTATCACAAGGATCCAATGCCACAGCCAATGACAGAAAGCTGAAAACAAAGCAGGCAAATAGCATCACAGGAAAAAAAACCCCAAATAATACCAGTCAAAATCTCCTCCCATGCATATATTTCAGGTTAGTGTTCCTATCACAGAAACAATCTATCAAAAAGTGCAGTACATCAGAAAAAGAAAAAAAAGGAGGAAAAAAAATTCACCTTTGGTAGAGACAAAAGCAGTTTTTCCAGCATATCTGAAAGACCTCCTCACATCATATCATAGCCTATCATTCTACCTTTGAATCACTGTCAAAGGAAGGCCATCCACGTGTCAAGCCAAAGTCAGAGCTGCAGCGAAGCCCTCTCCACTAAGGAAAAAGCTCTTTAATCTCCCTTTTAAACACTCATTAAGAATTGTCTAAAATCACTGGGAATGATCACTGGGAATCACTTGGTCAAAACCAGTCAACTGGTCCAAAAACCAGAGCAACCTCAGATGTGAAGGTGACCCTTGCTTTCAAAACAAGAAAACCACAAATGATGCAGTCATATTCAGAAAACAGCACCTGAAACCCTGGGCCTCTCCACAACTCTTCTGTGCCTCAGCTCCTTCCTGCCTCAAGCCATCCCACTCTCCCAGTCCCAAGCCATCCCACTCTCCAGTCCCAAGCTTCAGCCCCACCACGCCATGGCCCCGAGTCTCCAAAGACTCTGCCAGCCCAGGCAGCGCAGCAGGCAGCCACCCTCAACAGACTCCCCTGGCCTGCATCTCAGTGATTGCCTGTAGCCTGGGCAGCAAAGGGCACTGCCTAGATTCTCACTGGGAAATCACAGCCAGCAGCTTACAGAATCTGATGTCAGGAGAAGAGAACCTCTCAGGCCCAGTCTTCTGGCACTCGATACAGCAAAGCTATTAATATGCACTGCAGTTGAACAGAACTATCTATGTGAGGTTTGGAGATGTCATACAGGAAAGATGCTAAAAATTGCTCAAGTCTTTTGCTTTGGGGACTTTTCCACAGACTTTGATTATGCTAACAAACTTGAGAGGCTCTCTCTTTTGGAGACAAAACCAAGAATGCACACATTCAGTTGGTCTATTCTGTTCCAAACCAGGTCGGCACTGGTTGGTGTTGCTTAAACTGTCAATATAGGAAGTGCTGATCAATTCATGTATGGCACAGACAGTGGAGTTCAATGTACCTTCTGCTTCTGCTCAGCACAACACTTGCAGAACATTCTTGCACAACACCCAACTGTCCAAACAAGGTATTCCAGGATTTACACACAATGTAATGCTACAATATAGTACAGTATTTAATGCACACCAATAGGAAAAGTTCCTAAAAAACACTCATGCAGTTTTTGTGCCATGGGATAGGTAATGGCTATTTCGTAGAAATAGATCCAACTGGCTCCATTGGAGCAGCAGTATAAATATTAAAAATAGAAGTAGTAATAGGCCCTGATGTAAAAGGTCTCTTTTTTTCTTCCCCAAATCTGTCCCTTCTGTCAGCAAGGAAACATTCTGCTTAGGAGCAACTGCATCTTGCTACAAGAGTAAAGTTTTGTGTTCATGGGGTGGACTTCAGAGAAATGTGCCACATTGTTGCTAACATTGTTTGGTTTAAGGAAAAATTTTAGGCATTTTAAGGGTTATTATTAATCTCATTAACAAGAGCATTAAAAAAACCAACAAAAAACAACCACAAGAAGGTACAGTGGGCCTCCTAATGCAAGAGGACTTCCAGCAGACATAGTTACAAGAAAGCTGCTCAGACGACAGGCTGCATAGCTCAACAAGTAGCAACACAATTGTTTTCCAGAATGAAAAATGACAATACAGGCATGTCATTGACTCTATCTACTGCCTGTCCCTGGACCCTTCCTTCTTCTTGCTAGGGATCCACGAGCACACTTTGTTCACCGAGGCTGGCTGTACATGGCTTTTTCCACTGGACTTCCTCGACACGTGCAGTGCAACAGCTGCCTGTGCCTCCACCCATTTAGTGTCACAAAGAGAGGAAATCAGGTGCTGAGCTGAATGGAAACCACAGGGACTAAATAGTTTAATTTAGAACATTTTGCCCAAGGAAAATCAAACTGAAAAAATCATTTCCAAAAGTGCATATGTAATAAAAATTGGCTTTCCATCTGTGAAAGGGGCTCTCTTTTTTCTTTCCTTTTTGTTTTGGTTTCTTTTAGTTGGAGGGTTTTTTTGTGCTATAGCATAGTGTTTGGTGTTTTGAGTTTATTTTTTTTCCCTTTCTTTTACATAGGGTTTGCTGTACCTTTACTACCAATATTTGCCACTGTTCGTACCATAGACAAAAACATTCACCTACCTGGTAGTATCTTAATACATTTCATAGTAGAACATATACAAGAAGGAGGAAAAACTATAGCAAATCAATCAGAAGTGATCAGTGCTTAAAGTAAATACAGGAGCCAGCACTGGCAAGAATCCACAGTATCAATACATACAAATCAAGCTGTTATGGTGTTCTTTTGAGGTGGACTCTGCCTGCATATTAATACAGAATTATACAAAATCTAGCAGGGATATTGGAACAATGAACTTTCACAATAACTTAAGATCTGTAAGCCAGTCTGCATTGAAGATATTCCACATTTTAAAAAGTGCCATCTCTCTCTCTGTCTTCCTCCCTCCCGAGGGAGGGGTGACGAATCCACGTGATCTGTTATCAGAGAAGTTCAACTGCTGAAGACGACAAATATCTGGCCAGGTCCAGTGTATTCTTTAAAGAATGGCAAATTATGACTTCAGTAACTATGTCTGTGCAAAATATGCCTCTTTCCTTTTAAAGAAACCAGTGTCTGTAACTCATTTAAAAAAGTTCCGACACGTACTTATGTCCTCCTCAGAACAAAGAAGACAAGAACAATTGAATCCCCCCAAAACAAGAAATCTGATGAAGCAGAGAAAGTTCTGACCTTCCATTTCCACGTGCAGACCATTAAAAACCAGGACAGCTCCTTGATAGCCCTCCTGGGCTGGCGATCAAACTATTGCTTGGAATTCCCATAAACACCCCAGTAACAAAACTCCAACATTAGTAGTAAAACGGTGGCAGTGTTTGCCCTCTGAGTCCATGCTTACCTTGCATTCCTCATCACACCTGTACAAGATTATTTATGGCAAAACATCATCATCTGCTGCCTTGACAATCTTCTTTTAATATGCAGTAAATCCTTCATATGCCAAGTACCTTAAATTGTATTCCCGTATTACACTGCCCTGTGACCTTTGGATCGTTACAGGAGACCCAGAGCTCAGAAGGAGAAGCTGCAAGAGAGGACGTTGATCTCTAGCAATTAAAAACAAAAACCAAACCAAAACCAAAAAAGCAACAACCAAAAAAAAAAAAAAAGTCCCAAAATAAACAAACAAAACTAAAAAAAGAAAAAATTCTCCTTGAAAAATCAGCCCCTGTACAATGTACCCTCTTCTGCATTGTAGCAATAGTCTTTATGTCATAAATTAGATTAGTCTTCCATCAAATAATTTAAAAAGAAGAAGGAATTGTAGCAGACCAGTTTTGCCTGGCTTGACGCCAGTTAGCAGCCAGTTCATCTAGAGTCCCAGTCACACTGTTCAAAAACTGAGCTAGGAAATCACATGAATGTTGAAAAACATCTTCACATCGATGCAGGATTTCTCCAGGTTGTGGGGGGGTCAGGGAGAGGGTAGAACCTAGATGGGGCCACGGGTCCTATGAAGAGTGAACAGGATATACGTCACGACTTGGAAGTGCACCACATTCAGGAGATGCCAGCCGTGGTTTGTATTGCACAGGTAAGAAGGAAGTTCCTCCCGACAGTCTGCCACCTGCATTAGTGATCTCTGCACATTGGCAAGTTCACAAAAGTGAAAACATTGAATTCTGTCATGATGGAGAAACACAAGAAGATGCCGTAAAGGGAAAGGCACACACACCCTAGCTTCTTATCCAGTCTCCATTTGTTCAGGTGGACGCCAAAAACCTACAATAAACACAGAGTAAGCCAACACAATAGCAACATTTTGAGTAAAGGGGTAAATCCTCTTCTCAACTACAGGAGCAAGAAGATGACTGTCCCCTTACTGATCATGGTCACCTGGAGGCCATCACAATGCAAATACTGCGACAAGTGAGCTGGAGGCCACAGAGGAAGTAAATCAGAGTAGCCCCCTTGCAGCCATTGAAGCCACTCTGAATTACATGACCTTGAGTCCTGGCCCAAGGGCCTTAAGTTTCTGCAATGAACTTCATTTTGGCAAGAACAATCTCAAATAAATCAGAAACATCTTCAAAGGCCAGATTCCATTTTTCTTCTACACAAAATGGTTCATGTGCCACTCTGCATCTTAATCTAGAGCCACACAGTCTCAGGCTGTGCTTGACTTTGCTCCCTCACAAAAGTCTGGTGTGCATGGGAATTTTGTTGGTGTGCAACACGCAGGACAACTCCCTACAGCAGCTGGTCTCAAGATTTGGAAAATGTCACATAAATCCTCTTCTCTCTGTCACTTCTAGTCTGCTGTGCCAGACTTGGACAGGCCAGGGAACATGAAGCACTGATTTCAGTAGAAACACTGCCATGTCCAGGCACTATTTGTTCTGGTCTATGTTGGACTTCAGAAGGTTCCTACAGAGGGCCAAAGCAAACTGTACAACGTTTTATCTACCTGTCCACCAGAAGAATACATCTCATCATACATCAAGGGATCTGGTTCAACTATAGTATGAAAAATAACTAATGGATCTCTCCCAGACTCCTCCCATAAAAAGTACACAAATATGAGAGCCACCTTGTAACAGTGATGGTTTCTGCAAAGTGTCAGACTAAGGTCTTAGGCAGTTTACAATAATAGTGACCATTCCTATCCCTTAAGAAGAGACTTTGCAACCACTACTAGAGCTGGAGGTGAGAAAGGAAGTGGTGAAGAAAACATTTGTAAAAAATACCACTCTTGGACATGAAGAACAAAAGACTATATACATACTGTGACAAAAACAGATGCCAGCAGGAGACCAACAGAATAGATCAGTCCTCTGCTGTTTAACCGAATCTGCAAAAGAAGGAAGTTTATAAAACATGTCACAATTTCAAGCAACAGGATTTCTCTCTGCTCATAATTCTGCAATCTCGAAACTCCTGAGTTGCTCAACGCTGGCTTGCAAGCCAAATCAGACCATTACATCACAGACTATTTTGCATACTCCTCATTGTCAATGGAGAAGCAGTGTCCTTAGGATCTGACAGCAGTTCAAACTGTACCATCCCAACAGAGGCTCTGACATCCTTTACAGCCCTTATGCCATTGTATCATGAAATTTTCTTTTTGGCAATTAACTCCTGAGTCCTGTAAGAACAAATGGGGGAAAGGAAATTTTGCATTCAGTCACCAATTAATGCTTCACAGTAGGGGAAAATAATCAAGGACACAAATAAACATATAATTTCTTCCCTACTTATTCATCTTGGTGAAGGAAATAAGTCAGTAATCTTACAGCCTGAACTTCATCTGCTAAAAATGATCAATCTCAATGCATCATGGCACACTAGCACAGGCTGAACATTACTTAGCACTGAGACAAATAAGGCAAAAAGACAACTTGCTGCCTGCAGGGCTCTGTGGTGATATAATCACTAAGGTACTCAGGCACACTGCAGGCTCTGATGTAGCCATCTCCATGGCAGATACACAATTACATCCACTGTGCAAGTGCAGAACTGAGATACAGATCCTCCAAGCTGTGGAGCTATTTAGCAGCCTGGAGAGAGCACTTGCCTGGAGTCTCTCAAGGCATTTCTGCAGGTACTACTGTGTGAGGGAGATCTCCTCCTAGGGAAGGTCAGCTTCTCCAGGAAAGAAACCCCAGCCAGAAGCTGCAGGGTAGGTGGCAAGGGTGACTGAACTGTCAATCTCTAGAAGCCTAATATCAAATCTTAAGTCAGCTATAAGGTAACACAGCCCATTGTATTCTTTGCACCTTCTGTGCAATGAAGCCCTTCACGAAGTGAAATTTCAAGTGACAGTCACCAAACCCAATGACTAGCTAAAGCAGTAAACAACTCTGTTAAGTTTCCTGGCAGAGATCTACCTTGGCAAGAAATTACATGCAATTATTTTTCAAGATTGCTTTGGAAAAAGACATTGCCGTTGTTTGTCTAGTAGACCTTGTTTTTTCCACTGTAGGTGAATTTTCAGCCAAACCACTCTGCTACTGAGGTCAAACAGCAAAACTAAATGCAGTGATTATCCTTAAATGGGCTGGTAACCAATTCTTAATTGTTCAGCTTATTCTTCATTTGTATACAAAGAAAAGCTAAAGTATTAGTCCATTCCTGCAAGTGATCTGCAAACAAGAAAATAGTTCCCAGAAATAAAGTTCATCCACCTCAAATAACACCTTTTTTTCTAACAGCTGGATTCATTTCTTGCTTTTAACTGCTTTTAGCCCAATAAACAATTCAAACTAAACCTCTACGCTACAATATTATTTTCTCAACTGTCAACATAGAAAATAAAGCACATACTGTAACACTGGCCACTTTTCAGTGCTCACATCCTTCCAGTTAGACCATAAAGAAGCTCATTTGCAAGATAAGTGAGTATTCCTAATTTGCAGATAAGCGGAACTACAACTTCATGAACGCTAGACTGCTGAGGCACTTGCATCATTTTGCATCATAGTGAGGAAAAGCTTCTCACCTAAATATACCTAATTCTCACCTTCTTACTTAATACCAAATCCAGAATTCCCCAAGGACAACTGAGGGGAGAGTCTGACTTCCAGAGCCAAGGAAAGGATTATCGGTTCTGACGTTTTGTGAACCTGAGCCTGCAATGAACTCTATACACCCAGGACCCTCTGAGCAAATCCCTGCTGGAGATAAGGTCAAGCATGCTGCAAAAAGAGTCCTGGAAGGATTTCTCTCTTCACCTGTACATGTTCAACATTCAACATGATGAATAAACCACGATAAGCACGAACAGGTCTTGCACAGCAAGTACACACTGGAATTGTTACAGCACTTCTACTCAGAAGCACCCTATCAATTTGCAGAGCTCTGCTGCTTGAAATTTGCTGCTACTTTCATGTATGTTAAAACACTGGCTTACATGCATTTTCCTTCTTTATGGATTTTTGCCATCATAAAAAAGGCTACAGCCATGATAATGAACAAATGTTGTTCTTCAATGTATTACAGGATTTCTTTAAGACATAAACTCTAAGTGTACATATGTATGGTGGGACCATTACATTCCTTATGGCTGTTACATGTAGCAGACAATATCCTCACTAGACTGACTGTCCAAGAAATGAAGGATTTGGATTGCTTCAGAGTGTGAAGGCCAATTTTGGGACTGTCTGCATAGCTGAAGGCAAAAAATGTAATGATCCCACTGTTAATGTAAACTGCAGGTTGTAAGTGGCAGACAGGAGGAAGTGTATTTTTGCAGCTACAGAAGAAGTCTCTAAGGCCACTGCAGCTTCTATTACCAGTCCCATGCAAACCTCCAAGTTTTGCTGAAACAAGAGCTGTTCTTGGGATGAGAAACAGTGTCAGGTTCTAACCCAGAAGACCTTTTCCTTTGATACTCTACAGCATATTTCCTGTTACACTAAGGAGCCAGGACAAGTGCCAGGACAATTTAGGGGCTCTGTGCATACATTACTGCTCCTTAGACAGACTGACTACTAGTCCACTGCACTTCATTCACTTACAGGCAACCACTCCTCTTTTCCTGCTTCCATTAATCTGAATGGTCCACACACAACAGCTAAGCTACATTTAGTTATCCTAAAATGCAAAAAAACCCCTAAGCCAACTTGTGAAGCTAAAATACACATTTAAAGCCATCACCCCTGCTACCTCAAATCACTAGCAGCTGGCTAGGAAAGAGAGATATGATTTTACAATAAATTCTTGTCTGGATTCTGGTCAGGAATTCTGTGTGACCAGTGCCAACATTTGTAAGAACTGTCAGTAAAAAAGACATCAATCAGAAAGGAATACATAGGAAAAGGAAGCAAATGAAGCAGCTGGAATTATTCTAGCATGGAAAATGTCTAAATTCAACCTGAAGTGCAGACATTTCTCAGTTACATCATTAGCCTCCATAAAACCAGCAAGACATTTGGAAAGAAGACCATTCCAAAGGCCTCTCTGTTTAATTCACTGAGGACAGTGCTTCCAAAGAGAGGTGTTTGGGGCTGCTTTTGTTGGACTATCTGCAAGACTCCTCTTTGGAGTTCATTCAGGACACTAGAAGTTGCTATTAAGGATTACTCAAAAGTAGGAAGGGTATGCTAACTATTTATGACAGCTTTACAAATGTAACAGGAACACGTTATGCTGACCCCACAAGGGCAAAGCAACCATGGCAATCTCTTCAGCAATGTGAGCACTAATTTTCCCTTCCAGTGGTTTTCCTGTATTAACTCCACATTAATAGTTCTCAACTTGGGTTTAACTAGCAATGCTCCTGGCCTGGCATCCACCCCAGCTCCCACTGTTAGGCAAAGCAATTAGCTATGAATTAACCTAATAACAAAACTTCCTTTACAAGACTTGACTTTTCCCATAGAAAGAAAGATTTCCTGGGAGGTGGTGAAAGGGTGTTTTCTAATGCAGTGTTCACTTTCCAGTGTTTTTTTCTCTGCAAAAAATCAGACCATTTATTAGGGTCATCACCTGACACCTCACTCTGCCAAGGATTAAAACCCTTCCACGAAGTCTCCTGGCACAAGCAAATGCTAGCTCTGGAATGCACTTTGTCAGGAAGCTTATTTGCCTGAACTGGATACATATCACAGATGGACTTTCTGGAAGAAAAAGTGCAACTCTCTGGGTAAAAAACCTTGTTGGTGAGCTCAAAGCACTATAAAAGCTGTGCAGAATTCCAGATGTTTCCACTGTGGCTCAGAAAGTAACATATGCATGGAATCACCTTGTCATGCCATGGAGCAGGCACAAAAGGGACAGAAGAAGACAAAGATAGGTGAGAAGGGCTATAAAACAATGAGAAGTGAATGAAAAATGACAGAAAGACAGTTGGGGCAAGCTGACATTGATGCATGCCTGTCCCCAAAGCAGATTTGCCCTGGGACAACTGGGAGATGGATTCCACAGATGGGTGCTCGGTGCAATTCCAGATGCACTGGCCTGCAGTACACATGGTGTGAAGTTACTCTATGTGCACACAAACAGTCTGATTTATTTGGCTTGCTGCTTATGCACAAAGCCACTCTGCATGGTGTGTGCAGGGAGTCCAGCTGAGTACACTGCACTGCTTTTCTGGTACATGCAGGAAGTCTGACCTCACTAGACCTTCACACTTGTGGAGAATGGCATACGTTCAGGCACTGTGCCCAGGGTCCCTGTATTATTTAAGACAGCCCTGGAGCAAGCTGATTTACATCCATAAGAAACCTCCATTACTGTAGATATAATTCCTGTTTCAAAAGGTGTTTTCCAGTAAACCTTGCTTGCACTGGTGGTATAAGGGGTTTCCAATGTCAGATCAGGCACCAGCAGGTTTAGATTGGATATTAGGAAGAATTTCTTTACTGAAAGAGTGGTTAGATATTGGAATAGGCTGCCCAGGGAGGTGGTGGAGTCACCATCCCTGGAGGTTTTTAAGAAGAGAATGGATGTGTTTCTTCAGGGGATGATTTAGGGGTAAGAGTAGTGTAGGGCTATCGGTTGGACTAGATGATCTTGAGGGTCCTTTCCAACCATAATGATTCTGTGATTCTGTGATGCACAGGTCACATTAGAGCACTCCCCTTTTACCAGAGCTGAGATAGCAAATGGTCTGCATCATTCAGGGTATGAGCACATCTTCCCTTCTATTAAATCTGTTACTGGGCTCTGAGCTATTTTTTTCTTTCATTAAGAGTAACTGGATGATCTCTTGGCTAGCTGGAAGTAGCTCTCTGAAAATGTAACAGAAACACCCCAAATATTAAAGAAATCATGAAAATTTAATTCTAGCAAACACTGCTCTTACTTATCTATCACCAAAAAGGGAACATACTGTTTTAAAAGAGACAGGTTCAGATTTGCTCTGTCCGTGGCACTTCTGCACAGTACTGCACTAATTCGTGCACAGCATGAGCTTCTCAGCAGAAGAAAAAGGCAGGTATAGCAGATTCTTGCTGCCTGCTAATGCTGAAGGTTTTCCTACCATCCTCTCTTGTCTGGCCCAGGCCTACATTACAGCTGTTCTGTCCACAGCAATGGCTAGAATCACAGCAGCCACATAAGGGACATGCTGCTTCTTTTTTAGCTTTCACTCCAGCTCTAGTAGCCTCTCAACATTTTCTCATCTATCTCAAAAAGTAATTGTACAGAACCATTAAATGTTTTATATGGTATTGCTCAGTGGTTCTGAGACACTGTTCACTTATTTCTTGTTTCTCTCATTTTAGTTCTCTATTTGCCTAAAGGATCCTTTTTTTTTTTTTTCTTTTTTCTTTTGGACTACAAATCTCCAGGTCTGCAAATACAGTTTTAACTGATGAACTGCTCCCACTTATCTGATTATCACTGTAGCTTGCCCTATTTCTTATTGTGACTTCTGAGCACAGGAGCTCAGAAGATTCTGAAATTTGGTACAGAAGCTTACAAAAAATGTTTCCTTGATCTGTCAAATTAAGGGTAGAAATCAGTCAAGCAGCCTTCTCATGAGACAAGTGGCATTTCCTGCAAGAGGCAATGGAATAGTTATGTGACAATGTCCAAGTTCAGGGAAAACAAGGCAAGCAAAACATTCAAAACTCAAGAGTAAGGGAGAAGATAATTTCAGATTTTAGCAAAGAGCAGAAAAAGGGCCTCAGCTGGAGTCTTGATTACAGAAGGAAAAGTTCAGTTCTGTATTCATCTAAGAATAAGAAATGCTTCTTTCCCAGGAGAGAACTGTCTGCTTGCTGACAAAGCACTCCCTGATACTGCAAGGAGGAAAATCAACATTCCCAAACTCTCCTTGGAGGTTTGGCTTGTATTTAGCAGCTAAAGCAAGCCAAAAGGACACTCTGTTTTGACTGATCACACATGAAAGGTTTGGAAGTTCAAGATCTACTCTGTCTGAACTTGAATGGATGCTATCTCCCTGCTTCTTGTGTAGCACACATAAAGATGCCAGCTCCAGCTACTTCCACACAGCTCCTGAAGGCAGTAACCAGCTGAAGCTAAATAGCAGAGTAAAATCAATAGATATTCCATTCTTCAGCTCTTTTCTAGTAGTTGCTGAAGGGGAAACAAGGACCTATTGCCAAAATCCAAACTGGTTCTGCCCCCCAGGCTCCAAATATGAGAGAAATTACCTTATGCAGGAATATTAGAATGACTCTGCTACGTTCCCAGTCCCCTGGCTAAAAGAAGCTGCAGATTCTCTGTTTGGGGATCCTTCTCCCCGCAGTGTCCCTGCCTGACAGTGGAAATTCAACATAAGCCTGTGCATTCCCCAGGTCTTACCATGAAATAGCAGTCTCAACAAACTGGAACTTCATAGGTCTGCTGCATCCTGCATGTTTCAACAGAATTTCCTTCTTGGGACTTTCCCTGAGACTCCTAAGAGTCTGGTTTGCTTGGTATCTCACTTTGCAGAGGGTATACACCCTGGAGTACAGCACAAGGAGTGCTGCACGTAGATGCTCAAGGTCTTAGGCAGGAAATGCAGAGGTTATGGTTGAAGAGAATTCCTGTATTTTTTGGGCTTTGGAAGGGACCAGACACCTTTGCTCTACTACAGTACAATCATCGTAGTCTCCCCATCACGAAACCCAGGAGCAAATGCACTTAATACATGCAAACTGTTCCAGAGAGTTGCAGTGACTAGTTAGTAGCTTCAGCACATACCTGCTGCTATGGCCACCCATAGTTTTTTGGGATCAGCCAATAAATGAATCCATTAATACCTGCCAAGCTGCATATTGCTGCTGGAGCGATACTAGCACACCACATTGCAGATGTTAATGTGACAGTTGGAAAGTGTCTGGCACCCCACAGCAGGAGGAAGAGTAGCATCTACAAGAGTAAAGGGTGATGCTGTGGGAAGCAGGGACCCCTGCAGACACTCAGAGTCACCACCCTGTTACTACCCTCAATCTCAGTGTTTGCCCCAATGACTGAGTTAAAACAGTGAATAGCAAACTGGCCAGTGAGTAGCAAAGCAGTGGTGATTGCCATCTTGATGTGTGTTCCTTGAGTACCTCCTTCCCTCTCAATTCTCTGATATCTAGCAAGGCTTGTTCTGGGGTTACTCCTCCTCTCTCTAGCTGCCTGTTTGCATGAAAGGAATGTAATGTCTCCAAGACTTCTAACTTACTGTCAAATTTTGCTGAAATTGGCTGAAGTTAACAGGCAGAGGAATGAAGGATAAACATATGATTCTACTGCTCCCTAACGCTGATGTGAACAAATGAACCTGGCTGTTTATCCTTAGACTAAAATCCCTGTTCTCTAGAATGCTCCTGGACTGATGTCTGGTTTACAGCTTTGCACTCAACAAAAGATTCCAGAGGGAAGCAACTGGATGGAAGCCACAGAGCAAATGTCCTTCCACTCTGGATTTTCCAGGGACACTGGGGAAGGATGCTTACAGGATTACAGAGTCAGCAACATGTCCAGGACTAAGAGCTGGAAAAGATGAGAAAATGAACTCTTTCAAAGGTCTCTCTTGGTGCAGAGGGATGCTGCTTTTTCTCTGAAAGTCCTGCTGGCATGCTAGATTAGCTATGGTTGATAAAAGAAAGGCAGATCTGCAGCATGAGGTTAGTGTGAAGCCACTTTACCACACGTGGCTGAGAAACTTCAGAATGAACATAATCACAGGACACCATGGTGCCACATTCATGTCCACACCTCAGCACAGAGGCAGACAAAGGGAAAGAAAAAGGGAGCATATTCAACTAATTCTCCATTTCTGCATGGTAACATGCCAGAACTCTACACACCAGCATTAACAAGGAGAAAAACTTGGCCACAGGGCATTCTGAGTTAGGCAGCCTGGAACAAGAGATAACACAGTTAATTTTATGGAGTATTATATTAGACAAGTATCAAACTCTGGAGAAGACCCTGAGTGTTTAGACTTCCAGAAAAGTAAGGCTAGAAGTAGCTTCTAGGAGGCTATTCTACATTAAAGCTTAACTTTCAAATAACACAATCTACTTTGTTTGGCTTTCACAAAAGCTATTACTGCTTGAAAAGCTTGTTCATCAAAATGAATTTAGTCCCTACTTTCAACAAAAGCTGAACTTTGCCACAGTCCTCTTATAGTAAACATTCTGGGGATGCAATCTTGGTTTTGTCTGGTTAAGCAAAAGTAATCATGATCACTTTTGTCTTTTACAAATTCCTCCTTCCCTCTGTACACAAGACAAGGGCATCATCATGGCTTTGCAGGGTTCCTCTTTTGGAAGAGATGCTACAAAGACAAACTGAGGTCCTGCCAAATACCAAAGGAGTTAAATTGTGATTATTAGCTCAGAAATTACCTACTGCTTCTAACTTACCCTCATGTTTAGCAGTTAAGCAAGGCTGGCCTAAGCCTCTGAACAGCCACACAGAGAGAAGGTCTTACTTGTGTGAGCAACCCAGGGCTCAGCCCTACTGACCTCAGGGAGCAGGAGCTCCTTTGTCTTCTGCCCCTGCTGACCATAGTGCTAGGCACATCATCCTTGGAGGTATTCAAGACCCAACTGGACATGGTCATAAGTATCTTGCTGTACCTGACCCTGTTTTGAGCAGAGGGTTAAGGACTAGATGACCTACAGAGGTACTTGCCAACCTCAACAATTTAGTGATTCTCCAGTCTTCTAACCTTGCATTCACTCAGTGACTCTAATCAAGAATCTCTCCTCTGTCCTACAGTGATGTCTGAGTGGTGTCCAGCCAACAGCAACTTCCCTCTAGGAGTTCAGAGCATCTCCTGCACTTCTTTTTCAGAAGGGAGCTTGCAACAACTTCCAGGGTGGAGGGGTGTTTCTTTTATCATTTGGGAAGCAAAGGACAGTTTCATTGGGGTCGGGTGGTTTTTCTCAAATAGGAAAGCTCTGCAGTGTTTCCTGATCATGGTCATACTCTGAAATATCCAGTTACTTCACAGCTTCCTTCACCTTCCAGTGTAGCAGAATTTTGCTTACCAAAAGCCCTACTGATCTGCTCTCTCTGTTACTTTCCACCTATGCATTTATCCCCTCTGGCTTAATACAAACAGGATCATTCTCCTTATTTGGAATATATTCAAGTGTGGGAAAATACAGTATACTCTAGAGAGTTAGCATATTTCAGCACAAGCTGAGGCCTTTAAGGAGGACATGGAAGTAAGTATTTGTCCTCCATAGGATGAGGAATGTCCACTGACAATTAACTGCTACTTCTCCCAAAACATAACAGAGCAAAACTATATTTCTTCAGATCTGATCCACAGAATTTTGGACTTTTTTCTAAATAGGTATGTTTTCTTTAAAAAGTAAGTAATTAAATAGAAACTAATAATGTGAACAAATATAGGACTTACATATGATCCATAATTCACTGCTAGGGTCTGCAGAGCCCACGGGAGACCTAGGCCAATTAAAATATCAAAAACATTGCTTCCAATGGAGTTGGACACAGCCATATCCCCCATACCTGCAGGAATGGAAACCATGTACAGTCAGACATGCCTTAGGAAAGTCTTTTAACTTTTAAACAGAAATACATTAATCTGAGCTAATCCAAACAATTTCCAAGGATTAAGAGCTAAGGCAGACTGCCCTCACCCCATCCCTTCCCTTTCCCCTCCTCATCACACAAGGCCAGCAGGGTTGAAGGGGATGAATTCTCCTTTTAGGATCATCTGAGAACTTCTCTCAACCAATCTTCCACTGCTGTGCAGACCTTGGCCACTGGCTGTGCTGGCTGTGACCTGCCAACACTCTTGTGCCATGCTCAGGGGGGCTTTTGATGCTTTACTGTAACCATGATTCATGAGTTTCTGTACGGGACTGATTAGATCAGGTTTTCAGGTAGTATACTAAGTACCTGGTTGTTTCTGTGAAGAGCCTCTGCTTTTGTTCCCCAAAGCAGTACTGACAACTTACTTTTTCTCTTAAAGCACTCTTTGCTGGAGTCAGAAGGAGGGGAGAGGGAAGGGGTAGTTTGCCTTGAAAACAGTAGTATCTTTGAGTCCTTATGACTGTGGAGAAAAGCTTGGAAGTGACCTGAAAAACCCTTATGCATGTTCTAAACAATTCTATGCCATTGATGTTTACATTAAAAACCAAACCAAAACCAAACCACAAAAAACCCCAACTAAACAAAAAACCCAAAACAAACAACAACAACAAAACCCCACAAGCAAACAAACAAAAACCAAAACAAGCAAAAAAGCTGCTGTGGTGACTTTCAGGGAAGGCCTGAAGTTGACAATAGTGCCAAAACTTGTTCCACATTGTCATTAAGAACCTGTTAGCTGCTTTGCAATAACAAAATAATTACCTTCCTTTGTTCTTATTTTAAATTTAAGCCTCAGGAAAAGGGCTCTGTATGTTTTCACACTCAGAAGACATCTGTGCTACCAGTAAGAGGAAAAGGACACAAGGAAACACTTCCATAGCAGTATGACATCTCTGTGCTGAACCTACCTTGCCTCGCTACGATAAGGCTTGCCATGCAGTCTGGCACACTGGTTCCAGCTGCCAAGAAAGTGATGCCCATGATCACATCTGGAATTCCTAGTGTATAGCCAATTATTGTCACCTAAGGAGAAGAATTAAACTGTCAAGCTGTTTACAAGAGTTAAAATCAGGGACTATCTTGGCCCAATTCTGCAAGATTGCTCAGTACAAACTCACACTGTCTTTAAAGAGAAGCTTTTGGCATATGCATCATCTGGCAGAGGACAGCACTCACCTGCTACATATCCTCTTTGAGTAGCTGCTTCCCATTTTTCATCCACAATTTTCCTGACACTAACTTGGAAAAGAGGCTACATGGTGGTCCACTACCCTGTGTAACAGTCTCCTGATCTTGGATGAAGTTTGAATATACAAATAATAACTAAGCAGATGCTAAAACAACCTACTATGAAAATGCTGTACAGAGGGACATATCCCCAAGTGACAGCAAACAGTTCCTATTGGCAGAGAGGAGATACCTTTAATTTCCTTTTTCCTCTGCTATGTAGTCTAAGATAAATTAGTGCCCTTCAAATTGATTCATATTTTTAAATTTTGCATGCCTTTGCCTAATGATGCCCATACCCTAGCAGCCACCTTTAATTGCTCTGCTCAGCTCTCCACAGCATACTTTAAGAAATGTGAACCATATGTTAGAAGCAGCAGAGTGACCCTGTGGGGTCTGGTATTTCAGCTATGGAAACCTTGGATAGCTTTTTCTTTAAAAAAACCTCATCTTCACAGATGAAAAGCAGAAGAAAACAAGTAACTTTATTTCCAGTTAAGGGCAGAATGGGTTATTGAAAACAAAACAAAACAAATTCCCCTTTTCTGTAACTGCTTTGATTAGTTTGAGGGGAAAAGACTAGCATTCATTTTTGCATTTAGTGCAAGAATGAATTGTGAAGGCACTGAAGATTTTTTTGTTGCCTCCCACTCTCAGCAGCAAATCAGTGGCCAGTGCTTTAGTAAGGCATCTTCATGCTCTTAAGGTCCTATGCAGAAACAGACCATAAATCATGCATTCCATTGCAAGGGTAGCAGCCCAAAACCAGACTTTCCTTGTTAGACCCTCTCCTGATGCCAATGCCCCATCATTGTCTGATCCTGCTTAAGAGTACAGACCATCCCAAAAGAGACAGAACCCATTCTACGATGTTGCTGTCATCCTAATAAGGCCAACTTACACTTTTCACCTACACATACCATGTAATGAGGCCTGCAGCAAGCTAATAGGCTCAGTGACCCAGCCAGTGCACAAAATTCCTCTGTGAACAGGCCAACTATATGTTCATTTTTATTTATCCCCTTCTACCTTTAGAATAATGATTTAGAATTAAGTTTCTATTGACTAGAGTAGTTGTGCAAGAATTTGGCTGAATGTCATGCTTTTTGTTCATGCTGAGTTCAAAGTGTATGCTTCAAGAAAAGCTTTGAATCAAGTTCAAAGGCCATGTATAAATGGCCTCTAGTTTTATTCTAAGTGTAGTCAGGTCTAGTAGAAATGGAAGTAGACTTAACATTTCTCATCTAAAAATTCTGGTATGTGGAACTTTCTACACATTTCTCTGAGCTGAAAAAAACTGCTTCTGTTGCCCCTCCCAGGCTGTGCTTTCTGCTTTACACAGAATCACATATTTATAAACATTAATGAGGTCAGCCCTTAGTCTCCTCTTCTCCAAGCTAAAGAGACCCAGCTCCCTCAGCCTTTCCTCATAAGGAAGATGTTCCACCCCCTTCATCATCTTTGTGGCTCTGTGCTGGACTTTTTCAAGCAGTTCCCTAGCCTTCTTAAACTGAAGGGTTTAGCTGGTACATACCATCCACACCATCATGTACGAGAAAGCTGCAATCCAGAGAGTAGAAGAAGCAAAAGTAACCATGAACCATTTTTCCAAGTGGGGTTTGTTACAGTTGGGCACTGTGAAGTACAGGACAAAACTCAATGGCCATGTGAAGAGCCACTTCAAGACTTCTATCTTGCCAGCTGTCAAACAAACAAAAAAAGAAATAATCACAATTCTAGTCTGCTTTAGTCCAGAATGTTATCACTTAGTTAATATTAACAAGCAAGATGCCAAGGACACCTCAGTCTAACTGCTATCCAAACAGATAATGACAAAGATGTTCCTTGTTCAGAAGATCATGGTGTGATGGCAGAAATGGAAGGGCAGAGAGAGGCACAGGGAAAGGGTATGAAGTGCCTCCCTGAGAGTTTAAGTAACAGGTCAGAGCACACCTGCAACCCTCCCTGTGTCAAATTCTTACAGGTACCACATAAAATGCAAGTTCTAGAAAGAGAACTGAGCCATCTTCAACTACCTAATGGGAGTGTACAGAAAATACAGAGCCTGGCCCTTCACAAGGAAATTATAAGAGCCAATGGACTCAACTTGCAATAAGGGAAATTCAGAGTAGGTGCTACCAGAAGTTGTACCTTGTGGCAACTGTGAGTCAAAGGCAAGGCAGGGATATGTTACAGTCATTCCACGACTAGAGCCCTGATGGAGTATGAGGGACCTGGCAAAAAGGAGATCTCCATCCTGCAGGCGCAGTGCTCAGCAACCAGAGGCACATGTGGTTCTTCATAAGTCATGTAGCTGTTCTGACTTTCTAAGTCTCCATAAAGAGTGAGAAGACACTGGGGCTGTGATTAACATGCTGTGATTCTGTGCCTAGACAACAGCAGGAAGCAGAGGAACCCAGGACCTTCTTTCACCTCAGCTTCATACCAGCACCACCACTGCCTTGTCTCTGCTAGCATTACACCTTCCTACCGTACTTCATTTCCCAGCAAAGGCCAGGCCTATAGGCAGATGCATCTGATCTGCATCCTGACACCTTGCCAGCAGACCCACAAGACTCAGCATCCAGTCAGCAGAGAGAGAGAGGTCTCTTCAGAGGTTTTAGGGGCAGGAACCACCCCATGGAGACCATGGCCTCTTCCCTCTAACTGCAATGGCAGCACCGGACCAACGAGCAGAGGTGTGTCCAAGCCCAGGAGTCTACATGCTGAGAAGTTCCTGCTGCTTCCTAGTTCCTGTCACCTTTACCTGTGATAAGGGAGTACACTGAGAAGTGCAGGCTGACAGCTCTCAGAGACACTTTACCTCAATACACATCTGCCTTGCTTTCTGGCATATCCAAACTTAGTTTTGCTTTCTAGAATAACACAAATCCAGGAGCTTCTTACTGGGTAGGTCAAAAGGTGTGTATGGCCCTTCATGGTCGTCATCATCATCATCATCATCTTCCTCTTCCTCATCATTTTCATTGTTCTCATTGTCTTCATTCTCATTCTCTGTTTCGTTCCCTGCCTCAGCCATGTCTTCGTCGCGCTGTGTGCCATTCACGCCCCGGTCAGCAGAGTTGCTGGGGCCTGTTCCATTCTCAACCACGTGCTTGATGGGTATTTTGATTGCTACTTCTGACTCACCATTGGTGTAAGTCCTGCTGTTGATCAGCCTTTGTCTCTGTAAATATAGGCAGAAATTCTTGCTGAAAGACAGATCTTTAATAATTTTTTTTAAAGGGAAAGGGAGGAACAGGAAAACAGAGATGTGCAGATTTCTTTCAAGACTTGACTTTAAAAGCCAAAGGGATGGATTTTGATCAGGTGTAACACAATGCTTGCTTGCAGATGACAAGATAAATCTCACATACACAATTTCCATAAGAGAAGGACCAGTGACTGTAGAATTGACTCCAGGAGTACTCCAAGACCAGGGCCAGACTAAGTGCAGACTCAATGGGGTACCATGTTACTAAGTAAGTACAAGTCGTACTAAGGTCAGAACAATGGCAGGGCATCTCCAGTGAGCAACAGCTACAGGTAACATAACCACAGAACAACTTGAAACTTATCTGCTAAAAACTCCATGGGGACAGACAGCAAGGGATGAGAGTAAAGTCAGCATCAGAAGGATAAAATCTGGGAAAATGCTATCAGAGATTTGACCTAAACACTGCTACAGAAAAAGGCAAATTCAGAAGGACAAGGGGATGTGGGGAAGATAAAAGACAGACCTCATTGATTAACATGCGGCTGGCCATGGAGAGACGTGTTTTAGGAGGGAAGTGACTGGTTATCATGATCCGGAGTCCAGCCTCAGAAAAGGAAAGCTGGTGTGGGTAAGCAGAGAGCAGCTCATCCACCATGATCACAGAGGCTTTACGGTGGAAATTTCCTGCAGCAAAGGAACAAAGAGAAATTGAGGTCTTCCTCCAGCAGCCTCTCTCTGCCCTATGCAGGTCTCAAAATAATATACCCATGGGTCCCAGAAGTCCTTTGTAAGAACCATTCCTTCAGCTATTACCACTGAAAATATGCCATCTCTGATATTAGTTTCTGTCTTACATGTCATAGAATCATAGAATATCCTGAGTTGGAAGGGACCCACAAGGATCATCAAGTCCAACTCCTGTCTATGGACAGGAGAACCCCAAAGCCACACCATATGTCTAAGTGCATTGTCCAAATGCTTTTTTAAATTCCATGAGAGTTGGTGCCGTGACTGCATCCCTGGGGAGACTGTTCCAATGCTTCACCACTCTCTGAGTGAAGAACTTTTTCCTAATACCTAACCTACACCTACCCTGGCACAGTTTCATGCCATTTCCCTGGGTTCTGTTGCTCATCACCAGAGAGAATAAATCAGCACCTGCCCCTCCATATCTGGTGAGGAAGCTATAAACCGTAATGAGGTCTTCCCTCAGTCTCCTCCAGACTGAACAGACCAAGTGATTTAAGCTGTTCCTCATATGGCTTCCCCTCCACATTCCTCTCTTTAAATAAATTGCCAACATGGTATCTCTATTCATGCTCAATACAGAGAATTAAAACTGCTCTGCATATTTCATCATAGGCCTGCATTAGGCACATCACTGCTTTCACAGCAGCTATTCCACCAAGGCAGAAATGGTGCTGCATTAAAGCTGCATTGATTCCACTGTTACAAACTACACTTCTGTGAGGATATCAGCCCACCTCACCATTACAGAAGGGTGAGAAAATTGTCAGTGTGTTCCTTTGGAGCACCAATGCAAACGAAAAGCAGGTTCCTGCATCCAGGGCTCGCAGCTTGAGGCTGAGAAGTGCCATCAAACCTGGCAGCAAGCACAAATGCCAGTTCATGGGGTGCAACCTACGGTGGGGAAGCAAAGGAACTAGGAGACAGGGGCAGGTACCTGACTCATGCTCCAGCTGGGGCACAGTGGTAGTGCCCATTAGCTCTGGGGTGGCACAGTGCCACTGTCCATCCTTTCTGTGCCTGGATGCTACCTCAAGCTGTGAATTCTGTGCCAAAACTGGGACTTGGCAGCAGGGAAACCTGAAGTCTTCTCTGACACACCTCTGCTTTGGTTTGTTAAAATCAGCACTGACCACTGGCAAACATTTCACAGTATTACTATTTATTACCAACACTGTTAGTCTTAACAGAAGAAAAAGTCAATCAATGTCTTAATGTCACCTTTTCTGATTAAGAAGGTTTCCAATGATTAGGGTAGATAGGTGAGGCTGTTCATATTCAAAAAAGAATCAAACCAGCCAGATACCTTTTCCTTGTGCCTTTTTCCATGCTGGCATTTCCTGCATGGCACTTGGGGGAACTGCCCCAAACACAGAAATCCTTTTGCTTGATACTTTTTTGGTAGTCTGTTCAAAAAAGGCCTCAGAAAACAAACAGTAGTGTCTGAAACCCTCAGGCAATCTGTTGCAATGGGTGCTGTTTGAGACCCCATGCTACTGGCTGGTGTGCACAGCAGTGCCACTCATCTGTCTGGGCCTCTGGTGGCCCACTGCCAAGTAAACACAGGAAAAATCTGCAAGAAAATGAAGAAATCCTTTTGTCTTCCTTCCTCAGCCAATTTAAGTAACCACAAGCGTCCAAAACAAAAAACTACCAGCAGCAGCTGAGCAGTGTCATGCAAAGATGCATGCTGGGGAGATTTAAACCAAATCCCACAACCAGCACTGCCTCATTTGTGTGTAACTCTGAGGTCACTGGGGTAAACCTAGAAGACTAAGGCCTGAGTTTTTGCTTACTGAGTTTTACCATCTAGCTTTACTGGTACAGAGTGTAGTAATCTTGCCAGAACAGTTTTCCTGTTGAAAGCACCATGCTAAGGTTAGCTGTTTCCACAAAAGCAGCTTCCCCAAATCAGAGAGCACTGCACTCACAAAAGCCATCCCTCAGCAACGGGACAGTAAAATAATAGCTGACCTCTGGCAAACTCAAAAGGTTTGATGTCAGCAAAATCCTGTACATTTCATGTTTCACTGCTTACTGTATACAGACTTTTGTCTTTTAATCACTGCAGAAAAAGAGATCTATTTCTGTTGGTTTTTTTTTAGCCCAGTGAAACAAAAAGGGCAGTCCATCTGTAGTCAAAGACTAGGACTCCTTTAAACAAGACAGCTCCTTCTCAAGCTAAACTAATGACTGGGGGAATATTATTCCTGTGGATAGGTGTATGTACATCCCAAGCAGTAACTGCACATGCTTGTTGGCTGTTGCAAAGATAAAAAAACTACCCTCTGAAAATACAGTTTAGCACATGCTTGCAAATGCATACATCAAGCTACTGCTGCTGAGCTACAGGGCAGGTGAATTCTTTTATTTAAACTGGAAAAATACAGTAATTTTTATACATGATTGTGACTCGAGTCAAATGGGAGCAGATTTCAGCCAAAGCAAAATCAACTCAAAAATCATCTACATGGAAAAGTTGTGCATGTTCAAGACAGCATGTGAAGAGCACACTGCCTAGATCAACACAGAATCCTCACCCTCCCTGCACTGAAGTGTACACCAGTTGTAAGCAGGGCCTTTTTCCACGCTCAGTTTATCACTTTGGAATGGAGTTAAATTTAACTGGAGGTACTAGATGTAAGACAGCTTCAGTGCAGAAAAACAGCGCCCGCAGGAGGACTTACAACAGCATGGCTGTAACTCTCTAAATAAGCAGTGCTTGGGCAAGTCAGGCTTGTGGCTGGAGGAGTCTTTTCAGCCAGGCACTTGCCCAGCAGCAAGAATTACGCAGAGGAGAACTGAGCTGCCTCCAGCAGCAAAGGATGCAGCAGCTGTGGTCACCATGCCATGCCCTAGGCACAGAAGCCCTGACCATCTGGTGGGGGGCTACAAAAGGGCCATCTCCCCACCTGTTTCATGGCTGATAAGACAGAAACAGTCCACACCATATGACTAGCAGATAAAACTGTAAACATTCAGAATGATGTAAGCAAGCAGGGTGACTTACTGGAACAGTTACCTTTCTTTAGTAATACCACTGTGGCATCGCAGTTGCTGTTATCATCCATTTCTGTGTTATTTGCTAAACCATTCACCATATTTGCAGAGTTTTTTGTCTTCCTTTCGAAGCAGTGATGAATGGTGGAGTTGTACCTGTGCAAATGAAAAACTCCAGATGTACCTTTGCTTCTTCTATGTGGATTTCTTGACACTTCTTTTCCTAAACTCATATCCTGTGCGATCCAACTAAGGAAGGGAAGAAGATCCCTCCGGTTTTAACAAAATCCAACCACAGTATGACAGAGCTCTAACTAAACAGTACACAATGCAATCTCTCTCTACCCAGAAGGCTATGAAAGATACAAGACATGAGCTTTGAATGACATGTATGTATCATCTTGTATGATGATTACTTATCATAATCCAAATTACTTTTTGATCACAGTCACACCTGAGTATGAGTGTTGTTTTACTTGTGGAGATCTACCACAGAAACATAAGACCATCTGCTAAGTTCTGTCTCAACTTCACAGAAGAGAAAAAAAAAGAAAATCTTTTGTTTGTTATTTTACTCAGAGTAGCCAGAAGCTGACACAAACATGAGCCAAGGATCTCACCACGATACTCAAAGGCAAGGGCAGACCACTGTGAACACCTGGCTGAGGTCCCTCACCAGGCCAACAACCTCCCCAGCTACATTCAAAGAAGCGTGAAACATCTATTCACAGTACATCAGGAAAAAAAAAAGGCCATTCTAGATTCAGACATGAAAATTGTCCGTGTTGCTGGTCAGTTACTTGTTGCAAGGGTGAAGCTACCCTCCATATTAAAGTTTCTTATTATTAGAAGTGAGATGAATTCTGACTTGTGTTACCTTCAACCCAGTCTGAGTGTTTTGCTTTTCTCACTGAGAATTGCTCTCACAATATTTACTCTATTCATCATTTCAAAACAAATCTCTACTCTTACTTGCTGAGACAAGACCACTGGTGTGCTTGGCAGCTGACAGGTTTTGTTGAATGTTCCAGTTTAAATTTGGGGTTCCTTTCCACCAGCTTTTAAAAACAAGGCAGAAGGAGGGGAATCAAACAGCAGAACAGACTAGCTTTGCTCGCCTGAACCTGTGTGAGAGCACTCACATTGGTCAGATGCTCAGAAGTCAACGTTGACTATGCTGTAGTTTTAGCATGGGGTTCCAAGCAAGCAAATTGCTGTAGAGTTCTGCATTCATAAAAAGTAGACCAGAAGCTCCTACATTTCTCAGTATGGATGCTAAAGTGAAGTCAGAAGAGGCTGCTTTGATGTGACCTGGAGACAGATTTGGTTCTCTGCTCTGCCACAGACTTGCTGCACTAGCTGTGTTTGGTTCACACGGTGAGATCCGCAAAGCAACATCCACCTTTAGATGTCTGATCCTCAGATCTGTACTATGGGGATAAACAACCCCTTCCTGTCTCCTCAGGCTAAACAACAGGTAAGTACATGACAGGGCAAGCTGCTTTAAGCCTTGCTATTGGAGGTACTGCTGGCATGCAAGCTGGGTGATGCAGCAAGAAGCCTTGCCCACAGCCTGCAGCTCTTTTAATTACCTTTGCAACCTCTGGAAAAGCATTGGAGCAGGGAGCCTTGCAATCTAAGCAAACCGAGGGCACATTTGACTTACTTCATGATGATGATGTAGATGATATACATCAGCACTAAGACTAAGGACTCCCACCTGCAAACGAGAGTGACACACAAAACACATGAGAGCAAGGCACAGCAGTCAGTTGCCAACTTCAGCCATTCCCTCATCTGCATGTGACAAACTTGCAGACTTGACCCTCTTGGGCTCTAGAAAAGGGAATACATAAAGAAATGGCTCACACACCCATGCCTGATGCCTCCTCTGTCTTCTTGACTTCTGCTCTGGTTTTACTTGGCCAAATCAACCCATCGGCTAAGAAAAAGTGACTCAACTCAGAAGTTCAGTGAACAAATAACGCACCCAAGGAACACTGACACTTCTGCAAGGACAGTACCTGTGGGGGCTGTGGCAGAGGGAGGGGAGCAGTCGTCTTGCCCTGCCTGCGTGAGTACAAAAAGCAGGTTGCTGTGTTTTTTGAGCATGCTAAAGCACACAGATCATGCTGAGACCACCTGAACAAGAGGCAGCTGCTCTTTTACTACTGATGCTGCATAACCACTGAGAATGCAGCAGGCAGTAGTTTGAACTGCTGATTAGATATTGTCAGGGGTTTTCTCCATATGACTTTTAGAAGTTGCTTCTAGGTAGGCTTTTTTATTGACCAGAGTGCTGTATTCTGAACAGTTCTCCACTGCAAACTGCTAGTCCTTTTGGAAATCACCCATTATCACATCGCTGTATACTAAAACTCAAGAGCCATTTTCTCTTTAAGGATGTGGAGACATTGCACTAACCATATCAATATCTCATTCCCTGCTTCTGGCAGTTCAACACTCAGCTTCCGCATTGATGTTTTTTAGTTGAAGGGCACAGTCAAACACAATTAGGCCTCGAGTCAATTTTAGTTAAAACAAAACAAAACAAAGAAAACCAAGCCATTGCAAAACTCAGTGTTTCAGAAATCCTTCTCTGAAATTACACATAAATCCCCCAGTAAGAACAAGCTTAAGAAAACATGCAACCCAAAGAGCCTGCCTCCCCCTAGTGCTGGTAATCTAAATAATACTGGCTGTGCATGAAATCAAAGCTACCACTGTCACTCAACAAGACCCAAGAGGTCCTTAAAAGAAAACCATGAAAGCAAAACAACTGAAAGTACACTTTTAGAAGTGTTTGAAGCCCTCCTAGCCTACCATACCTACTGCAGTACATTGAAGCACATTAATGGGGATTTTAACATTATTTCATTTTTCTTTAAACCAGTCAGTCACTTTTTAATATTGCCTTTTTAAAATTACTAAACATCCAAATATTGGAACACACTTATTTGTGACTGTTTAGGTGGCCCCTTTTCATTTCCAAGCAGCTGATATCCCTGGTACTAGCACCCCAGCAGCAGTCCTTGCCTCTGCTGAGAACATAAACATCCCTGGGATGCTGCAAGGTGGGCAGAGGGCACCTGCTGTCTCTGCTGTATCAGAAAACAGTCTGAGTGATGCTCTCCTAGGCTTTCCTCTCTGGCTCAGAAAATAAGTTATTCTAGCCTATCTTTTGCTGAGGCTTCTGATGGAGCAGTAGACTGTTGCCTGAATCATCCTGCAGAACTTTTTAGCTTTCCCCTCCTCTCCTGATGAACCCCACCCCAGAAAAAAATGAAAAGAAGAATAATTCACTTACCAGGAAACTTTTTCGTCATAAATAAACTGCAGAGAAAAGGTTTTAAAATAGGCATATTATACACAAAACCACACTGGAAAACAGCTCATCACCTGAATAAGGCACAAAGCATGCAGAGCAACCCAGGGCTCAGGGTAACAGGATTAAGATCTGGCCTGTTTTGGCACTGCTCTCCTGCACAGCCTTTGAATTTTCCAAACCTTAGCTTCTCTCCTCTAGGAAAGGCAGGTACTCCTTCCCAAATGTCACAGGATCCTTGCATACCCCCAGGGCTACAGCAGCAGGGAAGCAGAAGTGGTTACAGAGGAAACAGACATGAGTCAGAGAAGAGGCTACATCTGCCTCTGGTCTCACCAGAGACATGAACTCTTCCTCTGACCTGTTCTTGGGTGGCAACAGGGTGATCAGTTCATAAATTTACAGCCATCTCCACAGCTGATGAGAAATTCTGCTAGCTAATAAGTGGCCCAATTCATTCTTTGCTTAAGATCTACATGACCATCATGCTAGACTTTAACTACTATGATAGTCGCTATTTTAGCACACCTGCAGAGGGATGCTGAGCTTTCAGAACAATGCTGCGCAAGCATCCTCGGGAAAGAAACGTCTTTTTCTGCTCGTGTAACGTGTTCCGTGTCGGGGAAGAAACAAGCCTGTGACAGAGTGGTGAAGGGTGCCTGCCCATCCACACCCGGTTTCGGAGGCTCTGCAGAGGCGACCAGCAGATGGCTGCAGCGCTCCGCAGCTTGGCCCTTACCCAGCCCAGCTCCACCACCACCCCCCGCCAGCCGTGCTGGGCGCAGGGGGGGCCCGGCAACACCTCTGTGCCTCCGCTTTTCCTTTCACCTCAGACACCCAGAGTGCCCGGCGGGGGCTTGGGGGGTGCCGCGCCGGGCATGTGCACGGGCAGCCCGGGGGTGGGGGCCGGACCTTCGCGGCAGCACGGGGCCCCTCTCCAGGGGGTGGGAGCTGGGGTGGCACTCAGCACCCTGCATCCCCTCGGGATCTGCCCATCGGCCTCGGTGAGGAAGCAGCTTTCCATTCCTCTTTCCAAAGCATCTGCTTGGAGCCCCATGCTGTGCGCAGAGGCCATACTTGCACTAGGGAAACACATCCATAGCAGCACACCAAAGAAAAGGGAGGTAAATGGAATGAGCTTCTGAAAGCAGAGTGAACCCGCTTCCCTTCGGCTATATCATCAGTAAATACAACTCCCATGCGAGAGCCGGCACCAAGCAATAGTTACGCTGGTTACTGGAAGAAAACATGACCATAAAATGTTATGCATGTTTGAAGTTACAGCTCCCAGTCACTGTCATCTAATCTGACAAGGACTCTTTGAGGTTAAGGTGTGTTGGTGTGAACAGACACGACAGCAAGTGCACTGACCTTTGTGATTAAAAATACCACCCCTCCCACTATTGCCTCTAATGACTCTGATCCACACTCCCTTCGAGTTATGATCCACAGGCATCTTTTTCCATTCAAGGGAAATAAGGAGTAACAGTTTTGCCAAGCTCTACAAGAAGACAAGGTAGCTTTGTAATGTTATTTTAAGGTTAAAAAAAAAAATCACAGGGCTGAATGAAGGTGAGATAAGCATGGCAAGCGTGGTTTATCCACTTCTAATCTCTGTGATTGAGAGTTCACTCATTCTTATCAAATGGCCTGGAGCACCAAACAGGTGACTTTACACTGCTTTGCTATTTATTACTGGATCACTGCAACTCCTTTGCTAGTGGAAATGGAAGGAATCAAAGTCACATTGATTTACCCAGCAGAGGATCAAGCTTTTTAAAGTTGCTCAACAGTGGCAGCAATGTATTGATATCACCTCAGGAGTATTTATGATTAGTTAACACACCAGTGGAGTGCAAGTTTTAATACATCATCACAAGCTTCTGTTTAAAATACTATGAGAGCAACCTTCTACAAGCAATAGCATCCCTCAAGAAAGATGACTTTCAGCTGCAGCGAAGTCTCAATGCCCTGATATGGCAAATTATCCCTACAGAGCAAAGCATTTTAGTGCCTTCTAAAAATCTAAGGCACACAGAAATCTAACAAAGGGGGAATCCCACACATGCTATGCTCTACATGGAGCCTGTCACTTCTCTCCCAGCTGAGCCATCAGAGACTGGAGAGTCAGTATTTGAATAACAATGTGCTGCCACCTAAATTTGATTCTGCCTAAAAAGGATAGGAAAGATCCGAGGGACTGTGAAGCCAAGGGTTCCTAAGTGAGTGAAGAGGAGGAGAAACTTCCTAAACTGAAGCAATATTTGAAAGGAGAAATCCTCATTTGCCATTAACTGGGGAGCAATGCTGCATATAAAAGGGTTGGTAAATCAGCTAGGAGCTAAATCTTTAAACATTTAAAATGATTTCTGTTCCTCCCATCTTTCTCTGTTTTCTACTAACAGGTATTTAAAAGTCATTTGCAATGACTGCTGTGAAATAAGGCTGAAGTGGGTCACGCTCCACATCTCCCAAGCCACAGCTAGCCATTTAGCATTGTAATGTGGGAATAAGTGTTCTGACAATGTGTTCAAGCCTCCACTAACGCTTGGAGTTGCACAGTCCTGCTGCCCTGGCTGCATGAAGGACCTTGAATGCCAGCTGTTAAGATGAGCAGAAGAGTGGGCATACACAGAATCAAAGAATGTTATGGGTTAGAAGGGACCTCAAAAGATCATCTAATCCAAGCCCCCTGCCAGAGCAGGATTCCCCAGAGTAGGTGACACAGGAACACGCCCAATACGTCTG
The DNA here is from genome assembly GCA_013399015.1 of Galbula dea. Classification (NCBI taxonomy): domain Eukaryota; kingdom Metazoa; phylum Chordata; class Aves; order Piciformes; family Galbulidae; genus Galbula; species Galbula dea. The sequence continues at coordinate 1,087,051 of VWZX01000621.1, forward strand.
GAAGGAAGCTAACCTGAAGCTTAGTTAAAAAATAACCTGATGTTATGGAATATGCTCCAAAAAGGAAAGGACTTCTGCAGTTCTGTAATTATGAAGAACAGCTTATACAGAAATAAGTATAAGAAAAGTCTTCAGGATAACAGAGATGTCTGTTCAATGAGCCACACAACTGTCTACATTTTGCCTGTATGCAGGGTTGAACTATAGCAGTTGCTTTATCACCCAATGACCCTTCGCCAGCTGAGAAAAGGGATTGGGAGGAGGTGAGAAGACCCATGGGTTAAAATGAAAACAGATGTAGTGAAACAGCAAAATTAATACCAATGCCTAAATAAAGTATACAAAATTCTACTCTGCACAGCAAATGTACAGTGGTCACAATAAATGGGAAAGCAATCCTCAGGAGCAGAATAGTGAATGAGTCCCTCAAGGAATGGGAAGAGGCAGGAAGAGGAGGAACAGGACCAGGAGGCATTCAAGCAGGAACATGAGCTCAAGCAGGAGCAGACCTTAGCAGACTTCCCCCTTTACACTGAGCATGACATTTGTCTGTCAGGAGTATTTATGTCTGGGACACACCTGTGACCTACCTTGGGACAACTGCCCTCACTAACTCAAAACTGCTAACAGCCTTCAGACCATGGCTGGTCTGTGATTCCATCCCAGTGAAACCAGCACAATAACATTCTCACTAAATAGATATATAGCTAGGAATTTCAGGGGTGAACTGGACAAAATGTCAAGAGAGAATGGTTCTGAAGCAGCTGACAACTACAAGGCTGAACCAGCCATGTAAAAACCTTGCCTTGCTTAAAGAATTTAAGAACTGTTTACAGATTCAACAGATTTTAACTTGTTTGACACCATGCAATAAAAGAAACAACCCACCCAAACAACAGGTTATATGCCAGGTACTGCCCACGTGTGTTGCTTACTTCAACAGAATGCCTGCTAGATGCCTTCAAGCCCATGCAACGTTATTCATTACAAGTAGTGGGTGTGCCCAACTTTGTTGTTTAAGAACACTTTTTGGTATGAAGTTGCTGTCTAGATGTCAAAGAAAAAAAAGTGGGTTTTATTTTGTTTTTTAATTTTGCAGCTTATTGCTAATAATTATGAAGAAAAGTTATTTATTCATCAGGTGCAAAAAGGCTGACCTTGCAGAATAAAAGTACAAACACATTGAGGCAAACCCTCTGTTTGAGATGAGACAGAGGCCACTGCACCTACAGAACATATATGGTATACAGGCATGTGCAGAATGAAGGCAAACCAAAGCACTGTTGAAACTGCAACTAATAAAAACAGTGCAAACTTCAGAAATGCAACTGTTCATCTTCTGACTCTTAAGTTCCCTTCTTGCTTACATATGGAAGTTAACCTTACAAAATCACTCCTCCTATCTTAGGGAATGTAGGGTCCTAGACTAGGCTGGGGGTTGGGGAGGGAGTGGAGAGGGAAAGGCAAAAAAGCAGAGTAGTGATTGTTACCAAAAATAAAATAAATTTTTTACATTTCCTGGCTTTGCTTGGTATTGGTTGCACAGGTAATGTGAAAGTGATGGCAATGTCTTTATCTAAACACTTGTGCTAACATTTTTTCAGTGCATAGCCCATTTCTGAGAGATTCAGAGTACTTACTGAGCTTGATGAAAGCTTGAACAGGAGCAGCACTAAGAAATACTGAAACTGTAGCCTTCATTAGAGCTCTGCTGCAAGTGTCCACTGAACAAAAGGTGACCCAATTATATGTGGAAAAACTAATGTTTTGTAGTTGCTGAGGGCACAAATGCTGCCTGCTCACAGGTCAGTTAGACTTTTTTAGGAAGCTGTGAGGGTTGCTGTCAGGAGAGGACTGACCAACACACCCACTCCAGAGCTGGTGGTGGGGCTGCAGCACAGGGTTTCAGCTCTGCACCAGGACTAGGGCACCATGCTTCTCCCCAGTTATTGTTAGGGGGTCTCTGGACACACCTTGATCTCCTGCCCTCAAGTCAATCTTTTCTACAGAACTGGGGAGAATCATAAGTACATTTTTCCACAAGCACACAGCACTGGACCTAGGATCTTAGCTACAAGACTACAGTATCTTAGCAGTTTCTCTTTACAGGTGGTAGTAGACTATGGGCTCCCACAGAAGAATAACCTTAAAAAACTTACCACAATGAGTGCAACAACAGACAGTGTATAGTAGATTGAATCCCTCAAGAGACTCCATGACGACAGTGCAACGACCTGGGAAAAGAGGCAAAGCCAAGATGTCAGCCAGGCTCTCACCAGCACGACTGCCACACTACCAATGTGTGCCAAAGGTAAGCTCATCATTCTGGGTCAGTTGTCTCCATGCACACTAGGACAGGAAGCAGAGCCCCAAGCCAGAAATGCACTGTCTTTCTGCAGCTGCTCGAACAACAGGGAGATGGGAGGATGGCAAAACCTAAAGAGTAAAAGCTGTAAGGTGCAACATTCCAGCCAGGGTCAGGCAGACCTCCAGGCTGGGGTCTCGCCTGTTCATGTGACAGTAGGTCATGGGCAGCAAATGACTTCCATGCAAAGTTGCAGACATGCTAAATCACACCAGTGTTGTCAAAGCCATGGAAAGTTGAATAAGTCCCAAGTATTTATGGATGACAGAAGTTTCCCATGAGCTCAGCAAGCTATCTGACATCCTTTTCCCCTGAAATCCCTGCCATAAACACATGACACTGCCTGCAGCAGCAGCCCCAGGTCTGGCTTTGTGCTGCAGCCAGAGGCTGTGGGTGCTACCACTCTCAAGGCAGTTGGATGGTGCTTGACTTTACCAGCAGGACTCTTCTGTGCCAGCACAAGTGTATTGATGGAGAATGGTCACAGGAGATGAACAGTATTTGAGACAGGACATGACCCCTCCTTCTACCTGCCCTGTGGTTCACATCTGTTTCTTGTATTAATTTTCCCCAACCTGGGACTCCTTCCTTCCTTGAGAAAGGAAATCAACCTACAAAGCTGAGCAAGAGTGCATGGTATGCAATGGTCCAGTAGGCAGGGGACCACCATCAGACAAAGTCCTCAGCTGCTGCCTAGCAATGCGGATCCTCCCCATCCTTGTCCTACCACCACACACCTAATATTAGTATCTCATACACTAGGTTTCCAGGAATTTTAGGCTGCTGGATGATGGGCTTGTCCTTGCTAAAAATGCCAAATTCACCCATGCTGATTCAATTCAGGGGAGGTTAACTTGGGTAACAGGAGTCTCACCGCAAAACAAGAGACTGACAGCACAGAGCAGCAAGATCCCCAGCATTCTGCTAGGCTGAACCTTGGCAGAGCCACAGCTTCACCCATCACACTCACAAGTATCACTACAGCTCCATGTGCATTTGCACAGGTTTTAGGACAAATATTCAAGTTAACACTCCAGCAAAGATTTAAGAACAAAACTCAGGAACTTAAATGCAACATAGGAAAACTGCTGTGCAGTTCCATTTCACTTGATGCCTTCCAAATCCAGGGAAATGAGGAGGAACCATCACTGTAGGCTGCAATTCAGATCTTAGAAGAATAAAAATACCAGTAACTTAGCTTGTAACTTCATTAGTTGTATTCAAAAGGGCAGATTAAAAGCAGTTATCTGGTGTTAACATCTTCAGTATGATTATAGTTTTTGTAGCCCTAGGGAGTCCCCTCAGTAGAAGCTTCTCCTCAAATGTTTATTTCCCATTTCTGGAGAGCATTTCAAACATTGTGGGTCACATCCTTCACAGGTGTAAACCACAAGGAGGCAGATGGGAGATGACTAATTTACACTGATTTGCATCTGGCCCTTGAACATAGAAATGAATTTTCTGACCACAAACTCTAGTCATGCTTGTGCATGAATTCAGTCACAGAAACAGTATCTTCATTTTCATTTTTATGGTATCTAAAGAAGGATCCAATTTCAGAGTGCTAGCAAAAATATTCTCCCAGATTTCTCTGCATATTAACTCTTACAATATTGGAATTTTCCAGAACTGCTAGCAAAACAAATGCTTTAAAAAGATACTGAACAGCCTCTTAATACTATGGCTTTTTAAAGTGGATGTAATTTATGCCCAGTGCAAAGTCTCTTTATGCAACCATTGACACATAAGAAACTCCCATCTAAAATAAAATGCAGGCCTTTGAAGTCCTCGAGTCAGATTAGATTTATACCAGCTGACAATATATTTCAATGCATGTAAGGACAAATGAATGGAGATGCTTTATGATGGAAATTTCCAAATGTAGAAACCTGGAGCTGGGTTCATAATTCTGTTCAGAGATCCTTAATTAAATCTCACGTCTTACAGATAGTGGGCCCCCTTCAATCTGATCAAGCAATTTCTGTAAGAGTTTATACAATAATCTGACATTATTCTACTCAGCTTTTATGATGATGCTTCAGGTCCCACACACCTTTGTCTGCAGGGATGCTGGTGGGGATTTTACAGCTGTAAACTTAAGCTATGCATAATAAAAGTCATGACATTTCTGAAACAAATGACAAACCCTGTATCAGCAGGCTTGCTGGCAACTGTCACTATTCTATCTAACAAACCCTCTCCTGGAGGGAGATATAAGGGGTGTCACCAGACAGCAGAGTCTACCTGTGAAAGCAATGTGTCCTGGTTACTATGAGTCAAGCTACTATCACTCATGTTCTTTGATATTGTACAATAATCTTGAAGGTAGTCTGGAGTATTTTTCCAGGGAATTATGCTCAGGCACCCAAATGAGCACATTAAGATCCAGAAGCTTAATGCAGCTATAAAGCAGGGACACAGTGAGCAAGCCACAGACCAAGACACCATTGGAATCGCAAGGATTCTTGTGTTGATTTCAGCTTGGAGAGAAGGGAACATGCTCTTGTGCCTGGGACTTGTGCAGGCTGCTCACATTTCACAGACATTCTAGGTAGGTCTCCCTGATGCAGTAACTATGAGGCAATTAAATCTTAGCTTTCCTTAGGGTGTGGGTCATTTAACTGAAATCTCTGAACCATTTGATCACTTAGAAGAACAATATGATAGAGGAAAGCTGTGCACATAAGGTAACCAAGCACTGAGGGTAAAAGGAGCTAATTAGCACTCAGGGAAATGGCAGTACTTTCAGCCTGCTGACAAGAATCATGTAGTCTAGTTATAACTGTCAAGACCTTGAATGCCTAAGTTGTGCCATATATAGTCTTGAAGCAAAGACTCCACAGAAATCTTAAGGCACTGGAAACCACTTAAATTACAGTTTAGCAGACTAAGTCAGAAAGGAAATTGGGGAAGCAATCAGCTTGGGTAAAAAGATAATCAAATTTTAGTTTTAAATTAGCAATACTGCAAGTCAGCAGAGAGCTGGTCCTTTGGGAGCCAAGCATAACAAGGCAGCTTAAAAAACAATTGTCAGGTTACACATTTCCTCTGTTTGAAGGAAACACCCAAACTTCAAACCCCAGGCAAGTGCCCATTAGCCCTCTCTTTGCTACACTGGGAACAGAACCTGGCATCCCCAGAGCTGAAATGAAAAGCTCTTTAGTCCAGGCTTAAACAAGAGCAACTCCTGATGAGTCCAGTACAGATGAGGACCTACAGTACATGTGTGCCTCCATGTCACAGCATTGCTCTTATGGGTAAAATGACCAATATTAGATACTTGGTTTCTCACAGGTGAACTTCCACCCTGCAAACTCTTGTGTATAACATTTAGTACTCAGAATGCTTATTCCCCTTTTTGAAGGGCCAGAGAGCAAAGCAATCAAGATTATATCAGTTCCAGCTTGAGTTTTGTGGTTCTTAACTCCTGAAGTAGCACACACAATCACTCCCATCTAGCACACACAGGAGATAAGCCAACATGAACAGAAATCACAGGAAATCAGACACTTGCACCTGCTGCTCTTGGCATCTAAGTTAGCTCAAGACAGCCAGGGCCTTAGTGGCAATATACTCCATGCCCCATCCTAGGGCTTCACCATTTCTACTCTATAAAATTGACCCTTCTCTCTTCTGCCCTTCCACATCACTTCTCTCCTCTTAGCAGTGCAGAAGCTCTTGTCCCTCCCAGAAGAGACCTGGTGACAGAGTCCAGTCAGTTGGCTGTTTTATAGCCAGCTACTAGCCTTCTCTACCCATTACAGTGATGGGGCCAAGATGATCTGTGTGACGCAGAACATGGCTGCTGCTACCTCATTAAGGATGTTCATGCTCCTGACGACATAAGTCTGAGGCAGTCCAGAGGGGTAATGCATTGCTGGACATCTTCTGTGCTCAACTCTCCATGGGAAGCATGTTGAACATTATCTAAGCACATCCATGTTCTTCAGGGATCTTTTTTACTCTGAATTGTTTCATGGCTTTTCCTCCTCTCATGGCCCATTCTTTGCTTCACATTCTTGGGTTGAATGATCAGCAACAAACACTGCCTGGAAATGCTAGGCTTTGGAAGTAATCTTTCTAATCTTGTTTTTCTATTACCCTCTGGTACAGGTGGTCTAAATTTTCAGGTATTGAGTGCTAATAAGTTAATTTGTTAATGTGAAGAGGCAGGAATGCTTGTGCAAGGGTGTCAAAAGCTTATACACAATGCACCGAGCTGAAACACCCCTCATAAGACAGCAGCTCATACCAGTGAAGTCAAAAAGACTCCTCAGATTTTGTGCTGCTTGGGCATCTGTCTGGAAAAGCCAGAAAAGCTAAATTCATTCTGCCTGTCTTAATAGCAGCCTGGGAAATCCTAACTTCTGAGAAGCCAGATATCCCTGACTGCCTTCGGTGAATCTGTCAAGGGCTTCACTCTCTGGGAAAGATCTGACAGGAACTGATCTCTCAGGGCTTCTCACTTTCCCTTGACAAGGCACAGACTCTGCCTTTTAACTTTGCTGTTTATTATTTGAAGAACTCCTTGCTCAGCTCAGGTAATTACATAGATCCTGCCACCTGCCTGTTCATCCTCACTGGTCGTGGTATCAATGAAGCATCATATATTAATGTGAGAGAGTGACACTACCTTATTTGTATTCATCTCTATATTAGATTAGGCTGTAGACCCATCTATGACTTTCAGCAGCCACTGCAGAGCCTCTACACTGGGAGGTATATCCACATACATTATACTACAGAAAAGAGCTAGCCTGGAGGGTGAGTTGCCTACCTGGGACTGAAGAAATGCAGTCCTTGTTCTGCCCTATGGCCTAAGCTCAGGTTAGTTAATTAAGCACTCACCCTTCCTTGTACAAGATTTTTTTTTTGCCCAGCAGCACCACTGGAGAATAAATGCATGTGGGACTGCATGGGGCTGAAACCTTTCAGAATGGGGGACCCACAAATGTCATAGATGCACACTTACTGAGCTGTTGCACTCTGTTCATTTCCCACTCATTTCACCTCATTCACACGCAATTTTCTTTTGACAGTTTTTGTCTTTTCTCTTTTTGCTCTAGTGCTAACCAGCTTACCAGCATCCACTTGTTTTGTTTGCTGCATTCACTAGCCTTCCCAGCAGTACATGGAGCCCTTACTTTCACAAGCATCATTCCCACAGCAAAACATGGGATTGTGCCTGAGCTATGAGGCATGGGCTAGAAATCCCATACCCAGGAGCTGGTACAGTTTAGAGGGTGGTGAATCCCAGTGGCATGTTGACTCACTCTGTAATTCAGACACAGAAACAGCCATGCAGGTCCCACAGGATCTCAAAAGCTGCCCATTGGCCCTCAAACACCAGAGGCTCCCAGCCCTCACCAGTGGGATGTTTTTTCTGGCATCTGAATTGTATCTTCTTGGCTGCAGCCTTCATCCACGTCTGAAGTCTGTCACAGACATGACTTCTGGCCACATCCTTCCACACTATTGGCCCTCTGGGGACATTCTTCCAATGCTTTTCACACCGTCTCTGAGGTCACCTCACCTCAACCAACTCTTCCTTACCTTCCTAGTAAAATGTTTCATGAATCAGGGTGACACCCTTCCTGTGACTGCAGAAGATAAAACCTGCCAGAAAGGACATCAGCATTTCTGCTGGCTCCACCACAGCCCTGTGAGGACACAGGCACTCCCTGCCCCAGAGCAGCCTGCAGCACTGGGCAGCATTTGGCCCCCAGGAAAAATAGCAAAGGACGAGCTAATGGTGACGCCTGGGATTCAGAGGCTGCAGTCTTTGTGCTGTTTGAAAGGTCATGACCAAACAGAAGGTGGCAAATAGCAACTGCATGTTTAATATTCTGCACACACCTTCTCTCTCTCTCACAGCTAAGTGTATCAGTCCTATAGCAACTGTAATGAAGATACAAAGCAGGAAGGGTAATTACTGCCATCTTCCAGCAATGTTTACAAAGAGAGGAAATGCCTGACCATCATAACCTGCAAGTTAATTTTCACAGAACTTCCCTTGTGTTAGGCACTATTCCATCCTACCTGCAATGAGCAAATCAGTCAATCAGAAGCTAATAATCATTAGCTGCCAAACAAATGCAGCAGAGATCACAAGGTGTACTTCTCACCCCGGCTGCTCCCCCAGCAATCATCTGCCAGACTTAGGTATGAACCTCTGAGTCAATCACACTTATTCCCATTTTACAGTCCAGCGTTGGTGAAAGTAAGGTTCAAACACCTCTGGTTGTTTCATGAGGAGCTGGTGTCAGAGAGCTGCAGAAGCATGCAAAATCACAGCAAAGGACCAGCTCTCCACGTTGGCTGGAGCAGCCTCCCGCCCCGTCTGGGACAGCCCCATTGCACAGGTGAAGGACAGGTGAGGTTGGCTGCCAAACCGCCAGGCAAATGCACAAGGGACTATCTTGCACAGCAGAGCAGGAGTTCCTGACCCCATGTCCCCTCCTAGCATGCTGAACCACTATTGCAACATTTGATGTTGGAAGGAAAAGCCACTGCCACCTGCGCAGCCTTCCCTGAAAGCCTGCAGGCAGGCAACACCAGCCAAAGGCTCCTGTGCTGGGACAAATAGCACACGCTGGGGAGCAGATGGAGACACTCCCTTCTATACCCCATTGTGGTGTCTCCATGCTCTTGACATGCTGTCCCAACATCCCAGAACACTAGGAGTACCTGGCTCAGTCCTCTGACCATAATCTTTCCTGAGTACCTCCTGGCAAAGACACCAGAGTCCTGCAATGTAGCACTCAGGCTTGCAGGGGGCTTTCACCTATGACAAACACCCATCCCAGCCGAGGTGAAACACAGAATATGAGCACAGGTCAGGCAAAAAAAAATAAATGAAAAAAAAATCCAGCTCTTAAAATACATGTCTCTCTAACCCAGTAATTGCCAACTAGCTCTGATCTAATGGACTCACTGAGAGGAAAGCTTCCTTCCAATTACCAGCCCCCTAATTTTACCCCTGGTTAGCCATTCTCTGCAGAGTTCAACTGTCACTCCCGCTCCCGGTTCGTCCATTGCAGATCAGCTCAATTTATTCTCATTATTTCCCCAAGAATATTTGCTTTTTTAAGCAGCTCTTGATATTTTCATGACTGCAGCAGCAATCTGTCTCTGTGACAATTCTCAGAATGGAAACAGTGGACATTCTCCAAACCACAGGACAAAGCCAAAAATATTTCCTTGCTCAATTGGTACTCATAATTGTCCATGAGTTATTCAGATCAGCATGTCTTTTTAGCTCAGGTTCCTGCAGAGCCAAGGCAGCAGGGGGCCGAAGACCTACATTTGCAGACATCTCCTGGACCACAGACAATTCTGTGCAAGATTCTCAGAAGAATTCTGGGACAGCTGCAGACATGGTACAGGAAGGCATGCACAGGGTAAACATTTCCCAGTCTCCTCAGACTGGTCACTCCTTGTCAAACACAAAACTAGATGTTGTGATTCCCCTTGCTTTAACACTACAAATGATTTAAGAAAAAATCCTACCAATAGTAAGTCCACTGGATTGATTTGTGTGTGAATTTTGACAGAAAACTTGACCTCAAACAGTAACAGTATTTAAGTGGCAGTTAGGAACTAGACTTACTTTGATGCTTATAGCAATCCATTTTCAACTTTTCTGATTGTCTCCCCTATTTGTATCCTACTATTGAGTGTAAGCCTGTGAAGGTTTTGAAATACTAATATTAAAAAAAAATAATAATTGCAGCAACTTCTGTGACAGCTAGACCAGTCCTGGATCACTGCCCACCCAGACAGCAATCCTGGCTCTGCTCCTCCAGTACTTGAGGTTTCACATACACATGGCCATGCCAGCAGCTCTATGTTCCTATTAGGACCACAGCCTTGACTTCTGGAATAAATTCTGTCTTCAGTGGAAGTCTTGGTGCTAGATCCTTGTCTGGCTTATTATTCTGTCCCCTTCTTGCTTTCAAATCTGCCACACACTTCTGTAAGTGAAAGAGCAGGGACACAGCTACTAAACTACAGTTTTACGTTTTCCACTAATGGTCACAGACACCAACAAACAAACCCAACATTCCAACTCTCTGCTCCCAAAACTTCTCCACAATCCAGGAGTAAAGATCTCATGAATGTAATCATAAAGCCAAAGGTCAGTAATGACTCCATTCTGAATTTCTTGTTGTCAGTGAAATTAAAGCTTAAAAGATTAAGATGCATGTAAGCTAACTGTATGACAGACTAGATTAAAAATAAATTACAAAAGCCCCAGTTTCTTAAATAAACAATGTTCTACCTGGTTATTAAATCTCTGTTCAGTTTCCTCATCTCAGCTCTTTGCTATTTGTAACACCTATTCCTTAGGTATATTTTCACACTGAAACTGAGTGCACATCAGCTGACGACGCTGAGAGGCATCCTCAAATGCATTAAAAAATGCATCAGATCATATAATCACAGAATCATCATGGTTGGAAAGGACCCTCAAGATCATCAAGTCCAACCGATAGCCCTACACTACTCTTATCCCTAAATCATCCCCTGAAGAAACACATCAGTCCTCTTCTTAAAAACCTCCAGGGATGGTGACTCCACCACTTCCCTGGGCAGCCTATTCCAATACTTCACCTCTCTTTTGGTGAAAAATTTTTCCTAATATCTAATCTAAACCTGCCCTGGCTCAGTTTGAGCCCATTCCCTCTAGTCCCGTTGCTAGTCACAAGGGAGAAGAGGCCAACACTTGCCTCTCTACAGCCTCCTTTCAGGTAATGGAAGAGAGTGATAAGGTCTCCCCTCAGCCTCCTCTACTCCAGGCTAAACAACCGCAGCTCCCTGAGCCTCTCCTCATAAGGCTTGTTCTCCAGAACCCTTATCAGCCTCTCCAGCACCTCATATCCTTCCTATACTGTGGTGCCCAAAACTGCACACAGTACTCGAGGTGTGGCCTCACCAGTTCCGAGTACAGTGGCAAGATCACTTCCCTGCTCCTGCTGGTCACACTATTCCTGATACAAGCCAGGATGCCATTGGCCTTCTTGGCCACCTGGGCACACTGCTGGCTCATGTTCAGCCAGCTCTCAACCAACACCCCCAGGTCCTTCTCTGCTGGGCAGCTCTCCAGCCACTCCTCCCCAAGCCTGTAGTGCTGCCAGGGGTTGTTGTGACTAAAATGCAGGACCTGACACTTGGCCTTATTGAAACTCATACAATTTGTCTTTGCCCGTTGGCTGAGCCTGTCTAGGTCCCTCTGCAGAGCCTCCCTACCCTCAAGCAGATTGATGCTTCCACCCAGCTTAGTGTTGTCTGCAAACTTAGTAAGGGTGCACTCTATCCCCTCATCCAAGTCATCAGTAAAGATGATGAATAGGAGCAGTCCCAGCACTGAGCCCTGGGGAACACCACTAGTGACCGGCCGCCAGCCAGTTCTTAACCCAGCAGAGAGTACACCTCCCCAAGCCATGGGCTGCCAGCTTTTTCAGGAGGATGGTACAAGAAAATGTTGAGCTCTTCAGCTTCCAGAGGTCCAGTTTAAGATATTTTAAAAACAGTTTTCAGATTGTGGATGATAGCTTAGAAAATCCAGCCTTTACAGGAGGTTTTGGGTTGGCCATTAAAAATGTAGGCAGCTTGCATCATCGCTCCTTGAAAACTGGTTCTCCTCTGCCAAGGATAAAGACCTCATGAGATTTCATTGCTCATATCAGTGAGAAAAGACAGAAAATAAATAAATCCCTTCAGTCCAGAATCCTCATTGGTGATCTGCAAAGCATCATCAACACTAATTGAAAGAGAAAAATCAAGGTGCTTTCAGGCTACTGAAACACATTTCTACTTTTCAGTAATAAACCATGGCATAAATATGGGGTTTTTATATAATCTAGAACCACCTAAGTTTTGAAATTTGTATGAAGCTAACAAAGTCTTGCGGGTCTGATGGGTAGAGGTGACTCAAACATACTGGATTTGAAACCTTTTAAGATTTTCAGCACTGTTTAATAACAAACAAGGGAGACAAGTGCTTTATAATACTGAAGACTAACAGAAATGTCTTTATGGTTGTTTAAAACAATTTTGCTTGCTTGCATTTGTCAACCCTTCCCTAGACTTCGTAACACATAGAACTTCAGCTCTGGGCTGGTGCATGACAACCACATGGTTAATCTCCCCAGTCTGCTGTCATTATTTAAACCAAACCATTTTTCCAGCCCAACTTCATCCTTTCTGTCTGGGCCACAAAGTGATACAGTGATATATTAAAGCTGATTTTCACGTACATCGATTGTTTCTTAGCATGACAGCAGCTCTTCAGGAGCATTACAACACTACCACAGTTATCTAGAAACACTATAGCAAGGTGTAACAGCAAATGGTATAAACAAGTCATGCCACTTTTAGACACCCATCCTCCAAGCAGCTCAGTCTGCAGAAATGAGTTTGGCTGCAATCACTTGCAGGACTGGGGCTCTAGCTACCAAGGTGATATATTCCTTAACGTTTCATAATTAAATAAATAAACGAAGTGGAAGCTTTTCTAATTACTGCCTTGCTTGAGGGTTTCTGGCAGCCTGCTCCTAAGCTTCTTCAGACTGGCTGAGCATTGAGCACTTTTCCCCTTCACACAGCACCAGGTCCCAGCAGCATCTTCCCATATGAGGCAGGGCAAGAGACAGGACAGGCTCAGCTGATGACCAGTGAAATCTGAGGGTAAGCCTGTAGGAAGGGTGGCCAGGATCTCCATGGCTCTTAACATCGACTTCCAGTACACACCAAGGGGGAATGGCAAAGCCTCCTATCCCAAAGGCAGAGGTGACAAGCACTGTAGGAGACGCAGTATAGCCTGAGACCTGCTGGGTGTTTGGAGTAAGGAGAGTACACAGGCAGGCTTCCCATTTTTGACTTGCCTGGGTGGGTAAGGGAGCTATGTTACAAGTTTTCAGTGACTCTAGAAACACATCCAGAAGGAAGTGGCTGTTCACAGTGGCTGTTTCTCCACTGGGATTACTGGGATTAGTGGTGGGAGTCTCTAGCTGTGGGCAGATGTGACACAAGGCTCCAGTATGAACTGCCTGTGGGGTCCACCAAGTCTGCAGTTGGGCAAGAAGAGGAAAACAACGGAAAATGTAACTGCCTCAGTCCTAGAGCAAGCTCCTGTACCTCCAGAGGTGCCTCCTTGACATGGATAAAATTAGCTGGGAGGAGTCACATTAAAGAGCCACCAGGCAGAGGAGTGGGGAGAAGAGAAAGAAAGCACTAGAAGTTAGGAGGAGGAATAGCTAAGTCACTTCCATAATGCAGGTCAAGAATGGTCCTAGGGATGAAGCCCATGATGACAGAAGTGTTTTCTGTGCCCTCTTCCAGAAGGTAAAACATGATCTAGGAGAAGCAAAGGGGCTTATACAGCTAAAGCAGCTGAATACTGCCAAAAAGAGCTGGGCTATATGGACATTGAGATGGCCACTTAAACCAAGGTCAGCCCAGCAAGGAAACTTGTGCAGTGCTGAGGTGGAACAGCAGGAGAGGTATCTGGAAACAGAGGGAGCTGCCCTCTGAACAAAGAACATGCCACAGCATGCTATAAATTCAGGGGAAAAAAGGGGGCCACGCCAGCTCTAATTGGCCCCTAAAATGACAAGTTATTCTTTTGTACTTAATCTCTCTATGCTTTGTTTCCCCATCTCTAAAACATCCCTTCATCTCAGAGAGGTTTGGGGAAAATTAATTAATTGTTCATCAACTGCTCAGATACAATAGCAATGAGATCGGCAGAAGTTCAAGAGGAAATTAATAATTCTTCCTCTGGAACAAGGCTTGAATAGAGCCTGGTAAATAAGGCAGAAGGGCACACACTGAACAATGAAGAGAAAACAAAATAATGAATAGCTGCTCATTAAGTAAGCAAAGTCCATTCTCTGCACTGAGGGAGGCAGGGACCCTGCGGAGAAACCAGCATGGGATCCTGTAATTAAAGACTGTATAATAATCCATGCACACCAGGGGGGCAAATTAAGGTTGCACAAGGAACCTTAACACCTCTATTTTCTAACTTTTTAGTGTTTGGCTTTCAACCTTAACAATGCTCTTTTAACAGGAGTTTTTAGGGTGTGCAGTGTCATATAGATGCGTGGGCATCATATACTTCCCTTCTCTAGTTCCAGCAGTGGGATGTCTTTTGTGATTTATTCTGAGAAGTGTGCCCTAGCAGTCATTAAAAGAGTAGAAAAATAATAAATTGGAGCTGGTGTTCTAGTAAATGCATACCAGCTTTTTGGGGTTGTGGGCTTGGTTCTTTTTTTAAACAAGATGTAAGTAGCCAAACAGTATTTTCTTAAGGCAAAGAATAATACACCCAACGTAGTGCATACATCCTACAACCTAACTTAGAAGTAAAACATATCCTGGAGAAAGGTGGTCAGTATTTTTTAATTCAGTCTTTTACCAGCCAAAAAAACCCAAGCAAACAAAAAGTTTTCTCATGATATCAAACAGTTCTGCAAAACTAAACAGCACTTCAGCTCTCTTTGGGAAACGCTGCCAAAGTCCCTTTGCAGGTTACAGTTCTGGGTTTTCCAGTCAACAGGCAATACAGCACTCCCAAGCACTCTAGCACCAGGCAGCTGTCCCATCAACTTCACCACAGAAACATTTCCTCACCCAGCTCTGGGTTGAGCACCCCAGGATGAGATGAAGCAGCCCCACCACAGAGCTACTGCTTACCAAGTGCTGCTTCCTGTCCTGCTCTCCATCCACCACTTGCTCTGCTGACATCTCCAAGGAATCCAACATCTGTATAGCAGCTCGTGCTGCTCAATGAGCAGGATCCCAACATGCTGCCACAACTGCAGCTGCCAACTGCCCTCATCAACACAGAAAAGCTCCCACTGGAACATTACAGTTACTGCTGGCAGATGTGACAGGAAAGCAAAGGTGAGATGACCTTTACAACCTCGATAATTCTGCTTGCAGAAATCAACAGTGGGATTATTTTCCAACTGTCCCTTCCCAGCTGGAGGCATCCCACGTGTAAAACAGAGAGAGGGGGAACAGTTTCAACCTTTCTTGTCCTCTGATAATCTGCAGCAGCCACCTCCTGACAGCAGAGCATTTAATGATGGGTTTTGATGAACATGAAGGCCAAGTGAGCATCATCGGGCTGCAATCACCATAGGCATGGGCTTAACACTCTGCTTCTCTCCTCCCACCCAACAAACCAGAAACTGGTCAGCCTCAAGGATGCCTGAAAGTTGCTTTCCAGGGCAGGAGTCCCACAAAATAGGTTTGTGTGCTGAGCAGGCTTGGGGGAGGCTAACATGACAGCAAAGTTTGGCTGGTAAATCCCTGCCCACTGACTCATTGGTCTCATCTGAAAACTGGAGGACTCTGGCTGCTGACTCCTCAGGTCTGAGTTCAAAAGAGAAAACCCTGGTCTGACTGAGCTGGAGTGCAAAAGCAGTGCAGATTGACAGCTTGCCCTCAGGCTCACCTGGCCCACCACAAGGCAACTCAACACTGAGATCCAGGTCCCCATCAGAACTGAAACCCAACTGCCAACCAAATTTAGCCTCTATGTTAGTGCACCCATGGAGACATTGATAATAGAAATGAATTCACGTTAATACTAACACAAAAAAAGATGAATCACAACAGTAGAATTGAATGGGAGTAGGAAAAAATGAAAAGCACAAACCAAACCAGAGTTTCATCTAGAATACTGGAATTATTTAAATAGAGATTTCTTATTTGCTCACTTAAATCATGATTCCATGCAGTGATGTTAATCATTCCAATTCCCATCCACCCTTCCGTGTGTTAAAATGTAGCAAACTAAGGTTAAGTGACTTGATGAAACCACATGCAAACCACTAGCAAAGTCAGGGAAAACAAAGTTGGGACAAATTAGTCACAATCTCAGTTCTTGTCTTGAAGGAGACTCAGAGACTATTTTTAGGATGACTTAGAGCAGCCATCCCTCCTTTGAACTTCGGAAAGCAATCACACATGGGAGGCCAAGTTACTTACAAGAGCATTTTGCTTGTGTTATATCCTTCAGAAACAAACATCCTCTACCTGTGAATGGCCTCTCAAGATTAACATTCTCTGTCATCCCTCAAACTCTAGCAAGCCTTTTCCACTGAAAGCTGTGGTTTGTAGCTAGTTTGTAGCAGCTTTGAGGCACGCAATCAATACCGTGGAGAGTGAAAATCAGAAGAATTAGCTCCTCTGCCATCGTGCTAAACAGTTAATAGTCTTCATTTGCTTGACAAAAGCAACCTGAGCAAGAAGTCCTGCTGATAACAGGAGGACACCTCTGGGGAAGACAGCTTCATGCCCTCGGCTTTCATAGTAAGAAATAGAGTAGAACTACTAACATACTGAGCACATGTAGCTTCCAACTGCATGTTCACACGCAAACCAA
Organism: Galbula dea; assembly: GCA_013399015.1. Taxonomy (NCBI): domain Eukaryota; kingdom Metazoa; phylum Chordata; class Aves; order Piciformes; family Galbulidae; genus Galbula; species Galbula dea. The sequence goes on from VWZX01000621.1 coordinate 1,103,814, forward strand.
AGGAGCTTAGGTACTGCTAAAAGGAGCATTAAAGGGACTACTGCTAAGAGAGCTTAGGTACTACTAAAAGGTATTGCTGCAGGGCTCTTCCTGAAGCCTCCCCATAGTGAAAATGTTTGCCTTCATGCTGAAAAAGTTCATTGCTAATGCTAATAAAATTGTATTATTTTTGTATTTTCCAGAAAGGTCCAATATGTCTGCATGGTTTCTCACACTGACCAAGCTATACATGCCCCTTCTCTTAAGTCCTTCTTCAGAGCTGTACTGATAATCATAGAATCACTTAGGTTGGAAAACACCTCCAAGATCATCAAGTCCAACATCACCACACACACTAAGCCATGTCACAAAGTGCCACACCTACATGTTTTTTGAACACTTCCAGGGATGGTGACACCACCACTTCCCCAAGGAGGCTGTTCCAATACTTAACCACTCTTTCAGAGAAGGAATGACTCCAACCTGAACCTCCCCTGGCACAACTTGAGACCATTTCCTCTTGTCTTATCCCTAGTTGCCTGGGAGAAGAGACCAACTTCCACATCAATACTGTAGAGAGCAAGAAGGTCTCAGCCTCCTCTTCCTCAGACTAAACTACTCCAGTTCTCTCAGCTGCTCCTCCCAAGACTTGTTCTCTAGACCCTTCATCAGCTTTGTTACCCTTCTTTGGACACACTACAGCAATTCCAATGCTTTTCTTGTAGTGAGGGTCCTAAAACTGAACACAGTATTCAAGCTGCAGCCTCACTAGTACGGAGTACAAGGGGACAATCCCTTCCCTATTTCAGATACAGATCACACTATTTCAGATACAAGCCAGGATGCTGCTGGCCACCTTGGAACACTACGCTGCTGGTTCATGTTCAGCCAGCTGTCGACCAGCACCTCCATGTCCTTTTCCACTGGGCAACTTTCCAGCCACTCTGCTCCAAGCTTGTACTATTGCATGGCGTTGTTGTGACCCAAGTGCAAGACTCAAGGTACCCTGGCCTTGTTCAACTTCATCCCATTGGCCTCAGCCCATTGATCCTGCATGTCCAGATCTCTCTGCAGAACCTCCTTACCCTCCAGCAGATCAACACTCCTGCCCAACTTAGTGTCATCTGTAAAGGTACTGAGGGTACCCTTGACCCCCTCATCCAGACCATTCATAAAGATATTAAACAGAACTGGCCCCAATATTGAGCCCTATGGAGCACCACTTGTGACTGGCCATCAATTGGATTTAACTCCATTCACCACAACTCTCTGGGCTTAGCCATCCAAAATGTTATCCTGTTTCTCCTCTTTACAAATAAGTCTGGACAGTAACATTTCAAAGAACATTTTATGAAACTGTAAAAATACTAAGCATGTTGGCAAGCACTAAGGTGAATGCAGATTCAGGTATTTCAATATGAAGTCAATCATCTGCAATTCAGATAGCAACTCAAATCTCACAATATAATTACTTGAATTTCAGATGAATAGCTTGGATTACCATAAGCAGTCTGAAATGCCAGAAAACAGGCAGAAATCATACTAGGAATGGACAGCCTTACTGCTAGTGAGGAGAAAAGGGGCATCCTTGGAAATATTCAAAATCTGAGTGGACAATGCCCTGAGCAATCTGATCCAACTTTGAAATCAGCCCTGCTTTGAGTTGAAGGAGTCAGGGTGGTGAGGGCTTTAGATCAGAGACCTCCAGAGATCCCTTCCCACGTAATTCTCAATATAAATAAAGAGATAAACTACAAGCAAAGACTGCATCGTTCTTCTACAACTTCATAAGTCATACCAGTCACCAACAACATTGTGCCAGCTCAGCACACGTATCTGGAACTATCTTGTACAAAGGCAGCATCTTTTGTGATGCTCCAGAAGCGTCATTGTTCTTTTAGAGGCATCTTGCATGGCTCACTGAAGCACATTTTTACCAGCCTGAGGCACAGACATTTCCTTGCTTCTTTGGTCTAAAAGAACCAGATACAAACATAACAATGCATTTTTCAATAGCTACCAAGAGGAGGTGTTAAATAACCAACTTCTATTCCTTTGACCACCCACATATCTTGAGCAGCTTAAAATGTATGAGTTGACATTTGCTGTTCTGCTTTCCACTTCAAAAATGGAAGAGGGATAGCATAGGGCCCTATTAAAAAGAACAAAGGCAGAGAAATTTGAGGCAAGGTTGTGAACCTGGCAGCTGGTTTCATAGTACAGCCAAGACACAGAATGAAGCAAGAACTGTTAGGAATCATTAAATGCTCTTACCTGTCCTGCAAAAAGCCCACACACACCAATAATACAGAGAATGTTAAATACAGCCGAGCCTACGATGGTTCCAACGCCTACGTCTCCTTTTGTGATAAAAACACCTGAAAAACAAGTTCAAGGCAAGCTGTGTAAATTGGAAAGAGCAGAATTTTTCCACAGAAACTTGCAGACCTTACACTCCATTAATGAATCTAATGGCATGGACAAGGTCTGCCACTTTTTCTCCTATTTAATAGGGCAATTTGCAGCGAAAGGCACTAGGGTGAATGTAAGTGGCAGAATTTGCTTTCTGAGAGGACCTGGATAGACTGGCTAATGAAAACCATGGACATGTCTAAGTCAATAATGTCCTGGTTTTCTGATCCAGCATTCTGGCAATACACATCATAAAAGATAGTAAGGTCCATGGGAGCACCTGGTTGGACACAAATCTGCAGGAAATTATCTCCCATAAGACATCCCCTCACTGGTACTGTGCTCTTCCCCATATCCTCATCCCTATCAGCTTCAATAGGCAAGTGTAAGCTTGAGCTGGAGCTGACTCAGAGCTGCCTGGCCACTAGCTGCTTGCAAGCTGAATGATGCCTCTCAGGATGAGTTATGGGGCTAAATTACAAGCTCCTTTCTGAGCTCTTCTGTCAAATCCTGTTAAAACTGACCAATGAGGTTAATGGTGAGGGAGACAAACTGACAGACACATGCATCATGGCACTGCACAAAATTCGTTTCTTAGGAGGTCAGCCTAAAAATAACACTCCATCTCCTGCTAGCTGTCAGTCTGTTTAAATTGACCACTTGCTTTTAAGGTTCCAACAGTATTTATCCAGCCAGCATAGTTTAGACATTTTTTCCACTTTATCCTTTTCTCAGAAACACGTTACACAGAGGCAGTCACTCACCGAGTGATGCTCACTATCTGGCAGATTACACCACAGCAAGGTAATGATCTGAGTCTTAGGACTTCTCTAAGCTGCCTGAAGGAATTTGGTTTTATTTTCACCCTGCTACTGCACTATCTTTAAAAGGAATACAATCCCAGCTTGGTCCAATTTAAGTTCCTACACCTTAAGGCTTTTGCTTGTGTTATCAGACTTCTCTGCAGAGTACGCAGCTTTATGTGAACTAACTTATGCTCTGCATCTGATAGCTATGACTGAAGTAGAAGTATCTCCCAGAGAAAGTATCTAAGCTGAGAATAATTCTCCTGAGTGATGGAGAGCCCATCTTAACCTCCCAGCTGCTGCTCTGATGATCACCCACCAAGACAGATGTAGATAAGCAAGAACACTTTCCCCTTGCACCAAGTAGCATACATACAGTGTCATTTTGTGACAGCTAACTGCAGTTCCCTCTTAGCTCAAGGCTGTTGAAGGACCACATGAGTTTCCTATGTTTCATGCACTTTCAGACCGCTGAATCCCTTGATCACACTTCCCCTAAGCAGAGTTGCTTTGGTAGTGTGATGCTCTGACCAACCAGTTGCTGTGAGAACACATTTCAAATCCTCTTCTCCTTTCCACCCCAGTTTTCCCAGAAGGAAGTGGTGTTAGAGGACTAACCAGAGTGGAGGTGATGGCAAAGAACTTGAAGCTGAGGACACAAGAAGTTTGCCTGGGTACCAACCCAGGAGGCTGGAGATGCATCCTTTCACGCTGCATCCTGGAGATGGCATAGCAGACAGCGTAGGAGGGCAGACAGGATGGAGAAGGCTGCACATGCAGAGCTCAGCACTGTGCAGTTTGGCTGTGCTACAGCAAGGCAGATTAAGGGACAGTGAAGCTGAACTGCCTACTGGCCCTGGTGTAACAGGACCAGATTAAACCACTTCCAAGGCAGCCCTTTTGTGGGATAATGGCACTTTTGCGGAGCCACTTCCTCTACCAATGATTCCCTGCAATTAGTCCTATGTGTATCCACGAGGGAAGGGCCAGGTATTGTAATGAATGTTACAGGTTCTTAGCAATCCCATTTCAACTCTGAAAAACAGCCAGGGAAACACAAGAAGCAGAAGCAGGTTAGTTACCTATGACAGATGTAAACAACTCAGGAGCAGAGCTTCCTGCTGCCATGAAAGTTGCCCCAGCCACATCTTCGCTAAGATGCAAGCGCTGCAGAAAAACATATCAGAGTCATTGATTACAACACTGAGAGGCTTCAGAAATTCAACTAGAAATGTTAAAATGTCCACCAGGAGTGGGAAACTGACAAAACATATAAAGTTTTATGTTAATAAAGTTTAAGTATAGGGGGAAAAGTCATCCCGGGTATTGGCTACTTAAGTAAGCACCTCCTTGCAGAGAGAGCATTGTGGCTGGGACACCCTGTGAGGAGAGAAAGAGCAGTACTCTGGATAACAATAAGGCAGTTTCACCCATCACAGTTCTTTGTCTCCTCCATGGCCCCAACAAAACACACCTTATCTCATTTACTTTGGCCTGGTAAAGCTGGAGCTCAAATTTGGTTCACCCCTAGCTGCCTTCCCTGGTCCCATTTCAACCTTGGACAGTTAATGTCTCTTCACCCCCTTCAGAATCATTATGGTTGGAAAAGACCTCTGAGACCATCGAGTCCAACTGTCCACACAACACTACCAAGCTCACTGAACCAAGTCCCCAAGCACCACTTGGATCAACACCAAAGATACTTACCTCCTACAGTTTTCCCCCAGCAACGTCCAGGGACTACCTAAAACAAGGGCTTCTGGAAGGGAAAGGACCCACTACTCTATGAAAACGTCGCTAGCATATGCTGCTTCCAAAGATTTACTTGGTTAATTACTTCCCTGACGGTTCCTGCATTCCCACTGCTTCATCTGCACAAGTCACTGTTTAGCAAAAGTGACAAGGCTGTTAAAGACCACGTGCCTTGCTGCCACCTTCCATGGTTTAATGAGGAGCTAAAAAAAGCCACCTCTGTCATACAGCCATAGACTGCTGAACTGCTACTACACAAAGCTGGCTTGCTCACACACGTGTAAGTCAGTGATTGCCATTGTATGAGAAAGGGGAAGACAGCTGAGGGTGGTGGGGACGTTTCCCCAGCAGAGTTGCTGTTTGAAGCAGCACATCCAGGCTGGCAGGATGAGGAAGCCTTCCTCTCCCCTCGTCCCTTTGTAGCAGTGCCAAGTTTGTCTGCAACTTTAATGTTAGCAAAGCACATCTGCACAGAGACAAGACTGCAGAAATTCTCCCACCAACCTTATCTGGATTGAAGATCCCACAAAGGATATTCTAGGCCCATAAGAGAAGGGAACTCTATCCACTGACAATACAGATATAACAAGAAATTTTGTACATATGTTATAGGGACAAGGAAAAGATGTACCCTCAGCATGAATACTTTTAAAGCAGGAGACCACAGCACTGTTGCAGTGCTACAAAAGCTTGTGGAACCTGATTAAATACAGCTTTATGGAAAGTGATTTTAAATAGAATTAAGACTATTGTAGAAGTTCTCAGGACCAGAAATAGATCCCTGAAGGCCAATTACTTCTGCAGGATTCTCTGTAGAATATAGAGGCAGTCATCCTACAGTAGCTGTTTTGCAACTCAGTGGTGTATTTTGAAAGAAAAGACCATCACCCAAGGAAACCAGCTGGGGTGACTTTCTGTAGGGGTGGTTGAATTTAAAGTTATAGTAGTTTCCCTAAAGGACAGTTTCTAGATAACTGATGGTAATGCATATCATGATTCAGTTAATACACCAGAGCAAAAAATACAGAACACTATGTAGGAGGCAAAAATATCTTCTCTGGTATTTGCAGACAAATGTTTGCAATTGACGTATGACATTAGTTCTGTAATGTAAACGTTTGGTAGCACCAATAATGAGGGGAGTTGGGCAAAGGCAAGTACAAGCTGGTTTAGAAAACCAGAATTCAGAGAATTCAGAGAATTAAGAGAGCAGAGAATTAAGTAGGAGCAATAGGAATAGTAAAATTCTGATCCATTTATATGACCTATGTTAATAATCTCTAATGACATAGATCCATCACTGGACTGTAACTTCATAATAAGAGTATGCTAGATCTGGTTTCTATCCCTGTTCAACATCTTTATTGATGACTTGGATGAGGGGATAGAGTGCACCCTTAATAAGTTTGCAGATGACACTAAGCTGGGTGGAAGTGTCAACGTGCTTGAGGGTAGGAAGGCTCTGCAGAGGGACCTAGACAGGCTCAGCCAATGGGCAAAGATGAATTGTATGAGTTTCAATAAGGCCAAGTGTCAGGTCCTGCATTTTGGTCACAACAACCCCCAGCAGCGCTACAGGCTTGGGGAAGAGTGGCTGGAGAGCTGCCCAGCAGAGAAGGACTTGGGGGTGTTGGTTGACAGCCGGCTGAACATGAGCCAGCAGTGTGCCCAGGTGGCTAAGAAGGCCAATGGCATCCTGGCTTGTATCAGGAATAGTGTGACCAGCAGGAGCAGGGAGCTGATCTTGCCATTGTACTTGGCACTGGTGAGGCCACATCTTGAGTATTGTCTGCAGTTTTGGGCACTGCAGTATAGGAAGGATATGAGGTACTGGAGAGGGTACAGAGGAGGGCAGCTAAGCTGATCAGGGGCCTGGAGAACAAGCCTTATGAGGAGAGGCTCAGGGAGCTGCGGTTGTTTAGCCTGGAGAAGAGGAGGCTGAGGGGAGACCTTATCACTCTCTTCCGTTACCTGAAAGGAGGCTGTAGAGAGGTGAGTGTTGGCCTCTTCTCCCTTGTGACTAGTGACAGGACTAGAGGGAATGGGCTCAAGCTGCGCCAGGGGAGGTTTAGATTAGATATTAGGAAAAGAATTTTCACCCAAAGAGTGGTGAGGTGTTGGAATAGGCTGCCCAGGGAAGTGGTGGAGTCACCATCCCTGGAGGTTTTCAAAAAACAGGTAGATGTGGCACTTAGAGGATGGTTTAGGGATACCAGTAGTGTAGGGCTACCGGTTGGACTTGATGATCTTGAAGGTCCTTTCCAATCATGATAACGTTTCTATGTTTCTATGAAGAGTTGTACCATTGAGAAGACAACAAATAAAGAAACCCCTAAGATTTGGTCAAGTGAAAGCAGCCTTTGAGAACCCAGGGGCTTCTAAATACTATATTAAAGTCACACAGGGAGGGTGTTTGGGTTTTAGATATCATATGTCTGTATAAACTCAGACATATCTAAGAATTTGTCAGAAGAACAAATAGCACAATAATTCTGACACTTGTACCTCTACAACCAACCTTCTGGGGCAGGTGGAAAGAGTAATTTAAATAACTCAGTATATCTACATCTCCATCATTTCCCATCCCCACTTCCACACCGACATCTTCATTCCCTCCCTTGAACTTCTCAGTGGTTTTCCCTAGATACAGCCCTAGGGAGTGCAGCAACTTTCCAGGACAGAAGCTCCTGCCTTGGGTTGTCACCCTGTGGTTAACTGAATACTTATGCACCAGCAGAATACAGTAGAATTTCCAGGGGGGTTTTTTTTTTTGATGATGCAAAAAAGGCTTGTATGGCAGGATGCTGACCTACAAATATCAGGTTAGTTTAGAGGCCACTTCCATCAGAGATGTCAGCATAAATAATTTCTCCTGCCATCTCCCACGCACTGCCCGTGCCCCAGGGAGTGACACTTATTGCCAGGCAGATTGGCAGGCATCTCCTTCAGCCAACAGACACATCTAACTGGCAAGACAAAACCATATTTTCGATGTGCAAAGATTTCATTGTCTGAGACCTACACTGGAGAGGGCTCTCAGTCACTGTGGGTGCATGGCAGCATTCACTCTGTAGCTGTCCAAGCCCATTTAGGCTAAAATGTACTCCTTGTCTTCTAAAATTTCAGCATGCCAACCTTAGCAAAAGAGGGACAGAGTCTCTTGCATTTGCAAGAGCTTCTTTACAGCTGACCTACCTATCCCTGCTGATTTACAACCAACACAACACAATGCATGAAACTCATGACTCTGTAGGCAAAGTACAAGATCCATGGTTTCTACTGTGTTAAATAACCATGGGTTTTAGCTTATATCAGCTAAGGGTAGGGTCTAATGTTTTTGAAGAGACATCTGCCAAGACACACAAACACGAGGCCACAGCACGTTTCACAGTGCCACAGTTAGAGCACCTGGAAAGCTGTTGGTCTGTGAACTCTTGCACTGGGCACTGCACAAGCCAAGCTGAAAGGCTCTGGGAAGTGAGCATGCTGCACATCTGCAGAATCCTGACCTTAAACTAGGACTTAATTTCTACCTGAAGTCCAAGCAGCCAAACCAAGCTCTGGCATGGTCTGCTCAGGGCAGTCTTTGCCAGTGGCTGCACCAGGACTTGGTAAGCCTCAGTGTGCACGCAGGAGTGGCATGCAGGTCCTCACCAGCCAGGCAATGGGAGTAGCAGAGAAACACAGCAGCCTGGTCTCATGGGGCCAGGGCCACATGCAGGGCAGGACCCAGCTCTCAGACAGCTGGCTGACTCTCTCCATCCCCTTGTGGGGTTTGTTTAGGTTTTTGTTTGTTTGTTTTGGTTGGTTTTTTTATGTGAGTTGTTTGGGTTTTTTTTTTTAAACACCAACACACCTAAACTCTCTTGAGCACTTTTCCTTTCCCAGCCTATATTTTTCAATATATGAAACTCAGGAACACTCTGTGGATCAATATTTCCATGCAAAAGTCAATAAACAGAAGATTATCATTTTCCAAGTTCCAGGAGAACTGAGCGACATGTCCAAAGCCATAATTGAACCAAAGCACTGTTCCCTGCACAGGCAATAAACAATGCCCCAAGCCTCTAGCAGTCCTTGATGGCCAGATCCTACCTCAAGGGCAGGAGCGTATCAGTGGCAAGCAGCAGAGCACAGGACAAACTAACAAGCTCTGCTGGGCTTATTACCTGGAAACCCATGCTGCTGCTAGCACTGCCATGGAGCCTGCAGAATAGGGCCGAGTTTGGGAATCACTGGTCTACAGAAAACTACATTATAAATTACCTCCTTAATAAGTGGTATGATACATATACAGGAATTGTTATTCAAGAGATGACTGCTAGCTTTAAGAGGGAGCATCAGCCAAGTTTACCCCCCAGCAAACTCCCAGCCTATCTGCTGCAAGGGAGAACACAAAGCTGAGCTAACATGCACACAGTGTTGAGCAACTAAACAAGAAGCATGGGAAACACTCTCAGGCAATAGTAAATACACTATCACCACATTCTGAGGATCTCAAGGAAATCTGCTGCTAGAGCAACACAGAAGCTCAAGTAACATACTCTAATACTTACTTCACAAATCTTTTCCAACGAAGGGACAAAGAAATCATCGCAGACAATTGCCAAAGCATAAAACATATACACAGCCTGCAGAAGGAAAGAGAAAAAGTTGAGTCTGGAGATTGTCAAGCAGAAACAAACCACAACATCCCAATTCATCTTAGCTTTGGTTTGGTATATATTTTTTTTTTAAATAAAATGCTCTTGCAAGAAGAATTCATGGGGCTGTCTGGGGTTTAATAGAAAGCTCATGAAGTATTTATCTAAAGGTTCTTATGAGCTATCAAAAGCTGCCAACATTTTATCATTACCATAAAGACTACTTTTTTTTTTGGTTTAATAATTCTCTTCAGCAAGTTTTAACACCAGCCTTATAGAACAGCTCAGGCTGAACCCACACGGACATACACTTGAGCATTTAATGACCTCATTGGTGTCACAAACCTGCTGGCTGGGAGTCTTTCCTAATTTTATTTAAGCAATAAAATTGCAAAACCACTGGCTTGAGTGCAATACAGTATCAAGTGTCAAAACCTAAGGGGTATCTGGCTAGGAAACAGCTTGGTTCACAAACTAGAACGCTGACAACTACCCTTGGTAAATGAACACGGGACAGTAACTGCTACTTCCTTGAAAGCTGTTTGGGTTTGGGTTGGGTTGGGTTTTTTAATGGGGCTTTGTTTGTTTGTTTTTAAACAAACAAAATAAAGTAAGATTTAGAGTTTGGATCAGGAGGAGACAAACAAAAAATTTAACTTTTTGTTAAGTGAGACTAGTGAAGATGAAGCCCAGACACCAGTCCAGGCTATTTTAAGAGTAAAGAAGGAAGACCATCAGGGCAAGCAAGTCTGTTCTGTATTCCAAATGGGAGATCACAAACAATTTGCAACTGATTAGGTGATATCAGCATCCACCCTAGCTAGCTTGAGAGCAGAGTCCTCTTCAACAGAGTCCCATTGCTTCTTCCTTCAACACATGCCAGCCTGCGCTTGCAGGCACCATGGGAGCAGCAGGTTTAGCACCAGTATGGACAGCAGCAGAGCAGTGCTTGCTGAAGCCTGTTCCACCTGAAAACAGCCACTGGGGATAAAAGGCAGCCACTGGGGGAACACAGGTATGCTACAGGCAGATCTGGAGTGTGACTTGTGTGTCTTGGCAACAGTGCACAACGTGATGGACACAACTCAAAGTTTCACCACAGTATCCTTTAGTTATGTTCAGTTGGAAGTAAATACATGGAAGTCAGGCAACCTACTTTAAAGATATTCTTCCTTCCCAGAAAGACATTTTAAAAATTATGAAAATATAATGGCCCTGCATAAAGGATTACAAATACCAGACTAAGTAATACATTAGGATTGATTTTAAAATTATGATTCTAACAAGCAAGCATCAGAGAAGTAATGGCAATCTCTGCATCAGAGGTTACTTGATAATACACATTCCATTGCACAAAGCATATATGGTAATTTTTCATATTTGCCCAGTGGTCCCTTTGAGTTTCCTATATGAAGGCTGCTTCATACTCAGGTAAGTATTTGCTTTACTAAGCTAAAGCAAGAAGTTTTCTGTGAGAAAGCTTGAATTCTGTAGTAGTGAGTAATTCCCAGAACCCTGTCTTCTTCCCAAGAGAGATGGGAAAGGAAGAGATGACTGTCCCTGGCTGCTCTCCTTGCAGACAGACCTCCTGGCCCAGGCCAGTGGGCACAGCCAAGGGCCAACACCAAAACCACTGTAACCAAGCACAGGGCTTGCCTCAATTCCAACTGCATTACAAAACCACCTAAAATACTGTTACTGAAGAGAAAACAAAATAAAATCCAACCAAACAAGGAACCCACAGAGTCCAAGTTTACTCGGAGCAGCAGCAGCCCATGGTATCACAATGTGCTCAGCAGCAAGCTGTCTGTACCAGGCAGCATCACTAGAGCAAGTGCATCCAGGGTGCTGGAGAACCATCACCCTAATGAGACAGCTCTGTGCTGTAGAAATGAGATGAGGCTGGGTTTTGACTCAGCACAGAGATGCGTAAAGACAAGATCCATCCAGAGTGACCTACATGTTCTCAATGGCTTATAACAGGGAGGCAGCAAGGTACTCTGTTGTTGCACCCTCTTCCCATGGCTACACTGAGCAGTGGCACATGAGAATCAGGAGGGACCATAAAGAGCAGACACCTTCCCTCACCCAGTCCTTCACCCCTGCTTAGCAAGCAGTGCCTGGAGTCTGACTGGGCAGGAGCTCGACCTCAGTCGTGCACACATACAGAGTCTTCACACCAGCAGCACAACCATCAAGGCACCACATTCTGCATATGCCCAGAGAAAGCTGGGGAAAAGAGAACCAACACTGTACCATCAAAAAGACAGGGATAACACAGGGATCAGGGCAGAGCATACAGCTCAGCAGATGAAGGCTGAGCAGTGACAGGGCAGAGATGAAAGAAATTGCCCATCCCATCAGGCTTTTCCAGGGAAACCCACAGAGATGGCCAAACCCTTCTTCCTCTGCCATCAGCAAAAGCCTTACAAATTACTCAGCAAAGCAGTCTCCCTCCCCTGTCTTGTGGAGGTAACGGGTGCCTATTGCTCAGTGTCTGTGAGCATGAATCACTGCACATAGCTAACAGTGACTGCTCATTTAAGCTGACTAAAAACTGTTATATGCTTTTTAAGCATTCATTAAAAACAGGTAATTTCTTGGTTGCTTAAGAATGCCTTTTCCCCCCCAAGAAGTACCAACTTGGCAGTTATTCTTAGATGAAGATGACATTTAAAAAAAAGAATAGAATTGTCTTCATCTACCTAACAAAAGTCAAGGAGCAGATTTGGAGGGACAGTGCTTCCCCACCTTGACAGCACTGCAGCTGCTGAACACAACCTCCTCTAACACTAGCTATGTGCCTAGTGGACTGACAGACTGGGATTATTTAAATAAATATCTTGAGTATCTTTAACTTTGGACCCACCCATGCACACCACTTACACTTGCTTGTTTGGGGTAGAGATCACAGAACTCTATGCCTAAAATTGTACAGATTTCTGATATTAGTAAGGTCTTTAAAACAGCATCTATTAAAGTCTGAACTTTGAGGAGAATCCCTTGCCTGCCTGATGTCCTCCAGAATTCCCATGAGGATGCAGGATACCTTGCAGCTAATAAATGAGAAGTTACAATCTTTTCTTTAATATATTCCTCAGGAAGAAAAGGTCACTGTAGCCACTTAACAACTCAGAGGAATTCTGGAGACCCAAACTTTTTTTTTTTTTCTTTTAAACTAATCCAGTTGATAATCTTTTTAAATAGAGAAACCTCTGATTTCTTTCTCATGCAGCTACATCATAAGGGGTGTCACAAGGATTTCTTGGGGGAATTTCTGGAGATAAGACTTATTCTGAAGGCAATTACTTGAACGTCCTCCCTTGACCTGCCAAGCCTGCAGCATCTCTATGCTTAGGGGCAGAGGACCACAGCTGCCTGATGGCCTCAGCACAACTGAAACTCAGTTTAATCACAGAGCAGCAGCTCACAGGCTGCACCAGGGCTTTTAAAAGGGGTTTACATAAAACTGAAGTATGTTATGGTCTGTGTAGTTACTGAAACTCACTCTCAAGCACAACTAAGAACATAAGCCCCTAAACACAGTAGCCTGCAAGGAGCATGCCCAGCCCTGTCCACACCAATAGGAAAAGAAATGCAAAGTCACAAAACTTACACAAAGGACATGTAGGATCACAGCTCCATGTCTCCTTTCTTCATTCGTGAAGATGTCATTGGGGAATTCATGGAGAGCTGCAAAAAGGGAGGAAAAAAGAAAGCTCAGATGTTTAATCAGCTACTCAAAATCACTGCACATGTTGTGAAGTAACTTGTCATGAAGTTATTTGAGCCCTTCTACCAGACCTGTGACTACCATGCCACAGGCTCTTTGTTTTGGCTACCTGTTAGTTTAGGTTAACTTGTCCTATGTCAACTACAGCCCTTCCCCAAAACGTTTGCTGTGTAATTTGCTTCTATAGCAACCACAAAGTTACCCAAAGACACCTTGGGGAGGGCAGATAAATCCCAAGAGCACAGCACTGCTACTGCTCTTTCTGAAAACATTCAAGGGTAAAAGGGTAGCAGTGTTGCAGAGTGGGTGGTGATGGTTCATACTCTCACAGACAAGCACCAACCTCCTTCAAGTTTTCTTGTGACAGTAGGAACAGGGCAGGCCTTGTATTGAACCACCTCTTAGTTGTTTTCATTTGTCACGCTGCCCTGGTGTCTCTCACTGCCCTCACTGAACTAGTAACAGTATTTAGATACTGGACCAGCCTGCACACCAAGTGCTCCACGGACAACCTGCTGCATTAGATAGGCAGCAACAGCTGAAAGGGGACATAGCACTGGACAGGGGCAAACTGGGAAATTTCAGATAAATGAATCCTTTCTCTATCTCCAGACTTCACTCTGCCTCTCCAGAGATACCCCTCAACACAAACAAGACATCTGAGGTATGGTGCTAGTGATGCAAAGAAGGTTTTGACCAAGATATACCAAATATTTTGGGGGGGGGGAAAGCAAGGGTGCAGATCTTTGGAGTTGCAAAGATTTCCATCAGGAAGGTGAAGTGTCACTGCAAAGCCTTGGAAGCTGTAACCCTACAAGCAAAAGCAAGCTGAAGTCCTTCTGAAGACAATGGTCCAACACATGTCTGAAATGCTGAAAGCAACTTCTCTGTGAAGGTGCCATGACCTGTCCTGTGCCATGACAAACGGGCGAGAGCTCCCACCTTCCCCACATGCTCTTGCTCTGCCCACCAAAGGTTGTCAGGTAGCCTGGGTAAGGTGGCCAAGCCCAGGGACAAAGCTTCAGCCAGAGATCCACGGCAAGGCAACAGCTACTGCCCACAAAAATGCAAGGATGGCATTTGAGGAGTCCTTCAGCACAGCGCATGCATGTTCCCAAAGGCAAAGACATTACTGCTCCAAATGAAAGATACAGGCAAGTACTCTGCAGTATGGCTGTAGGACTCAGGCAGACTCCATGGTCTAATTAGCTTCAGAAAGAGCATCTGTTGGTAGAAATGAACCATGAAGAAACTTCATGCATAAACAGTTATTTCAAATAATGATATAATAGAGGAGGGAAAACAACAGCAACCCAAACCAGATGCTGTTTCTTTCAGTAAAGCTGCCCACTGGCAAGGTAAATGGATCCTGCTTCTGACCTCACTGATCTTCAGAAGAACATCTCATGCCTCTACAACACATTGCTGTAGCCCAGCTCACACAAAGGAAAAACAGAAGACCTTTTTACATGCTCAGAAGGTGATGTGCTAAAGATAGTAACCCTGCTCCAATTCCTGCCACCTTCTGAAATGATAAAGTTCACATTTTGCAAACTAGCCAAAGTAGTTTTACCACATGGCATGTTATAAAATAGGGGTTTCATTCCCCAGGGATGCTGTGACAGGCAACAAAAGAGGAAAGGCCCAAAAGGAGATCACCCATGGATTGTCTGCTGGTGATATTAAGTATGGCAACCTAAATGCAAACTCCAGTCCCTGCAAATCCTGTCTAAAGCAGTCAGCAAGGTTATGCACCAGTAGAAGAACTGATCTTTACATGCTCTGTTCCTTACAATTCTCCATAAGGATCCCCTATCAGCCACCTCCAGAAGCAGGATGCTGGA
Source organism: Galbula dea (assembly GCA_013399015.1). Lineage (NCBI taxonomy): Eukaryota > Metazoa > Chordata > Aves > Piciformes > Galbulidae > Galbula > Galbula dea. The sequence continues at coordinate 1,118,983 of VWZX01000621.1, forward strand.
CTAGGTGGCCATTATGTCAACCTCCTAATCTGGGCAGTTTTCTAAACAATCAGAAGAGAAGACAGGGACATGTTGAGATCTGCAGTGAGATGCGATGGAACCAGAACCATGCCCTCCTGGTTGCTCAAGCACTCACTTTTTTGCTCCCCTCCTTCCTTACAGAAGAGAAAAGTGCCAGCTCCAAAGCAGCAAGCTTACACCTAGGAGGTTTGCACTTCACCTTGGCTTTATCATCTGGTTTAAGTCCAGAGTCATAAAGTCTTAGAAATGACACACTAACAAGCACCTAGGATGGATAATGGCCCACTATGCCAACCCAGAAAACACAGCAGCAATTTAGATAGCTCAATGTGCCTTCATTAAGAGTGATATATTTCTGTTACATTGGCAGTTCTTTCTCCAAAGTCAAGCAATCAGTACAACAGTTGAAAAGAGCATGCAATATTATCAGATAACCTTTGTTGCAAATACAGTGATGCAACTCACTTAAAGACAAATTACTTCCATTTACTCAAATGCTTTATTACTTTTCTAGATGTTAATTTGATTATAAAACACTTAATGACAGTCTGCCAATTAGGTCACAGGAATAGCTTTTGGTTATAAACTGAAAAGCAAGTGTGAAGATGGTGTTCTGGCATTCCAAGTGCTTCTGAGTAATTCCAGATTTGAATTTCTCAGTAATAACTAAGCTAACAGCTTTCTTCTAATGGTCAATTCCACACATTCAGCCTTGGGTTGGAATAAAAGTCAAGCTGCATTTTTCCTGGCTTTCACATCATTATCATTGATAAAGCTTCAGCAGCTGGAATTTAATTAGTGATTCTATAGACCATTAAATGGAAAACCAATCCAGCTCCCTCTCACAGCCTCACTGCCTGTGAAGCAGTAACTCAGCAAAAGGTAGCTACGTCTGCATTTTGTTATTAATGCAAGCAAGGAATCTACCCAGGCACTGTATCTGAGGAGGAAAACATTCTTCTTTACCTAAACAGTCTTTTGATCAAAGACTCAGGTCAATACTGTTAATTGTACTACCTAGCAAGTGTTACAATGGCAACCATTTCTAATAGTACAAGTTTTAATGGGTCGTAACAAACTACTTATGAGAGCCAGCAATACTTGTAACTTGTTATAGCAAATCAGGATTCACCTGACAGGAGTTACAGCTATTTTCTTCTGAACCAGAGCTTGTACTGCCAGGATGCCATTCACCCTCCCACCCCCAACACATCTACTGTGCTGGATAAGCACAAAGCTGCCAAAAACACATTTAGGTGGGTGAGCGACTGAAAGAAACTAGTCAGACAGGTACCAGCACAAAGACAGGAGTTTAAAACAAACACACACAAAACACTATGGAAGATGCAAGACAATGAAGTTGAAAGAGCTGGAAGGGATTCATCTTTCCTCAGCAAAGTATCATTATGTAAAAAACAAATGTTTTTATCACAGCTTTAAGAAATGTTCATTCGACATTGTAAAGGCAACATGTGAAGATATGTTTTTAGCATTATGCAAAACAGTTTGCTAGCACACAAACACATATAAGCTTCCCTCTTCCTCCTGCAGCTGCCTAGGATATTTTACCATGACAATTCATGACAGACAGGTGAAGAAAATCCAATCCCTTTATCAAGAGTCACTGGGAGATTCAAGGAGATCAAAGTGCACCTAAGGTAAAAGCATACAGAGGGGGAAAACAAAACACACACACACACACACAAACAAACAAAACNGCTTGTCACTACTGGCAGAGGTGGGGAATCCTGGCCATCCTTTCTGTGCCCAGTAGAAACATCTAACCCCCCTTAGGCTCAGGATCCCAGCCCCATGCTGCAATGAAATGCACCTCCTTAACTGAGAGAAAGTGAAGGTGTCTATCACTGCATCCTTTATGAAATCATCTGAACGCAACCGTTTCCAGTGGCTTACACTTGAATGCATGCAATTACAGAATAATGTATGCAAATTCCTAATCTGCTGCATTTTTATTAGATGCATCAGGTGCAGATGAGTACAGATAAGAGGAGAGCTTTGCAAAACACCGAGCTCCTTTCTAAGAAGAAATAAAGGGTGTTGCTGGAACACTACTCCAACAACAGCTGCCCTATTTAGCTAGTACAAAAGCTCTTACACTTTATTTGCTTAAAAGAGTTTTCAGCTTTTGTACAGAAAAGAAGGGCAGATTTTGCCAGGCTTATTTTGATTGCACCAGGAAAAATCCTTCTACCCTGTCAATGAACTGGCACTCAAAGATTTCTACCTAATTGATCCACTCTTGTTTTGCCGACTTTATAGGTACTGGGCCTGCAAACTGCAGAAGGGCAGGACCTTTACACAAACTCAGCACCTCCATGGACATTTTTTATGAGCTTTCAGTACGACACCAGTTGCCAAGCCCAGGCCCTTGCCCGTGCAGCAGCACCAACAGCAGATGTGTCAATTGCAGCCTCCAGGTGCACGCCACTCACTTTTCATTTTTGGTTAACAAGAGGTACATCCTCAGAAAACAAAATGCAGGAGCCTGCAGCTCAGCACAACACTTTTCCTAGGGTGCAGTTCAATCTTGTATCTGCAGCTTGCAAAATTACTAGTAAATATAGGATTATTAGAATTTGGAATTAAATGGAACTAGACTAGTTTTGTAAAGGAGGCTAAATAATAAAGGAGCAGAGCTGCAGTCAAGGTAACAAGTTGTGCTCTTCTGCACTTTTACAAGGTCAGTATGAGTGAATAGTGTGCTGCCATGGCAAAGAAACCCACCAGGATGCTGGGTTGCATCAACAAGGACATCACCAGCAGAGATTAAAAAATCATTATCCTACTTCAGTCAGTGCTGGCCAGACCACACCTGGAATACTGTGTTCAGTTTTAGTCCCACTATGCAAAAAAGAAGTAGACAGGCTGGAGAGGGTCCACAGAAAGGCCACCAACATGATACAAGGACTGGGAAGCTGCCATGTGAGGAAAGGCTGAGAGAACTGTATTTGTTCAGCCTGGAGAAAAGAAGGCTCAGGTGAGACCTTCTCACTATGCTCCAGTATTTAAAGGGTGGCTACAAAGAAGGTGGAGACTCCCTTTTTAGAAGGAATCACATGAGGAAGACGGTGGGTAATGGGTACGAGTTAGTCCTGAGGAAATGACACAAAAGGAAAATATTTCATAAGGACAATCAGCTATCAGAATAATCTCCCCAGGGAAGTGATGGATTCCCCCAATGTTGGACACTTTTAAGATTCAGCAGGAGAGAGTGTTAAGCCATCTTGTCTAGACTGTGCTTTTGCCAAGAAAGGTTGGACCAAATGATCCCTGAGGTCCCTTCCAACCTGGGATTCTACGATTAGCCGAGGACCTGACAGCAAGACTTCAGCTGTTTAGAGAGGCAGCAGCTGCAGTGCAGAATGTGGAGCTCATGCCTTTCAGCATTTACTGCAGCCCCTAGCAAAACCCCAGCAAGTAGAAAGCAGGGGCAGACCTGCTGCTGCTGACTCACATGAGAGCACTAGCAAGGGCATCCCAGTACACGCTCCCCTCCACAGATTTAGAGAAACACATAGTAACCATGCTTGACAGGGAGAAGTTATTTTAGTCATAATACAATGAGTTGGAATAAACTCTCGTGCTTCTCCCCTCAGTCACTTTGCAATTCATTAACATTGGAACCTGTTCAGTGGTGGCTTTAGCTCACTTACACAATGATCCGCATTATCGCTCTGCGCGCAGGATTTGCTGGTGTGATACAGATTTGCCTCTGATCTGCACAGTCACTCCCAGCAGTTCACACACCCTGCCGAGGACAGATGCACAGAGAAGACACTGCTGTACCATTCTTCTGGACAGCAGCAAACCCCCTTTTCCTTCCCACTGCTTTCCCTCTCCTACTTGATGTTCTACTTCGACAAAAGGGTTCTTTTTAAAAAAACCCAAACCCAAAACCCAACACTGCACTGGACCAACAGTTCTCAAAGATGTAATATCTATTTATTTTTCTAAAGTTTACATTGCTAGCCAGTGTACCTACTCTAAAGGGAGAAAAAAGCCCTTGGGAAATCTGCCATAGCTTTCATAGGAGGAACAACTGAGGATGTTCAGCCTAGGCAATGAATTATCAGCAAAGAAAACTTGCAGAAATTTAAGAACTCAGTAACATTTCTTCACAATGTCCCCACAATTCCTTCATGGCCAGGGATAAGTCAAGTCACTGCTAGGCACTGCAATCCTGAAGCATCCCAATACCTAGCGTGGAGAGGCCCAGCCTGCCTCTGTATACAGCTTTCCAGGATACCTTTGCCCAGTGGCCCCTAGCTGGTTGCTTCTTCTCAAAGAGCTCTTCAGAAGTGGGCTGCACATCTCACCATGTGGTAGATGATAAGGTTACAGAAAGGCATCACTTGAAAAAATCATGTGAGTGGGCTGGATTAGAAACCAGGATTTAGATAGGCAACTCAGGCATTTAGAGGCCGTTGCTATTCACTATATCAATACCACTTCAGCTGTCATGAAAAGTCCCAGAGACAACTACACTTCAGCAGCTGGGAAAACACAGACACGTGGCTGTGCCAAGCAGCTGAGTGTAAGCTCTTGCCTAAGCCCATATGACAGATTGTTTGGTGCCTGTGCCCAGCTTGAGGTGCTCAGAGCATGCCAGCTCGCAACAGGAAAGCAAATACATCATTACCAACAACCACAACAGGAACAGAGAACTTGATTGAACATCGTTATGCCATCTCATAGATGCAGGCAATGCTCTATCTCAGGCAGTGTCTGTTTTGCTGGTCATCCCATCTCTGGAGAAATGCAGAGCAGCTGCAAATGGCTCAGAGAACAGCAAGAGATCAGCAAGGATGATGGACAAGCCACCAACTATGAAAGGCTGGAAGAGACCCCACCTTCAACCTGAAAATGGTGGAGTGGAGCAGGGCTTTCTGAAATTGAGTGTCAAGGAGAGGGAGAAAAGGGACCAACTTCTCTTCAGCTCTGCTAGTGCATCCATGAGAGGGGCCAGCACAAAGCAGGACCACGGCCACCGCAGCCTGTCCCACAGTCCATGCAGGTAGCTCAGGTTGTGCAGATCTGAGTTTGCAGCAGTTACATGAAGTAAACTGACATGAACAAAGGAAGTTCGTGAAAGGCTATGAACATAAAGATAGTTCCTGTGGCTCAGGAAGTACCCATGCAGCCAACAGCTGCAGCTAGGGAAAATGCATCAGGAATGTCACCACATTTGCTCAACAGGTTTCTACTTCTACTACTGTCTTTTATAAGAGAAAGATGTAAATGGAGTAGACCTCGTGATATGACCTGAGCAAACATTTCTTTAATTGATGCCAACAGCTTTTTACACAGGAAAATAAAACTACACTTCATAACAATTAGTTGCCTTCTTCCCTCCCCATTCTCAAATGCATGATTTTAAACTCAAGCTCAGGATTCCTGACTGCTTCAGGGTTAGCAATAACATGACATTCACCACCTGCCTGCACACTGTCTAGTTCAATTCCCTGACCTCCAACAGTAACCCTGAATGGTATCAACTCTGACAGCACTGTAGGGCCTACTAAACATACAGGAGAGTAACTACCACATCCCTGAAGTCAGTTATTTACCCCTGGAGAAGTGACTCAATGGGTTAAGCTTGCAGAAGTGGGGAGGTGAAGAGGCTCAGGAACTGCTGAAAATGTTCAGCTTTATAGGCACCACCGCTTGGATACTGACTCGGATGTGGACAGCCCCATGCTCCACGGCTCCCTAATACCTGGATAATTAGCATTCATTTAAGGACTTATGTACTTTAACAAACAGGAAAACAAGAACTCTGTCAAACAGTCTTCCCAACCCCCCCTCCTTTTTTGTCTCCCACTGAAGGGGTCCGTTTCTGCTCCATCATGAGCAGATCCTCCGGAGCCACAGCTCATTCCCTGGATGAGAGGCAAGCCTGGCCATGCCAAAATAGCCACATAGAGACACCTGCGGGCTCAGGGCCTTTGGCTGACAGCACCAGCAGCTTAAATGAAGCTAGAGTTATCATCTTACACCACAGAATCATAGACTCATAGAATCATAGAATGGCTCAGGTTGGAAGGGACCTTAAAGATCATCTAGTTCCAACCCCCCTGCCATGGGCAGGGACGCCACATGCACTAGACCAGGTCATCCAGGGCCACATTCAGCCTGGCCTTAAACACTGCCAGGGATGGGGCCTCCACAACCTCTCTGGGCAACCTGTTCCAGTGCCTCACCACCCTTTGGGTAAAGAACCCCCTTCTACTCTCCAGCCTAAACCTTTCCTCCTTCAGCTTGTAGCCATTCCCCCGTGTCCTGTTGCAATCAGAAACCATGCCAGATGCTTTTTTTTAGCTTCCCTCACTGATCTTTAGCTTCTCTTACCAATGGGACAGTCTAATAGCCAAGTCAAAATGCATGTTTCCATCACAGATAGCTGTTATCTTACCAGCTCCTCTGCCAGAGATGTGGCAAGAGGCAAAGTGAGGGAAGCATCACAACTGAAGCTGCTGAGCCTTGCCAAGTACCTGTTTACAGCTGCCTCTTGATGGGATGAGCCAGACAAAACAGACATGATATGAATAAAATGGGAGAGGGCTGTACTTTTTTCCTGAATATGTGAAGTTATATATGGGCTGGAGGAAAGAAAGGAGGGAGAAGATGGAAGAATGGAAATATGAGATGATGAACAACATACACCATGGGAAATTTAGAACTGGTAGCTAATTTGCATGGGATGTGAGAACAAACATTACTCCTTCCTATTCTGGAGTAAGCACTCATGAGAAATCACTTATTGAAAACATTGGGCATAGCAAGCTTCTCCATCCACCCACCTATGCAAACACTCTTCATTAAAGCTCCTAGGAAGCCCTATTTCTGCCTTGTAGCACCAGTTCTGGGAAGGGAAGCTCTGGCCAGTGATTTTAGACTGTAGTGATGTTTTTTCTATGTGCAAAACACACACACTTACAAAACATGCATAGCTTTGCTAGCATACCTAACAGCTTATTTATCTGCTTGTAATTCCATGCACATCTGATTCTCACATGTTCAACACTGAAGATGTTCATAGTTGTTAAGAAATTGCAAAATACATTTCCTTTTAAATGAAGCACATGTGAAATGCTCAGCCTTGGGCACCCCATATTCTGTCATGCCCCCTTTTTTTTAGACTCCCTGGTTGCGTGTTTTATTGCAGTGTGCCTCCAGGCTCAAACAGGGCTCCATCACGTGGCTGCTCTATTATGACAAGTGTACACACACAAAAGAAGAGCTGGATCCAGAAGAGGTTTCCCTCAAACAGATGCTTTCCTCAGATGTAGAAAGTAAAGCCTTGAAACAACAAACCTCTACATATAAGAGCAGCCTTGGTGAAGTTAAACATGTTCTGACTTGGCCTCGATGAAAATGAAGAGCTTGCAAAGTCAGAAGCTCATGTGAGATCTGGGGACAACAAGCAAATATATCTAAACACAAAGGGGGAAGAAATCAGAAAAAATAAATAATATGCAACAGCATATGATTCAGAGAGAGCTTAAGTCAGATAACAGCAGCAAGTGACCTTTAAAGAGAAGGTTATATTTTCTTTTGTTCGGCAGAAGACTTACTTCTGTCACAACAAGATTCTGGCGACTGTTCTCCAGGACCTCCCAGCTTTTGTATTTCTGCATTTCATTTTAACACAATAAAGTTTTTGGTTTACTTTTTTTTGTGCATCCCCCATTTCCCATAACTAGCAGCCATTACTGCTTCTAGAACGAAATGCAGGGAGAACACATTAGCAGAATTGCCCACAGTTACAACTTCTCTAGACCTAAGCACAACTGGCCTCAGATCAGGATGTTTCCCTTGACAAATGCAATACTTGTGAAGTCATCCATTATCAGCCACACATTCTGGTCAGAAATACCTGGTATGAGAAAGGTTCTTAGAAAAAAAAAAAAACATAGAAAGAAAAGAACAAATCTCTGGCTAGCTCCTGTCCTCACATGAACTGCCAGAAATTCCTAATAACTTACTGGCTTAATTACAGCTAGCCTGGACTTCCTGGATGTCTTTAGATTGGGAACAGAATACAGTCCCTCTTTCATCAGCTTTATTTTGGGGAACAAATATTTACATTGTGTTCATGTTGATGGGTAGGCTAACCAAAAAGGCAATTTTTTGCAAGTACTTTTATAAAGCCACCTGGAAAAGAACAGCTGCTACTGTCATATTTTTTCTCATCTTGGGGAAAAAAAGGGAGGGACTTTTTCGTCTCTCAAGATCCCAAGTGCTGGATGCAGGGACGTCATGAGTTTGAAGAAAGGGAGCAAGTTCTCCCAATATACTTCAGTCATATCCTCCTTAAAGGTGTAGCTGGGAACCAGAATTACTCCAAACCAAAAAGCTCCCACAAAGAAACCAACTTTTAGGACTTTGCCCCAAACATGTCAAAGTTGTAGCTTAAACACATGATCTGGGGATGTTTTCTGCTGCAGTTGCTCCTTCCATCTCAGACATCACCTTTGCCAGGTGAAGGATGCTGGTCATGTGGTGGGGTATCGAGTTGAGGCTACCTGAGGCTTTCCCCTCTCTTTATTTACTTGTTTTGAAAACTCAATCCACTTGCTAAGCCTCAGCCACACGATGGTGCTTGCAGGACAGATGGGAGACACATTAAGTGGTGCCAGCATACCTACTGGCCACAAAGCCCCTTCTGCCCGAGCACTGATCTGCGCACAAGTTGTTGGATGCACAACAAGCAGAAGCTTGGGCACACAGCTAAAATACAAGACAGATGGAACCAACATTTTGCCAAACAAGTGGAGAAGGCCCTGTCACCACCATGGGTGGCTGTGGTTTTCATCTCCTGTGGGATGAGCACACATCTGCCTGATCTGCAAGGCTTGCAATCAGCTCCTGGTGACTCTCAAATGCCCAGTGCTAGCCAACTCCTGGGACTTGGATGCACAGAAAACAGGCAGTACATCAAGTACAAAAGATCACCTCTGAAATCTGCCAGGGTACTGAATCATGGGCCCTTCTTGAGGACTTGCCCATGCACCTCTGCTCAGCTCTTCTTAGCCCCAAACCAGCCACTTGCTGCCTACAGCCCTGTGGCTCTCCCACAGCCGTGGCAGCTCATGGAGCAGGATTCATACAGAAGACACAGATCCCTCTTAACACTTAGCAGAGATCCGCTCGGCACCTCAACACTAAGGCAAGGGAGACAGGACTGATTGCCAACAAAGAAGCCCTTCAAGGGGAGGGCAACAGCTCACAATGCCTGCTCTGATGTGTTTTGTGAAACAGGAAAAATAACTTTTTATTAGAACTAGTCTCAAAGAGCTTATTCTTTCCACAGATAGTAATCGCCCAAGAAACCAAAGGGACACAAGTTAGCATCTAAAGTAACACTCTTTATTTTGCTATTGCTCCTGCCTTCAAGAATCCCTACTGCCTTGCTCCACATTTCAAGTATGCAACTGCAACTGATGGACATTCCCACAACCCAAGGCAGGATGTTCCATTTGCCCCAGACCTGCCCTTCTCCTTCACCTAAAAGAAACTGCTTTAATATTTCGAGATGTACAGAAGAGAACATGTCCTTCCTAATAACGACCATTCTCATTTTGCTACTTGCACAAAGTAATTCTGTAATCCCTCACTGGTTTAGCTGAGGAAATACAAACCCCAGCACAGTTCCAAAAAGATTTTTAAAACGTTAACAGTTCACTTTTACAAAGCATCAGCTCTCGACAGCATTTCTAAAGGAAGTTTTGAGGGGTGCACACAGGGGCTTGCACTGCTTTAAATGAAATTATTCCCATTTGCACACAACTGCTCTGCATAGGCATTCCAAGACACTGGGTGCTTCCAGTCTGCTGTTGTGCTAGTGGGCATAATAAAGTTCAATAATAGGCTGTATGATGGAAAAATGTCCCATTTAAACCCATTTATTTTACAGTGTCACACAGCCAAAACCTCACTCGCTAGCTCTTTTTGGCTCCTAACAGAATTGTCCACGTCTCCTGCACAAAGTACCACATTGTATCAGTGATGAACCTCACCCTGTCAGGGCTCCTCATCTGGCCTTTGCTCCTAATCTCTCTTTCAAGAAGTCATCAGCTTCAAGTCCACAGCAGAAGCAACTAACTGAAGACCTGTCTCACTTACCTGCTGAGTACAAGGCCACAGATACAGTCTCGTAGAGCCATGCTCACAGATGAGGGATGGCATTTTTAAGAGAGGCTCTTCTACCTCCCACCTTCTCACTCGCCAAGATTTCATGTGGAGATGGGAGCAAGCGATCTGCATCACTTCAGGGCAGCACCATGACTCTCTGCACCACTTCAGGGCAGCACCATGACTCTCAGAGTTGACTTTAGTCTCTAAGCTCTTCAGTGAACAAGAAGCCCTGGTATTTGACACTTAACCTCCCAGGAATGAAGGCTTCAGCTTTGCCTATTTATTCTTGCACCCTTTACCAAAAAGCTGACAGTCTCCTCTTTAGGCAAGAAAGGCAGAAAACAAGGAAGAAATAAAAACACTCTCAACTCTTTCCTTGCTACCAGTTCACTCATGTAGAAGAAACCCCAAACTCTCAATTCTCAGCCTTCTCCTTTCTCTTTTGCATTTGAGTAGGGGATGGTGTCAACAACAGCCCACAGCCAAAAATGCCTCTAGACAGCTATCAAATGTTTTTTTCTCTCTTAACACTTGTTTACCACCTCCTCTTCCAAGGAGGCAGCTCCAACTTGGGTCAAAGCAAGCACTGCTTTGACAGGGAAGGTTTTATTTCAGCTGGGAGCTGGGACAAAGCACGTGCCAGTAAAAGCCAATCACAGTAACTACATAGAGTTCCAGAGGGGCCAGCCTCACCACCCCAGCCCTGGGAGCCACAGCTGCCCCTGCGCCAAGCTCCCCTGTTCTCCCAGCCCCGGGGTTCCACAGCTGCCACAGGGTCTGCCACTCACATGCCATCATTGCAGGGAATTGCTGCCGTCATTGCAGGGATTTGTTGCCTGCAAATGAATCTCGATGTTTAAACTGCCCAGGTTCATCTGCGTAGAAACTCTAATACACTAAGCTCCCTCCATTTCTAAATGCTTAAAGCTATTACAATCTCTTTGTTATTTTACGTTAGACAACCCATTAACAATTTTCTTACTTTGATGCAATCAGTGTTTTACTTGAAGATTAATTCTGGATAAGGTGGCTACACAGCCTGTCTTTCCTACCAGCAGATCAGCCTAGAAAAAGAGAAGCCTGGTCTGGAAGGCAGAGCAGCCCCATCTTCATTACAGAACCGTTATCGCCACCATACTGAGGAGCTCACCAAGCATCACCACCTGAGGCACCATCAGGGTGGTCCCACAGCCAGCACTTGGTGCTAGCAGCCCCCAGTGCACTGTGCTGGAGATGGGCAAGGCAGCTCCCAGCATAGGCCATGGCACCATCCTGCAGCACTGTCCTGCTGTGATGTGCCGGTGCCTGTGGGTGGGTCTACTCTGCCAGTGTTTGAGCCTGTTCCTCTGCAGAGCAACTATTTGCAAAGTTGAGAGATAAGACCACCTTGTGCAGGAACCCTTCTAAGCTGCTTCTTTCTGTTTCAACGACTTTTTTTTTCAACACACAGTGTATATGCACAGGATGAATGACTTGGGTTTTCTAAGGACCCCAAAGCTTGTTAAGATTTTTTCCTTTAAGCTCACATCCCTGACAAATGATCTGCTCCCTTCCCCTCTCAGTCAGAGCAGGAGCAAAGCTATCCTTTCACTTTTCCACTCCAACACTATCATCCACAGTATGCTTACAGTGCTTAGGCACTTATATTTTAAGTAAATATATTTAGGAAATCAGTGAGTTACTTACTTCAGACATCCATTTGTGCTCTTTGCATTTAAAACTGACATGAAAATTTTCCATTCCAAGATTGCAAAGCTAAAACAACAGATGCATTAGCTACATAAATAAGAGGGAAATTAGAGAAATCCTTTACTTTGATAGACTTACAAATGTACATTAAAATGGGACTCTTGAGATGTAAACAAATAGCATTCACTCAAATAGAGAATGATTGCTACAATCAGCCTTGCAACATATGACCAGTATGGGCAATGCTGCTGAAATAAACCACCACTGAAATTAGCCAACAGAAGCTTATCTGAAGAGGACCAGATTCCCACAAACACACTCACTAACATAAGAACAAGCATTCTCTTGTCATCCAGGTAGCCATTTCAGGTATGCACCCTAAAGAAAACCCTCATTTGTACATTGCATAAAGGTCTGTGGCTTTTGCCCTGAATGAAAAAGCTCATTGGGAGGGATTTTCAGGTGATGAGGTGGTGCAGCTCCTCCATGTTCTTGCTGTGCTTTTACACCCGGGGGCAGTTTATTTAGAGGTGCCTGCAGGAATAAGCACTGATCTTTTGGAAATCAGAGTAACATACAAACCAGTGCTACAGCAGACTGACATCACCTTGAGACAGAGCAAACTCTGCCTATGCAAAATATAAACTCCACCTATGGTAAAAGGAGAAGTGGTTTCACTGCTCTCCTAAGCTAGATCCCTGCTTTCTCAGGATGGCAGGTTGCCTTTTCCAAGACATCATAACATTGCATTCGGGAACTCGGCATGTGAGCAGCTACAACTGCAGCTCCTTCTGGGAGGGCCACAGTTAGTCCTCACCCTAGCTGGTTATCCTACAGCACAGTGCACTTACATGTGCCATTGAAACACTGTCATGTCTCCTCCAGATCATAGGATCATAGCATTGTCAGAGTTGGAAGGGACCTCAAAGATCATCTAGTTCCAACCCCTCTGCCTGGCAGGGACACCATCCACTAGATCAGGTTGCCCAGGGCCCCATCAAGCCTTGTCTTACAAGCTTCCAGGGATGAGGCCTGACAGGCCCTCAGTGTCATCTGCTAATGGTTTGGGGGTTATTTAATCCAATTCTTCAGCTCCACGAAGTTCATCACATCCAGACCCAACTGGAAGGCTTCTCAGATAGTTAATTACCTTTCACTAGATCTTCCCTTACTTCAGGCTGAGACTTCATCATTTTTCTTCATGTTATATGCATTAATCATGCACTTGCCAATGACCATTTCAGTGAAGACTGATACACATGCTGTCCCAAGCAGCTTGATAAATCACTTACTTTCTAAAAACAGTCAGGGCTCACATTTATGGAGATGAAGTAAATGCCCAGAGCCTCATAAATGAGCCCTTATATTGCTCCTACTTTGCTTCTGGTGCACAGATGAAATCAGGCTCGTTTCAAGGCACAGCACTGACATTGCTGCTTTGGCCCCTGACCACATTGCCTCTGCCCAACCACTGGACATCGCACCCACAGACATTCTTGCCCAGAGAGGTGGTGGAAGATCCATTCCTGGGAGATCTTAAGGCCAGGCTGAATGGGGCTCTGAGCAACCTGATCTAGTGGGAGGTGTCCCTGCCCATGGCAGGGCGGTTGGAACTAGATGGTCTTTAAGGCCCCTTCCAAACCCTGACAATTCTATCATTATAGCACCTCCTGATCCAACAGAGCAGCAGACAGGTTCATCACCACATGAACACTACTTACAGCTTGCTCATTGCAGCACAAGAACATTGAGATGGTCTCCAGCAACTGCTAACCATGCTCTGAGCCAGCAGAAAACTGGAGATGACTACAGAAAGAACTGGATGCAGCAAGTAAGATCTTCTACTGATGGAAACCACCATGACCCTGTCTAAATCAAGGGTGCTCCTGCAATTAGCACACAAGATCTCTAACTGACTTCAGTTACAAACTGACTCCAGCAGAAAGTCTGTCACAATGCCTCTTTAGAATTGAATGCCAAGGGCAATCTTAGTAAAACTGAGATTTCCAGCTCTCCAGCACAGCCCAGACAGAGCACACATTTTTTCTTCTCCGCATCTCAACTTCTGAATTTCACAGAAAGAAGCTCAAGAGATTTCTGTCTTGTTTTAAATTACCTACAGAATGCTATTCTTTCATCCTTCTCTCATTTTGTCCAGAGGAGCACCCTTAATGGAGGAGCTCAGTGCTGTTTAGGGAATTCATCCACAGGGACAGCCATGAGGGTTCATATCCTCGGAAAGTCCATGAACAAGCTTTGCTGTGAGTACCCAGTAGCCCTGACAGGATAGAGGGCCAAGGGCTAACCTGCAGCAGAGCTGGGTGACAGTGGGCTATGGGCTGTTGTTTCTTTTGGAGTTTCACTTACAGATTTCAGTTTTACTTTCCTATTTTTGTCCTAGTTTGTTTCTACACAAAAAAAGATATTTAAAGACTTCTGTGGTTTTACCACTGGTTAAATATGTTTCCTGATAAACTGCACTGAGCTGGAGAAACACCACAAGCCCTGCAATCCCACTAGCTGGCAGAAGAGAAGACAGTCATGTTGTGGTGAGTGTGTTCAACTCCCACATGCTTACTCTGTGTGTGTACATTGTCACTTGCCTGGCTGGCACCGAAATACAAAATAACACATGGGGTTCATCTATGTGCCTATAAAGAGGTTTCACACACATGTACGTACAGACTTGTATTTATATACACACATAAGCACATACATCCCCCCATGCATGCACATGCAAAACTACATATATTTATTTGTCTGAAGTAGGAGAGCCTCCCACTGAAGGGGAATTGGTACATTTGTGTTTATACTATGATTACTGAGGAAAAGTGCATGAGCATCACATGCAGATGAAGCAAAGCGCATGGCAGGTTCCTCTGCAGTTACCTGTTTTGCTTTATGGTGACAGACAGGTTCAGAGCCTAATCTCCAGCATAAAATTCATATCAATCAATGTCAACATAATATTCATACATCAGAAAGACAACACTGTTTTTAAATAGGTACCAGCAGTATCAGAAGACAAGGCACTTCCAGAACTCCATCTCCAAAGAGCCTTTTATCTCTCAGAAACTGAAAGCCCCTAAATATAGGACTACTATTAAACATTCATGAGCTTCAGCAGCTATTTATCAAAGTCATGGAAATAGGATATTTCCATGATGGTGAAAGGCTTGACATTCATTACTAATAAGCAAATGCACACTTTATTATCATTTTAGAAGAGGAGATTGCTACTGATACCCAAGGAACACTGCATTATCACTAGGAGTCAGCATTAGACTTTGCTGCAATACACACATTATTTCTGCAATCTGGATGCTTCCTGCTGATTAGTTCACAAATAATGCTGCTGATGCCAGCTTTGTGGAGCATGTCCACACAAGGCTGCTGAGAAGGTCCAGGTGCTGTTTCCTGGAGATGGAGTGGTGCTCTGGTGCTCCTCTTGACTAACTGTGTCCCAGACCATTCCTACAATAGGCCTTTCCTCAAGTTACTGAGTGCTCTTCCCAGAGCAAAGCCATGTTGCAGAATGGCAAAGACTGCTGCAGTCCCAGCTTCTCAGTGGCAGAAGCCACAGCAAATATGCAGTATCACCCTGCTAATTGCACTGTGACACACCAGCAGGTAATGATTGCATCACAAGTGCTGCCACAGTCCCATGGCAGATGACAACACTGATTAGGATGCTGCCTTCACTTCCAAAGGCAGCTCCTTCTTCCTCCCACTTGCAGTCTCCTGCTGCAATGACTTGGCCTTAAAGGTTTAATCAGAACACAGCCTTACTTTCATGTAGAGGGGTGAAAGAACTGTTCCTCTCTGTAATGATTTAAATTCTTTATATCTTCTATATGGACAAACTTTCATACACCTGTATGTTGACATGGAAGAAGCATTCACTGCTGTCTGTTGGGGTGGCAGAAAGGAGAAGCAGAAAGGCAGGAGTAACTCCTTCATCTCCCTCACACATGAAGAGAAAAATGGACACAAAAAAATGGGTGGTTCGACTTCAAGGGACCCCTTTGAGAATTTGTTGTTCCCTTCTGCTCAAGTAGAGTCACTCAGAGTAGGATGCTCAGGGCTAGGCCCTGTCAGGTTTTGGATCTCTACAAGGATGGGAGACTCCACAACCTCCTTGAAAAACACCAAGGGAAGTATTTTGACAAAGACTGACATTAAGCCAGAATAACACTCCTCTGCTTTTCTACAGTCCATCCTGACAAACTGGGGAAAGCCAAACATCATTTCCTGCTTGTGTCCAAGTTTGAATAAGAAATAGAGAACAAGTCCTTTTTTGTTCATAAATAAATAAACCATTCCTTCAACATCAGTTTCCCTTTTCTTTAATTTTTACATCCTTTGCAGCTCACACCTTTAATATCATTCCAAAACAAGATCATAACAATATTGCTAAGCAGCTGTTGAAGTTGTGGCAGCTGTCATTTGAGAGACATTATTTAAAATGTTTTATCCTCTCCCCTTCTACATATCTTTGAAGCATCCAAAGAAAACCTTTCCAGGACTGGTGACAACAAAGGCACACTCTTATTCATAGAAATATTTTATTTTTGGTATTATGCCCTACAGGCACCTACTTCCTTCCAAACAAGATATAGCTGCAGGGCAGAATCTCAGCTGTTATAAGTAAGTCTCTTGGCAGAGACTTAAGAAAGAGGCTGAGCAAAAATGTCCTGGCCCAATAGATGTGTGCCCCCCTTCCATGTAATTAATTTTTGGCTAAAATGTAAGACTTCAGTGAGACAGTAAAATCAGAATTAGGGATTTGAAAGGTTGCTCCATCAGCCCACCTGTCCTGCAAACCCTACACCTGCCAAAGGGCTGCATATCTTAGCAGTGAGGACAAGGCAAATCATGATTTACAGTCAGCCAGAGGAAAGAAAACTCTACATAAGGGCCAAGCTGATACTGTGAGAGCAACTCAGCTGGCAAAGTCTCTTGTTCCAAGCATTTGCACCAAGATGGTTGGTGCAGCATCCAGCACAGGCTGGGGGTGTTGTGTTCAAACACTAGGAAATTCTGGAGGGAAAGAGAAGAAGCTGGAAGAAATAAAGGTGCAGCAAACATGCATCCCTTTCGTGCACCTCTAAATGGGTCAGCTGAGCTGGAAAGTTCTCTGAACCAAAACACCTGTAATTATCTAAGCTTGTAACAAGCTATATGTTTATCAACACACACTTAAATCCCATTCAGCAACATGCTGGAGCACACATGTAGCTACCTCAAAGGACATAAATACCCCAGGACTACTCACAGGTTTAAGGACTAAGCATACAGTGAAAAGTACTTCTAAACCAAGGCTTCAGATGATGCACAGAATCCAGTGAATTCCTCTTCTAGGCTTATACAAGGCTTAGCTTACAAATAGGCACCAACATTAACTCCTGAAAATATGAAGGAAGGGTGATGCTTTGCACCGAGGCAGCCAGTGCAGACATACCACTTGTTACACTTTACCAAACATTTAACATCTGTTCTCCCCACAGCAAACTATATTGTTTTTTTCTTGCCCTACCTGCACAGAGAATAAATGATGGGCATCTGAACCTTTTCATACAAAGAAATGTCAGCTGTGGGTCCCTATCCACACACTCCTTCTGTGGATAGGGACCATGATCTTTCCTTGTTCCTTTTTTCCCCCCATCTTGAACAAACCCACACCATTAGGTATTTATTAAAGTTCCCTAATATTCACCTAGTTCCAGCAGTGCCCTCAAGCTGTCTGGCTGCTTAACTCCCTTTATTCTCATTTCCCCTGTCATGTCTGCCCTTCTCCAGTCCCAAAAGATGGCCTGTTCTCCACAAATACTCCACAATAATTGCAGACATGTTTAGAGATAATACTGAGTAAGTCAATAATTGTTTCAAAGTGGATTTCATCATATTTGTTGGGTATAATACATCCAACTTACCAAAATCATCTTTAACAAAGATGTGACCAGTGAACTGCCAGTACTTTTCTCCTTAAAGTGTTCTTCCACTACATTCCCTTGGAAGCCCTCCACTCTTATGTCAGCATGCTAAGATGGTCTCCCACTTATCCAATCTCCTAGCAGCTTCCTGCCATGTAACATCATTCCAAGCTCAAAGCCAAAGATCTTCATAACTGCATCAGTGGAGTACCTTCAGAGCAGGGTGCTCAGGGTGCTGCTGCAGAGGACTGGCCAAGGGCAGAACTCTTTGAGGGGCTTATTAATTGAAAGGAAGGTAACAACCTCAGTCAGACCTTAGGGAACTTGAGAGTCGTGGTCCTGGGGTACTGAGGCAGTCCTCACTCCACCTGCAACCCTGGACCCTCCACCAGTCCCTTGGGCAGACTGGCCAGAGAGCAGGTGAGAGTCACTGAACGCGGCTCATTTTGAAGCAGCTGCCAGGATGCAGCTTCCAACTGCCTAAGCAAGCTCCCACAGGTGGTTCTCCAGTGGTTCTCAGCACAGCCCAGGCTACAGCCTGACTAAAGGGGCTTTGTTCAGTTGGTGACATTACAGGGACCTGGGTGCCAGGCTCCAAGCCCACAGCAGAGCTCCAGCCAGATGCTGCTGTGCATATTCAGGCAGGAGATTTCCTAGCTGAGCATGAGCCAGAGCACAAGAAATCCTGGGAGCCAAATCCATCAGGGCACTCTATACACCATGAGGCCTTCAGGCCTTTAATGCCCAAGGACAACGGCACACACATGATGTGCTTCCTTCCTCTTTAGAGAGAAAGAAGGAAAGGAAAAGAGGAAACTACAAGGGCAGATGTAATTACATGTAAATCCCCACATGGGCAGGACTATTCTACATGTGGCTAGAGAAAGGACCATCTGTTTTACAAAGATACTAGGCTCTTTTTTTTTCTTTCTTAAATCCCAATTACATTCTTTTCCTCCCCCTCTTCCCTAAATGGAAGCATTGCTGTGGCAATATCAAGAGTCTTAAAATAAGATTATCTTTTTAAATGAGAGAGTCTTTAAAGTGGGATTATACCTTACAACAGCCAACTAGGCTTTCAATCAATTTCAGAGGATACTCTTACAAATTTATTACTCTGGAAGAGGCTACATTTATGGAGCAACAAATGAGAAGCACTTACATGATGGCAGAAGAGTTCAATGAAAGCCTTCTCCTCTGGCTTCTCCTTCCCTGAGCATGCCCAGAAAGGCACTCTGGTGCTCCTCCAGACCTTTGTCCACTGCCAGCTTTAACAACACTAGTGACACGGGTCCTTTGACAGTTATCTCCAGCATTTTTCCCAAAAGAGAGGGAGAAGCTGTACAGAGTGAGTATGGAGCTGCTTAGACATGCCAGAAGGATGGTCTTAGTTTCAGAGGTACCACCAGCCAGACACAAAGCTGAGGAAGGAAAAGCCAGCTGGCACGAAGGGGACTTTGGCACAGCACAGCAATCCATAAGGGATTTAAACTATTTCTCCTCTTGCAACCCCAGCATCACAAAGACATTTTCCTATCAAAGCCTCATTTAAACACCTTCCATTTTTATGTCAAAAAATCACACACCTCATCACCCTATCCCTCTTCTGATGTCTTGACTTCCAAAAATGGAAAAACAAAAAACCAGCACTCCCCTCCTCAGGGAAAGTTTCTCTGTTCATAGAGCTGCATCCCTGAAGAAATAAGACATGAAATATACATTTTGAACACCCCTTGCCTGCTGTTCAGCAGGGCTGGAACTGGTGAAGGGATCTGTGAATCAACAGGAATCTCCCATTATGGATTACTTTTCACTGAGCAAATGCCAGAGACTCTGTAGGAAGAACACTGCAGATCAGCACACAACCCGTGCTGGAGGCTGTGGCTGCTCTCCTGGGAGGACAGACCCACCTTCTCCACTTGCACCCTCTTGGGTTCAGCACAGACTCCCACTCAGGGGTTCCAACTACCTTCAGCTGCTGCCCCCAGACAAGTGCTATATACAAACTGAAAACTCTGTGGCTGTTGTCTGCATCTTGGTTTCCATGAAAACCATCTAGTCCATCTTTAGCATTTGCAAACAAAATTAAGAGGGGACTTCACCAAAACTGGGGTGTAAACCTGTTCCCTGCCATCCAGGCACCTGTGGAGGTCAGTGATGATTTCTCTGATCCACTCTGGAAATTTGCAACAGCACTCTTTCTAAACTATGTCTGGGACCTTCCTGATCCATAGGAAAAATGCAAGTGTTTAAATTTCAAGCATTCCATATACTGCTAATTCACTGAATCCCACAAGTGCAACTCACATTTCTTTATAGTGTACACACACACTGTAGGAAGAAGTGGACTAGGGCTCCTGAAGGCATTAATACAGGGAAAATCCACTTGCATAATATGTGGCTTCTTGTTTTAATGGCTGTAATGAGATAAAACACATTTAAAACAAAACCCAGAACAATGCTAAGCATCTTATTCCCTTTTACCAGGCTAGAAACAAAAGCACTGTTATCACTAAGGATGCTGAGCCAGAGGCCTTCCAAAGACACAGGGAGCTGAAATGGCTTATGTCAAATGGTCCAGCAAAGAAAGACATAAACATACCTTGGGATGTGAGCAGTATTTAAAGGTAACACACCATAAACAGCAGCAGCAAACAGGCCAGGCTTCGAGTTGTTTCTGGTGATTCAGCATGTAACAAAGAGGCTTTCCTCAGCCCCAAAATGATACAGGCACCAAAGAGGTGACTGCACAGGCTAATTTCCTCCTCTGACCTATATGTGTCTGTGTCAGGCACAGGGAACAAATGCTAGGCACTTCCAAAATCCTTCAGGGAGGTTTACCTAGAAAAGCAATAGATTCCAGTGGCAATGACAGAGCTAAATGCCACGTACTCCTTGGTGAGATAACCTTTGCAGAACTGCTACACTTTTCTGCAGCAAATAATCTGCAAACAGCCTTAAAAAGGTCCTCTCACTCTCTCCTGCACAAATATTCCCATTTCATGGTTGCACCCACTAAGAAAGACCGTGCCATCCCAAAGTGGCCTCTGACAACATGGTTTTTAGGTGTCATTCCAGCAATGCAGAAGCCCAAGCGCAGCATCTCCTTCTGCTGGGCTGCCAGTCAAAATAAAGGCAGGGAGCCTGAGGGGATTAAGAGCCTATATCCCACTGTCATCAGTGACCACCCCTGCTCAGGGAACAGGGCATAACTCTATTTTTGGAGGACAGCCACGATCAGTAGGGCAGAGATGTGGAAGTGGAAGTATATTGGCAACGGTTTCATACAGAATAACATTTACCTTGGTAAAAAAGAAATACAGAAGTTGTTAGAACGATTAGCTATTTTAGTGGTATCTAAATAAAAGATACCAGGCTTTTCTCAGAAGAGGCAGAAGTCATCTACCACAAAACTGGAGCTCAAACACAAAGAAAGAGGTTAACACAATGAGGAAGGGAGTTATATTGTTACAACCACTATCAATTGCTCTGTGACTAGAAACAAGGACAGAAATCAGGAGAGAGTTGTGGTCAATGCCATGAAGCCTTGTTGGAGGCCTGTGCCTAGTGGAGTCCCTCAGGGCTCAGTACTGGGACCAGTACTTTTCAATATATTCATCAACAATCTGGCTGAGGGAAGAGTGTGCTCTCAGCAAGTTTGCTGCTGACACTAAACTGGGTGGAGTGGCTGACACACCGGAGGGTCCTGCTGCCATTCAGCATGACTTAGACAGGCTGGAGAGTTGGGCAGGGAGAAACTGAATGAAATTCAATAAGGCCAAGTGTCAGGTTTTGCACCTGGGAAAGACCACCCCCATGGATCAGTGCAGATTGGGGACTGACCTGTTGGTGAGCAGTGAAGGGCAGAGGGATCTGGGGGTCCTGGCAGATGGAAGGATGACCATGAGCCAGCAGTGTGCTCTTGTGGCCAGGAGGGCCAATGGGATTCTGGGGTGGATTAGAAGGGCTGTGGTTAGTAGGTCAAGAGAGGTTCTTCTCCCCCTCTACTCTGCCCTGGTGAGGTCACATCTGGAATATTGTGTCCAGCTCTAGGCCCCTCAGTTTAGGAAGGATAGGGAACTGCTGGAAAGAGTCCAGCACAGAGCCACAAAGATGATGAAGGGGCTGGAACATCTTCCTTCTGAGGAAAGGCTGAGGGAGCTGGGTCTCTTTAGCTTGGAGAAAAGGAGGCTAAGGGGTGACCTCATCTATG
The DNA here is from genome assembly GCA_013399015.1 of Galbula dea. Taxonomy (NCBI): domain Eukaryota; kingdom Metazoa; phylum Chordata; class Aves; order Piciformes; family Galbulidae; genus Galbula; species Galbula dea. Next base: position 1,140,997 of record VWZX01000621.1, read on the forward strand.
CTTTTAAATATGTGAAGGGTGTGTGTCGGGAGGATGGGGTCAGGCTCTTCTCAGTGGAGCCCAGTGACAGGACAAGAGGCAATGGCTGTAAGCTGAAGCACAGGAGATTCTGTGTGAATAGAAGACAGTGTTTTCCCAGTTGAGGTGCCAGAGCACTGGCACAGACTGCCCAGAGAGGTTGTGGAGTCTCCTTCTCTAGAGAGATTCAAAACCCACCTGGACAAGTTCCTGTATGGCCCACTCTAGGGAATCCTACTGTGGCAGGGGGGTTGGACTAGATGATCTTTTGAGGTCCCTTCCAACTCCTAACATTCTGTGATTCTGTGATTCAGTGTAACTCACTGAATTCTGCCAGTTGCAATCATAGCAGGAATTAGTTCCATAGGGCTGTCATTTATGCAGGGAGGGCTTATGAAAACCTGTATACACAGCAAACTGGAACAGCTCTGCTGGCAGCAGAAACTCCAGGTGTTTTTGGAAGACAGAGGGCATAATGCAACACTGAACACTGCCAAGCTTCACAGCTCGAAGGCTGCTGAGCACACAGCTGTCACCGAGAGCTCTAGGAAGTAGGTACGAAACAGTGAACAATACTGTGGCTGAAGTGGTCTTGGAAAATGGGATTGCTTATGGCCAGGCAAGGCAATCCTGTGCATGCTAACAACCCACTTTATGGCAGGATCATCCAAAATGCCTGGATGGCTTCAAAGGAAAAGCATTACTGAAAGGCAAGAGAGTTGCTCAGCAACTTGGAGCAGATTCATCCCACTGAGTTGCAGGTGGCCAAGAGCTAGCCTCCACTCACCTGTCAGGCTACCCCAGAGGTGACGTCTTCAGAGGCAGCACTGAGACTGGTCCAGACTGAGCCTGCAGTACAGGTGTGCCTACAGGCAGGTGAGATAGCTCCTGGAGTAACTCAAGCTCTCACTAGAGTCAATGGTGAGACTTGAATTCACTTCAGCAGAATAATTCTGAACACCTACAGCATTGCACACTGACACACTCGTTAGATGCACTGCCATACTCCTCTTGATCACAAATGGCTCAGCTAAGACCTCAAGTCAGTAAGCTTTGGAATCATATGGTTAGCTTCAGATCCAACACTCTTCCTTGAACCCCATACTCCTCTGACCCCTGCCAAAGACAGCAGAGGATAAAATAAACAAAGCAGAGCTAGGTTATCAAAGATGAAAATGAAACAGTAATTAACCAGGTCCCAATTCAGATTTTGCCAGTGAAAGAAGTAAAAGATGATCCACAGCATTTTATACACAGTGCTGCTATGGGCAGATTCTCCAGGGCTAAACTTGACTTCCTAAAGCACACAGAGGTAGCACGAGAGTTCACTGTCGCATAGGTGAGACTCAGTGATGTTTAAGAGGAAATCAGAAGATGATATCATATTGCTTGGCAGAGTCTCCTGCCATGTCTCACAAACACAGCCATAATTTTTAGAGGCTTAAAAAGCCAGTGAGCTAACAAATATTACATGTCCAATCAGCCGTTTGGCTTGCAGGGCAACAGAGTGGATGCAGACAGGAGAAAGAGGCAGTGAATCGTGAGCAGCAAGGCAGCTCTTCCCTTCTGTAAGCAGACTAAGGTGCCAGTGCACAAATCAGGTCTAGCTGAAATCAGTTCATGCATTAGCATATTCCAGTGACTCCTCCTGAAAGCTCTGAGCCATTTTTAATTCTATCAGATCCCTCCTAGGTCTAAAGTTAAACATCCCTTTTCTTTACAGCTAAGGCATAAGACCTGGTCACAGAAGACATTCAAAATGCAAGCCACTTTCTTCCCCTGGTTTTCATCTCACATCAGTCAGAAGGAAAAAATTATTAAAAAGTAACAGGGTTGAACACAAAGTTGCTGAGAAGGTGTCTGGCAAACTAACCCCACTGCTCTGTATCAGCTAGCAACACACTTTCCTCTTGCATTTCTGCTGACAGCTCGGTGCATCTAGGAGAGGTCTGCTCAAGTCAGGGCAGTCTGTGTAATCCCTGTGCTGAGACATATTAGGAGGTAGCCAGGTCTCCTGTACACCATAACCCTGCTGCCCTCTGCACATTTCAAGCTTTGCCCTTCCTGCAAGCCGGGCAGGAAATAGAATGTAACAAAACCCAGAAAACCAACCTAAACAAACCAAACAACAACAAAATACCAAAACCTCTTTTTTTCCTTCCTGCCTCCTACCACTTTCTTTCCCCTTTCTTCCAGCTGGAAGATGCCAATTACCTCCACTGAGTTCTCTCAGCTGGCAGGTGAGCAACCCCCTCACTTCCCTCCTGCCCAGCAGCTGCCCCACACTAGCTGCAGATCCACTACTGCTCACATTATGACAGACAGAGAAGGGGAGGAAAACAAACAAGCAAACATACACAAAAAATCCACAACAACAAACAGGCAATCTGAAGAGGCATGAGGTGCAGAAAACGTCCCCCACCCAATCCAGATGGGGGTTAATGGCTGGAGAAGAGGTCCCCTGACTCCTTCCCCCTCTGCTCAGGTCTGTCTTTTGAAAGTTCAAGTGGTAAGAAACTCTCATAATTCAAAATACACTAAAAATTGCATTTGCAATGAAAGGCTTTGAATAAAATTGGCATCTCTGAGTCTCCTGCTGCCAGCAGCCACACCACTTCAAGGAGACAGGCTTTATGGCAAACACAATATGGAAACCTCAGCAAGGAGACTGTGAATTGGATTCATGCTGCTCTAATCCAAGCTGAATGCAGAACTACTTACAGAGAGGACTGTTAAAGAAATAATTACTGAAATGAATTGGGGACAAAATCTACAGGAAAGCTTTTCTCTAGTGATGCAAGATGACATTTTTCAATGCATATGGAGGCTCCTGTTCCTTCTCCTCTAGATTCCTTCAGTAACAGCTTTTGGAGAAAAAAAAACAAATGCCCCAAAATCAAGAATAACACAGTCAGAGCAGCAACACCCTTGCTGGGGCACAAACATCAACAACAAGTGTAGAAAGGCTGTCCAAACAAACACAGCCTAATTACAACAACAACATAGCACAGTCCTCAAAACAGATACAGCCTCTTGCAACTGCCCCAGAACTATCGCTGCCAACACTTTTGATTTGTCTGCCAGCTGAAACCATGAGCACTGTAAAAGGGGAGATTCACTGTAGGCATGAACTCTACTCTTCAAGATGATACAACCCTAAACTGGATGCATGCCCAACCAACTTCTAATCATCAGCCAAAGAAAACGTGTTTTTTATGGTCTAGTCAAAAAGTAGGTATTGTCAGCCACATAATACTAGAATTTTACAGTATTTCTGCTGCAGATCCTGCTAGAAGGATCAGCAATATTTCTAAGGCAGGTCTCAACAAAACAAAATATCATCAAAGAGCAGTTGAATATTAATGAGACCAAAAGCCACAGCTCTTCACTCAGGAAAATCCTCCCGGCTATTTTGCAGAAGAAGATAAATATGGCCAGATATAGTATCTGCTTTATTTATCTGCATTTTTAGTTATCAGTAGTAAACAGAAGAGGAAAGCAGTCCTCAGCATAGCAGCTTGCCAGCTCTGCTCTCCTACCATGCCTCTGCAGCAGCCCCAGCCATAGCCCTGCACCATCCTCTCCCTTCCTGAGGGAGGTACAGCAGCTCCCTAGAGCAGGAAAACAAAGAGTGTTCCTCAGACACAGACCCAAATATCTCCTTCTAACAGAGAGCACTCTGGATAATTCATTCCCATTCCCTCAGCCATGGGCATTCTTCAGGTCACACTGTCCAAGTCTCATTTGCCTTCACCACATTGGCGAGGTCTGCCCAAGTAATGATGTGATCCAGGTCCTGCCATTGTTGGCTGGGGCTATACAGAGCAACACTTTATTGTACCTGAAGGAAGGTCCATGAGTAGGCAGAGATCAAAGGCAGCCAATTAACAGCACCCAGACAGACAATATATGTTGTTATTTAAAGCAAACAAGAATAAAGTTCAGAAACATGCTTGGCAGTAAGAAAACTTCAGGACTCTCATTTTAGTTCAGGAAACCATACTGGGCCAAAGGAGCAAGACTTGAGCTCTGCCTTCATCCTCAGCTTTAAACCCATTTAATAGGTCCCTTCGTAATGATAATAACCCACTGAGATGACAGGATAACAGAAAGAGGATGAAAGGACCACTGCATTGATGGTCTTGGTCTGTACATGTGACTTGGACCCCACCACAGAACTGGAGGAAGAATTTAAGCATGGGAAGAAATGTCACAACATTAATGCATCACTGTGTAACAGCAGTGACCAGAGTAAACAGCACACCTCTGTTGACAATCAGGATATACAGCAAAGCCCTAGGGTCACAGGACAAGGTCACGCTTGTGGGGTGGTGTTTCAGAGACTGTGACCTTGAGAGACAGAAGCTGCTTAAGCCACAGCATTGGCCAGGATTAATGCACCTCCAAATTGCTTCACAAAACCAATTCCAAAATGACTCTTGTGCCATGCACCAGGGCTCACAGCAATTGCAGGCAAGACGTGAAACAAAATTGGCCAAGAAGGAAAAAGTATTTGGATCACAAACGGCAATTCCTTCCACTTTTAAGGCCCCTTTCCATTGATATTTCCCACAAATCTTGCAAAGGATTGGCTAGTCCTTGCAGCACTCTCACAAAACAAGCATTGTTATTCCCACTTTGTGGATCAGTACAGTGAGATACAGAGAGGTTAAGTAACTCACTAGATATCACAACAGCACAGAACAACAGACTCAGAAATATAATTTGAAGACTTGATACCCATTCCCTTGTTCCTACCACCACGTTCAAACACTCCTTTCTTAGACTGCAATTTCCAATTAACATTTGCTAATTATTAGTCATCTGAGGGAATACTAAACAAATACCCTTTTAAGCTGCTGTGCCGATACAGTAGCCCAACAAACACTGACTCATGGCAGAAGGCACAGGCAGTCTAGCCCTTCCAGCAAATTCATGTCCCTGCACTTCCATGGCAATAGCATCTCTTGCCACTGAAGCACAACAGCAAGGCTGTGCCTCCCAGCAAAGCCTCTCGCCCTCCTCTCTATGCTCGTCACTTTCCGCTGGCCTCACTGGCAGCACAGCTGAATTTGGGTGTCCCTGTGCCGAATATCACTGGATCAGCCTGCGGAACAGCAGTCTGGCACCGGGCATGAGGCTGCAACCTGCCTTTTGGCTCCCATCAACTCAACAGGCTATTATCATGAAGTGACACCATAACCAGACAAAACCACAAGGCTGGAGGCCTGAGTCAGATGAGTCCACGCAGACCTAGACAGGTCAGGAGGGCTGCCACTGCACAGGTGTGCCTTGTGTCAACGTCAGCCGCCCAAGACTTTACTAGCCTGCAGGCAGGGGACAGCAGGCAGCTTGTCCCAAATACCTCCTCCTTTTTCCCCCAGAATGGCCTGATTCACTTTGGCCATCACATGTTGTCAGGTTCCTGCCCCCTCACCTTCCCATAGCAGCAGGGAGGGCACAATCCAGCTGGTGAACCTGAGGGGGCTGCAGGCAGGGCGCAGGGCAAGGTTTATGTTTTATACTGAAGTATCTTCTTGTATTTCCACTGGGCTCAGTGTCATACCAGAAACCATCTCAACTCTTCCAAACCTCAGTAAAAACCCTCAAAACCTTATTTTATGGGACTCAAACCACACTACTTTTATGGAAAAACAAATGATTCTGTAAAAGGCCTCCCTCCTCCACTCTGAAAGCTTTGAATTTATTCAGCTCTCTGCCTTTGAATTTCCCTCTTGTAATTCAGCTTGGCCATAGCAGATCAGAACCAAGCAGACTTTTTCCACTGGCTGCAGCCTAGTTTGAAGCAGGACCTGAACAAACTCTGGATGTTTGCTCTCTGCTCACTCAGAGCTGGGAGCAGGTCTGTACCAGCTCATCCTGGCTGCCCTCCATCACCACCTCTGCTACTGTGGTCACCCAGGCCATCTGGCACAGTCCAGGCACCCAAAGAAACCTCATCAGACGTAGAGCCCACGGAAGGGCTGGAGGGAAAGCAGAAGACCTGAAGAAGTTCGCTTCAGGGAAACTTGCAAAAATAGCTGCCTGTGAACAGGTAGGATTTAATATGCCTGAAGTCTGGAATATATATTTTGCTGCAGCTGCTCAAGACCAGGTTACCATTCCCAGGTATCCACTCTCCAGCATACTGACTGTCCTCATCAGATGACCTATTTTTGAAAAAGAATCTAACAAAAGAGTAATTTATGCCAGACAGCTGTCTGCTGGAGGGCATGAATAGGACAGTGAGTTGCTGGGAACAGCATTCCCTCCTTTCAGACCAGTTGCAGCCACAGCAACAGGGATGCTCTCAGCCATGGCAAAATAAGGCTGGTCTCTAGGGTGACCACGCAAGCTGGGAACATCACAGCTTCAGAGCTCTGTGCCCCTTTGAGATGACCTGGGACAAGGAATCCAAGTCAGACAGCTAGAAGCAGGGAGAATACATGACCATTCCATTTCTCAGTTACTTCGATGGAAATCTGGGACCAGTACCTTGGCTTGCTATCAATACTGTAATTTAGTGTCGAGACAGAGCAAGACTTGGCCCCCTCTAACTACTGAAAGCCATCTCAATTTGGATGCTTTGACTGGATTGAAAAAAGTACCCTGCCATGTTTTTAACCAAACCAGAGTAAGAACATATCCTAATGCAGGGAATTAGTCCTAGCTGGAGCTCTTACATATGCTGGAGGAAAGGCAAGCTACACCACTATCACAGATGCCAAAGAAAAAACATATAGCATTAAAGGCCAGCCCACTTTAGATGTCAAGAATGTACATGTTTCAAAATATGACTGACTTCACAGACTGCCTTTAACTCAAGCCTCCTCACAAGCTTTCCAGAGGAATATTCTCCTTCTTTGAGGGCACTCTACAGTTATGCCAGAAGACATACTAAGACTACTAAGACAGCCATGGCTGCTTTAACCACAACCTAACCTATGTCTCCTTCAGAGATAAAACCCAGTACTGTCAAGCATGATACAAAGCACAAGCCCTTTCTTCAAAATGTCCATCCTTTCACATTCTATTTCAGATGCCACCAGGCAACTCCCCCACATCTTGTACTAGGTAGCATGTTTTTTCCTTTATACCAGAGATTTTTTTTTTTTCTCCTGGCCTGCTGTGCTGGTTAATGTAGGTGGCTGCAATGGAGCAATTTCAACTTGCACTATCATGGAGTGTATCACAGCAAATGTTCTTTCCAAAGTACATTACGACACTGTCACAGGCCATGGAAACACCATTTTCCCATAGCAAGGATGAATTGATCAGTAAAGCAGAAAATTCTTGCAAGATGCATGGTGAAAGTATTACTATCCCCACCTAATGCATTTTTCTATTAGTTTCCTGAAAGGCTTCCTGACTCGTGACTGGGTGAGCCCAGCACAGCAGTAGCTTTTCCTGCATTGGATGAGACTTTCTGGCACTTAACCACAGCCTGCTTGCTTTCCACCCCAGAGCTGCAGTGGCCAAGTTTTCCTTTTTGAGCTGTTTGATATATGCAGTTGGAGCTCTCTAGTATGTGGACAGTATCCCCAGGGAGGTTTGTGGTTGTTTGGGAACATTTCCTAAGGTGTTTTTGAAATCTCTTTTAACTCCAAGATTTTTTTTTCTCCTCATCCCCATCGTTCCTCTTACTCCTGCCAAGCTGAAACATAATGAGTTCATTTAAACTGGGGCTGGAAACACTTTCAAGGGACCCACGAAGTTTTAGCCATTCCCATTTCAGTGACTTCAGTGAGCAGATCTAGCTGAAAGTTCTCTAACAACAGATCTGTTTAAAATGGGAGGAAAAAACCAACCAAACTCCCTAACACCAAAGTCTCCCTTTAAGCAGTATTTCAGTGTTTGTCAAGTGGTCTAATGAGGCAATACACGAGCTGACATCCAGTGAACATCCCTGACACCACACCACTGAAGGAATCTCCAAACTCTTTGCTAAGGTCCTGTCAATCAAAGCAAAAAAGCAACACTTCTTAAAAAGCAGAAAGATACCAGTACTATAAAAGCACTCAGAAATCACACCTCTATACCTTGTCAATATCTACCTCCTGTGCAATCTATAGTTCTACCCTGTAATCTTGTGCCCACCCTCACCTGCCATGAAAGAGCATAAGCAGGCAGTGATACCAACCTGCTGCCTTCTTCCAACTGCCAGTCATTACAGTTAATTGCTAACAATTCTGGACTCCTTCACAGTCAGCCACATCTGCTCACTCAAGGCTCTGCATTTTAAATGGTAGACCTCCCCTCATCCAGGACAGGCCATGATGCTCCAGAAGGACATAAAAACCACATGGTTAACGTACTCAGGAAAGAACCAAAAGGCTTCACCCAAAATCTGGAATACACTGTGTTGGGTCCTGCACAGACTAGTATTTTCTGACTGAACAAAACAGTGGTGCAAAAGAATTCTCCCAGTTTTACCTAGCTGGCTGGTGGCAGAGCTAGGATGATAATCTGCAAAATTCATGCTCTGCTTATTGATTTTGCTGTAGTCCCATAGCTAAGTGCCCTGTGTGACACCCAAAGCCACCCCAGCTCCCTGCCAATCAGTGCTGTATAAATAGTCAACACTGATTCTATCGTTGTTTAACTTCGGTGACTGCTGAGACCAAAAATTTTGAATTAATTTAAAAAGCAGATCAGACTAATTCATAGAAGACAGGTCCTATCAGTGCCTATTAAACATCACAAACTGGAAGCAGCCACTGAAGAGCTGTTGGATGTGCTGGGGCTGGGACGGCAGGTAAAATAAATCTTCAGTCTGGCCCATTGCAGCCCTCTATGTCTCCTAAATACACTAATTACAAACATGGCACAGACTTCACAGTAAACTCCATTGCTGCCACTCATGTCTTAATCCTGAAGGAAGAGCCAGACATCTGTGTTCACAAGCCAGTTGGACAGCGTAAGGGAAAAGCACGCCGCTGGAAAAGCCGGATGAGACCTACAGCCTTACAGCCTGCGATGCTCACCTGCAGCACTCGCTCTGCGGGGCAGGAACCAAAAATAGCTGGATTCTGCACACCACGACTCTCAAGCTGGCATCAAGGGATGGCAAAGGTCAAGTGCGCTTTGTTTTGGCACTGCTCAAACACACCTGGCCCCTTTCCAGAGAGGGCAGCCAGACCAAAGATCCTATTTCCAACACCAGCCACAAAATGTTTCACCTCCATCCTTGGCAGTTGTTTTTAGTTTTTATTGTTTACCCTCATATTTATTCCGAAAACAGTCCAACGTTCTCAACAGAGAGATGTGTGAGAAGGGAGAGCACAAAATAATATCAGCAGGCAGGTCACTGGAAGTTTAATGGCTCAATGCCAATCAGATAATGATTTGCAAGCTGTTACTCAACACGTGGGTGAGCACATGGGACCCTGAATTGCAAGTACAAGGTATGTTTTTTCTTGAAGATTACGCACAAACAGCATATGAAGTGAACAACCTACACCATGATGGGGGTTACTTGAAGCTGCACTCATCTTTGTTGCCTTATGGTGTCTCAGTAAACAGAAGAGAAACACATTCCCACCCAAGTACCAAGAACCCAGCATGCTCTCCTGCTGCCCCAGGAATGCCACAGGTCAGATACAAACCTTGACAGAAAATCCTCAGCGCTTCAGAGAGCCACGTGTCCATGTAGGCTGCTATACACTGGGGCTGCAGTCTCTAGGTACCCATACAAGCATCATTCTTAAACGTGTGAGGCCAGTCACGCAGGACCCTTCTGCACATCACTGGATTTGAGCTGGGACCTCACTGGTATCACTGTAGGACTGATTTGGTTTTCCCTCACAACGTTCTGGGAAGATCTTCCAGAACACCCATCTTGTGGCTAGAAATTTCTGGTTTCCAGCCTGAATTTATTCATGGTCAATTTCTATCTACACGTTCTTGTGTCAGCTCTGTCCACCAGTTTAGCTTTACCCTTGTTTATTTAAAAACAGTACTTATTTTACTAGGCTGAACCAAACAAGACCAAGGTGTTGTTTTCTTATTTTGAGCCTTCACAGGCCCTCGATGAGCCCAATACTTTCCCACTTGCCTGCTCCCATCTGAATTACTCTTAGTGTGATGACACCATTTTAGAGAATAGTCTTAACAAGGTCTCACTAAAGCTGTAGGCTGCAGCACAAACTATTTCTGATCTCTGCTGGAAATGCTCCATGTGACACAGCTTGGGAGCTCATTTCCCTCTATGCAGAAGCTGTGCTTTGAATCACACCTCAGAGGTAAGTCTGTTGTGCTCATCCTCACTACAGCCCAGTTGTCCTCCAAGCTCATGACACCTCCTGACTTCTCTACAAAAGCCATCAACAAATGCATGAAAAGAGATCATTCCCAAGACCTAAAACTTGATAAACTCCCCCACCAAATTGTTTTCAACCTGCCTGCTTCTGCAGGAGGCTAAAATTTTAGGGCCACACAGTTGAGCAGTGCAGATCCTACGAGTGGGATTCATTTACTCCCTTTCTGCACTACCACAGAGCTTAGAAATGGCATAGATTCACCTTATGTCCATAAACCTTTGGATGATTGGTGTGCTAGCAGCATATAGACAGTCTGGCTGCAGTACACTCCCTTCACTTGCTCACCATGGTACAAGCATTGTGGTGAGGACAGTCCCAGCCCCAGCTCTGAGAAGAGGACAGAAGAAGCATATGGTGTTTTCTGAGGAGTTGCCTTCTAGACCTCACCCCACTTTCTGGACAACAAAGCAAGACACCCAGCCTCACTGTCCAGCTGGAGCCACTCTGACCACACATGTTGCTGGCATCCATGGATGAGTGCTAGCCCTGAGACAACGGCACAATTTGACCCTATGGCTGCTCAATTGTGATTTTCCTAGCCTTTGGCCTCTCATCCCTTCCACCTCCTGTAAAAAGCAACTGCTTCACAGATCTGTAAGACCACAAGTTGCATTTTATCCAACATCATCCACTTCACAAAGGCACTGCACAGTGACTCTGCTCTCCAATCCCTGAAAAGAGAACAGGCAAGCTGAACCACCCTCCAGAACCACCCAAACCTTGGTGGCATGAACGCTGGCTCAAACGCCAACAATGTGGATTGGGCATTTATTCCTCATGGCTAACCAGTGTGTTCAGCTTACATGTAAGCCAAGACTGATGTCTATGTGCCAGAAGAACTAGATCAGACAATGTCTCAAAGTTGAGCTGTCTTCTCTCTGCTCCATCACTAATAAAATTGTGAGGATTGAGGAATCCTCACAAAACAATATTACTGAGGATGTCCAGGCCATAATAAAAGCCAACTGGCCCTTTCCCAAGTTACTCCTTCTTATGTTCCTGTCAGGAGTGAAAAACTGTCTCTTATGTCAGTAAAGGCAAGCAGATACACTACAAGGAAAAACCAGAATATTAGATAAAAGCTGTAAGTGAACACTACTGAAGCACAGATTTCTGGCATTGCCTGCCCAGTGAAGTTCAGGGCAGCTAGAGAGAGAAGCACACTGTAAGATCACCCACCCTATCCTGGCAGAACGAGCAAGTATCTACCATCAGCCTCTTGCAGAGAGGTCTCTTGCTTCAGGCTTAGAGCCTGCCAGTGTGGCTCCTGTTCCTCTTCTACTCCAGCTTCCTTGAAAGAGAAGAAACTATTTTCAGCTAACTCCCTGTCTCCAATAGCTCCTGAAAACAAACAGCAAAAGAGACCCTGACTGGATCTTGCACTACAGCTCTGTTGGCAGGACAAAACCAGACCGATTCAAGTGGTCTGTGCTACAAAGTGGAGCACATGCAAGCAGGTGGGACACAGAGCTTCCTGTCCTACTGGGACCTCCTCCCACCACCAGCAGCTCTCCAGTCCACAGGATGGTGCTGGCACAGGATGACAGATGGACACTGGTTCCTAAAGGGGTGGCCTTGGAAGGAGAAAACTGACACTTATATTGATGAACATACCTGTCCTTCCATTCAAACCAGGGCTGCCATTACTCAACTGCAACATTTTACACTTCCTTCAGCCTGATTTTCTCTTGGAGAAAAGAAAGGTTGCAGCCTTTTTGTTACCTGCATGGACAACTTTCTAAACAGGGGAGCCAAAGGCAGTAATGGAAATGTCTTGTTTAGTAAATAAAAATTTTATGTGGACTCTATAATTATATTAGCTAACTAAAAATGGGGATTTCTAAAAACCATTTTTCCATAAAATAATAGTTGCCTCTCATAGACATTTACAGATATAAGGCAAGCAGATTAGATTAACTACCCACAGGCAGTAAAATACCACCTGGTTTACGAATCATTCTAGGTACAATGCTGCTTTCAGATGACATGGCTTTGGACATACACAAGTAAATATGCTTTGGTTTAAAAAATAAATAAATAAAAATAATGCTTCAAAGACACCTTCCCTCAGGTAACACTCAGTAAACCCCCAAAGCTGCAATGCTACCCACCCTTTGCTCCTCTTTGACAAAGGACAAATGCTTTTGTACTTATTACCCCCATCATTTTGGTAATAATTCTCTTTAAACCAAGCTGTTTATGACACAGCCTTCAAAAGCTAATACTTTAATAAATCATAATTAAAGCATTGACAAACATGACAGTTCAGGGAACAGTGGGACTAGGCTCAACAACAGCCTCTCTGAATAGGTTTCCACATGCCTGCTGAGACACCAGTGTGGCAATGCAGGGGAAGGAGAGATCCACCACACCAGAGCCCATGGTCAGAGGCCTGAGGAGGACCAAGAAGAGGACCCATCCAGAGATGGGTACTGCTGGGAGGAAGAGATCTGCAGCAGAGCGCAAGGGCTCTGAGACAGCATCTGAAAGGCAAAGGCAGTCTGGGGTGGAGAGCTGTGGTGAGTGGGATCTGCATCTGAAGAGCTCTCAGCAAGGTCCCCACTATGGTTTTGCAATGGTAGGGAGGAGGTAAAACATGAAGCACAACACATGTCAAGATAAAACACGCTCACACCTCGAGGCCCTGCCCTCCCTGGTGAAGCAGGGGAAGCCAAGGTACACAGAAAGCTTGTCCATCACAGTGCACCAGTGGGAGGACACCAATAGATGATGATGGGAGAAGTAACCATCAGGGTCCACCCCCCTCAGCTCACTTCTGACTCATATCAGTGGGGAAATGCAAAGTAGGTATCCAACTCACTTTGAATGGATGAAAATGCTCCAGTAAAGTGAATACCAATGTTTTATTTAGTTTCATGATCCATCTGCAAGGCAAGAAGCTTGGACAAACTCCCACCAGAGGAAAAAGGACATCCTTGTGGGTTTTCACATTCATTGACAGGTTTTGCTGCACAGCCACAGTCCATCATTCAAACCACAACCACATCCCTCCATGCAGCTGAACAGTTTGTGAACACAAAAAGCACATAAACAAAGTGGTTTGCTTTGCCAGGGCTTTCTGTGCTGGCTCCTGTTGAAAAAAAACAAACCCCAAAACACATAGGGCAGGAAAAACATGGACCTGTTTCAGCTGCCAGAAGGCCTGGCAGGCAATGGCCTCACTTCTGCAGCTCTGAGGCAGAACTGGCCACAATACACCTGCCCAGCTCAAGTGCAGGTCGAAGGGCTTATGGATCCAGCTGGGAGAAACTACACCAGGATAGGTCTCCAGTCTCCATTCTCTCCAGCCAAGTGACCAGTTCCTTAACAGTCCCAGTGTTGCACACTAATACCAAGAGACTGTCATGTTGCAGAGATGCTGAGGTGTGGGTGATCCTAGCAAATAACTTCCACTGAAATTGAGCCTCGTGCAGCCCCACACACAGACCTCACATGCTGAAGCACATCCCTCACCATGCAGAAAGGGGATCACCACGTGAGTTTTCCGTGCCTGCAGCTGGATTTTACTGCCTTTCCCTCCAGGAAGCATTTAGCCATGCCAGCTGAGGACTGCCAGCTGTGTGGTACTCCCCCAAAAAACCTCCCAGCCACTGCAAAGCATTTAACATACTGGTTTACACTGGATTTCAGTCTTCCCCCTCATTTTCATGCTGTACCTCCCCTCAGTCAGATTGCAAGATAAGTCACTCATTTCAGACCCAGGCAATCTTTTGTTCCAGAGAAACCTAGTGCTAACTTGCCATTCATTGCTGTGAATCATTAACATCCAGAATGCTGAATCATAAACCCCAAGTTTGGAGCACTTATACTGTCTTTAAAAACAAATCCAGCATCTTTCAAGGCTTTCTCTGCATTACCTATAGGGTTTTTCACCTCACTAGATGTTATTACATTATTTCAAAATCACCCACAAGACATCTGCAGTCTTGAATACCTCAGAAAAATTAATTTACATTTTCCTTAAGTATATGAAAAATAATTTGGCAGAATGGTGAATACAAGTAACTGCAAAGAAAGCATTACAGAAAGCTAGAAACAAGATGGAAGATTCCTTTGCTCCATGCAAAAAAATCCTTGGCTCAGCAGCCAGCTGTCATCCTAGTCAGAAATTACAGTACAAGAAGAACCAAGTCCTTCAGCAGTACTCTAGGTGCTCTCCCAGCCCTGTCAGGACAGAGGGAAATACACTAAGGCACAGGCAGACACGAAAGCCTGGTGAGAGAAGTAACACTGGAGGGACAAACTCCCTTATTGTGGAAGAAGTGAGGACTCCACCATCCAGAATTAAGCTCTCACTTTAACTTCCCAACAGCAATGCAAAACACATCCAGACTTGAAACTACCTAAAGCAGATGCTGAAACCTGGTCAAAATCCTTAATGTGCATGTGCCCTCCTAGGTCAGGTCTTTGGGGAGAAGCAAGGAGAACCTGCTTGTTCTCCCTGCTTTTCCCCAAACCACTGCATACCTCAGCCATGCCACCAGATCCCTGCTCCAGCTACAAAACAGTTTATAGAGGTGGGTGTTTTCTGTGGACTCGTCACTTCGATCAGAAGCACAAACTAGGTAAGAATAACTTCTTAACAAGATGAGAAACTCTAGTATTGTTCCCAAAACCTTTTTAACTTACATCTTTTACTTTACTGACTCCCAAAACAGGTTTAGGAGTAAGCTGGCAGCTAGGAAATACTGAATCCTTCTGTGGGCCCTGCACAGCATTTTCCATCAGGATAAATGTAAAAATGAAGAGTCAATCACACAGGAACACTCTGTTACAACAATTGTTAAGAGACACAGCTGGGTACCAGCCATCTGGGTACCTGTTTTAGGGATGCTGGCACAGATGCTGACCAGAGAAAAAGGGACTACATCAAACTCCTTGCTGCTGCTTCTTATTGAAACATTTCCTCCTGTTAGAAGGCTTAAATCAAGAGCTGTGCACAAAACTGCACAGAGCACCTACAGGAAGCAGGACAAATTCATGGAATTATTTTCAGGTGAGCTATTGAAATTGCTCCTGTTGCTGGAGTTTGTGCTGGGCCAAGTGACACAGCTCCTGGAGCTCAGCCCTGCCCACGGAGCACCAGCAGCTCTCATTGCCCCAACACAGCTGCCACAGCCCAGCACAACTCCTGCTTGCCTAAAGCTCCGTTACTTGCAGAGCTGACCATACAGTCTTGGAGCTTGCACTTCAAGCAAGCAGGACCCAGCCAGGTTCACTGCACATGGTTCAAACAGTACGTACCTAGCCCCAACAGGAATGTTTGTGAGACTGGGTTTGCTGCTGTTTATGGCTACAATAAGACTACACTCACTGCTTGCAAGTGCTAACCCATCACTTTGGAGGAATAGGCCACAGCAATCACACAGAATCATACAACAGGTTGGAAAAGACATTGAAAACCACCCAGTTCAACCGTTAACCCAGCACTGCCAAGTCGCCATGAAACCATGTCCCTCGGTACCACATCTACACATCTTTTACATCCCTCCAAGGGATGGTGACTACCACATCCCTGGGCAGCCTCTTCCAGGGACTGATAACCCTTTCAGTGAAGAAATGTTTCCTGAAGACCAACCTAAATCTCCCCTGGCACAACCTGATGCTGTTTCCTTTCATTCTATCCCCTGTTACTTGAGATGCCTATGTACACACCTACACAAGCATATGCATAAATCCAAATTACTTCCTGAGCCCTAGCATGGCTGAATTAGGACTAACCTGGTGTCTTGACCCCAAAAAGGAACTCCATAAGAAATCTTTGCCACCTAGGGGACAGCACAAAGCTTGTCAAGCCCCTTTTCTCCAAATGAACATGTTCCCTTGCCTCAACTCCCACAGACAAGACAATCAATCCTTGCTCCTTCCCTTTGTCCCCCGAGACTCAGCAGCAGCCAAAGCCGTGCCTGGCTGCAGAGGAGGGACAACCAGTCAGGCGCAGCTTTGCAAGGAGGAGAGGAGAGGGCAGAAAAGTTCCTGTTGCTAGTGTCCCCATGCTAGCCAAGGGCCACAAGCCCCACAGCCTGATGCTGGAGAGGTCAGATGCAACAGGGGCCACCCCAGCCATTCCCCATTGCTTGGTCACTGTCCAGCTGGGAACTGCCCCCACACTGCCACCTCTGCTGCTGCTGCAACCAGCTGCTTTTGGATTGGTTTGGGGTTTAAAAAAAAAAAAAAATTCAACTAAGACCCTGAATACTGATTAGATTCAAGCCCCAGCCTAAACCCTCCAAAGTTATGTAATCCCTGAAATCCAAAAAGCCCTGAAAAGCTTAAATGTGACAGTGCTGGTGATGTCATGCTGGTGAAAGGCTGCCATGGAAACCACTCCTACCATTTACACATGCCTATGGCTCTCGGCACCCCGAGACCAGCATCCTCTGCTGTGGGCACAGTGCCCTCATGCCAAAAAATGGGGAGAACTGGGAGAAAATGGCTAAGGACATGCAGGTGCCCCTTGAATCCCCTGACCTCCTCATCTAATTCTACAGGTGCTAACACAGCTCCTTGGTCTCAGCAGAATAAAATCCGTCACCACCTATGAGACTTCCCCCATTGAAAGGGAACCCCTCAGCTAGTCAGCCCCCAAACCAATAGGGTGCTAATCTCCAGCAGCTTTTGAACAGCTTGGTATGGCTCTTTGGGCAATATGTGGTATCAGGGCTCCCTTCAGCCCAGTGCCGAGGCACATCCTCATCCCCACCTCCCATGCCAGGCAGCAATGGGAGCCATGTGCCAGCCTGCCCTTGGGACCAGCTGTCAGCCTCACTCTGTGCCACTGCAAGGGAAGGATCACACCTCTCTTCATCAGGAGGAAGTTAAAAACAAACGAACAAATCCCAACAAAGACAAAAGCAACCAAGCAAGCAAAAAGCATTTCTGAGCCCTTGTGGTTGAAGAAAAGAGCTTTAAAATGTTTCTCAAACCTGAAAGCAAATAAAGAAACAAATCTTTAAAAATATCTCCTTTTTGCCCCCCTCCTCTTAACCAACCTTGTAATTCCTGTGCAACAGCAGCTGTAAAGCTTTGGGTTTTTTTTTTTAAAGAGTAAAGCTTAATTTTCTGACGTATCTCTGCCCGAGTTCAGCCTCACATAGCTGGTGAACTAAAATAAATGCAGCAAATTAAACTTTGGGTTAATTTAAAATCCAAGCAAAGGGAATACCCTTGTGGTTTTATTTCCCTCAAACAAATTGAGAAATTTCCCCTATTAAAGGCTGCTGCATTTTTAATCATCCTCTCCATCCAGGGCATTTACGACACACACCTTTATGTAAGGGCTATAAAGCAATTTGGTGTGCTCGGAGAAGTGAATTGCTTTTGTCTGTATTTGGTAGCCACATGTAGAAGTAAGAAAACATTGGGAGTGTTTAGCCCAGCCCAAATTTCAAAGACTAGCCCATCTAATTATGACTTTACTGTAGATCATACAAATTATACCCATTAAAACACAAATGGCCAGAACTTGCTACCTTTTTCTCCCTGAACAGCAGGAACTAGCAGACAGGGCAAATCCTTTCTTACTGCATTTAACTTGCAGCTCTTGACTCTGTTTTCAGAGGCAAACCTCCAGCACCCTAAGACAACTCCCTGCTGCAACGTCAGTGAAGAGACAGGGACCGGGGACATCTGCATCTTGCTCTCTGCAGCACCCAGGTGAAGGGACATTCACTGCCATGCTAAAACACTAACAACTTTGCAAGTAGCCACACACTGTTGTTTGGCCACTGACTGCAAACAGTCCATCCTCTGGGGATAAGAATGGCTCCTGTGAGATCAGCATAGGGGAAAAAAAAAAAATCACACAGAAGAGAGGGGTGAACGAAGACCCCCATCAAGGGAGCTGGGCAGGACTAGGCGATGATGCTGCACACATAGGGCCAGATCTGGGTGTCCTACAGTGAGTGGCCCTGATCACCACAGTGACACCCACAGCAGTCCCACTATCCCAGAAGCACTTTCTCCACCATTGCCAATTGTCAAGGGATCTAAACAAAATTCCCGCATGGGCTGATGGGGGTCAATGTGCAAGCACCAACAGGGACACCCTAGCAACACCTGCCTAGCTCAGCCATCATCCTCTCGTGATGGAGCTAGGGCTCAGCCATAGGAGCAATACCTCAGAACAATACATCAGCTTTGAGGACAGAGACTGTCCCACAGCAGCTTGAAGAATGGTTCATTACCCTTCAGAAGGAGATTTGCAGATCTAGTTTGTCCCACATTGCATTTACCCTCCAGAGTAGTTTCCACTGAGAGGCTGGAGAGCCAAAGTGGATTTTTTAAGAATGCATCACATATACTTTGGCAAAACTAAGAGAATAGTCTCAAAAAGGCTTGAGGGAACCATCTTACTAAACAGACTGCTCTTTTTTTCTCTCCCATGAAATCCCTGCCAAAAAGCCTATAGCATAATGCAACAAAACCAAATTACAATAGTGACATTTATTCAAATTAAACGATGAGTCTGTATTTTTGAGCTTAGCATGGATTCCCTTTTTTGGCATTCACAATTTTAACAGTTATACACATGTTCCAGCTTAGTTATCCTCAAAACATTATGAAAAACATTACTATTTCAGGACATGCTGTGGGTCGTAACACTTTCTGGAGGCACAATCACGAACACTTGAATCACAGAATAGCCCAAGTTGGAAGGGACCCATTAGGATCATCGAGTCCAACTCCTGTTTAGGCACAGGACAACTCCATAGAGGCACAGGACAACTCCATAGTCCACGTGCTTCTTGCCCACCAGACACAACTCACTTGAGTCCTCCTCAAGGAACAAAAGCACTATTTTCCACTGGGGCAAAAAGCCCAAGGTAGTTTCACTTTGTTTTCTCTCCCATGTTCTCCACTAGACAAAATGCAGCTCTGCAGGTATTTTTATCATTATTCGGTGTGAGAACAGGACCACTGAAGCCACAGTCAGAGACAAAATGACTAACAGGAGCTGCCTCATCCAACCTGCCTTTTTGGTGATAGTGCTCCTGCAGAGCTGCAAAACCTTGGAAAACCTCAATCTTGGTGGTGAACCTTTATTTATCGCTGCTGTTTACTGCGTGTGTTCCTGCAGCATTTCCAGGGAACAGGACGTTGTGTTACTCTGCAACTGCTAAAGGTCAGCCCTCATTTCCACAGCAATTCTGCTTAGAAAGGTTTGCAACTTTTCTATTTAATACACATCATGTTGAAACATTGCTCACAGGTTTCATAGCTTGGTTTTGTTGCTGGTAGTTGTATTTCATTCAAATTCATGTCCTAATTTCCAGCCAACTCGTGAGGTTCTGGTTTTGTTTTGTTTTTCTGGGCATCCATGGAGAAACTTTTTTTTTAAAACAAAACAAAACACAACAACCAAACAAAAAAACCCAACCAAAAAAACCCAACAATGAAACTTTATAGACTTCAGTCCATGATGAAAACATGTGGCCTTGGGAGCACAAGATACCCAGGAACTCCAGAGTTGAGCCTGTTGCCTGCTATCAGAAATGACTCTGAATTTACTCAGCTCCATTTTAGCAGCAGATAGGCATTTGGGGTTTTTTCTCTCCCTCACACTCTCCCAGCCAGCTCCAGCTCAAGGAGACATGCTGCCACCTCCCCATGTGCACCAAGGCTCCTCAGTTGGGATGCAAGCTCATCCCTAGAAAGAAGGACGAATTCCCACGCTTGCTCCTCCCTGTGAGGGCTTTCCCAATGCTAACATAAACTCTGCATACAACCATTGGTGGTTTGGGGTGAAATCCTCCTGAAATCCAGGGCAAAACTTCCAGGCACTCTATGGAGAGTTTTTACAGTTTTGCTGCAGTGCTGTGTATCCCATGGTAGTTTAAAGACCAGGAACTAAAACCAGGTTGCTGAGGCTGTTTCGATGACAGCATCAGGTGAACTCCCATAACTAGCCACACATGACATATCCCCGTGGTAAACAACAGGCTCCATTCATAGGGTAAGCCACACTCCCTGCAAACTCAGGGAAGCTGCCTGCTCAGCACCAGCTGCAGAAATGGCCCCAGCCCCTCACTGTGGGTCTGGCTGCAGTGACAGACCCAGGGAGAAGTCGCTTCTTGATGAAAATTGTTTCAAAGCTGGTGTTCTGAACTATGAGGACTTATCTTCTCCTGCATTGTTTATTCTTGCAAGCCACCAACTCACTTAGACCATTTGTTCCTCAGACAGCCCAGCTCTCATAAGCTATCATTTGGTGGTACTTTTTTGCAATCAGCAAGCAATATCATTAACCTCTCCCAGTCTGGGGTCTCCTGCTACAGCAGCATTATACCTGTGGCATGCCTCGTACAAAACAAAGACGTGCTGCCTACCAAGAGCTCTAATCAAGATTCTTTCATTGCAAGGAAAAAAAAAAAAGGCAAAGGCATAAAGAACCATGAATTTCACAGGACAGTGATTTATCAAGGAAGTATCTCAGAAAATAACATTCAGCAAACCTGGGCAAAAAAAAAATTCAGTCCCGATTAGTTTCTTCCAAAAGTCAACCCAGTTAGGAACCATTCAACATTCCCCTTCCTCCTCTGGGCTCCTCAAAACCAGCTCCTCCAGGAACAGAGGAATTTAAACCAAGCAGGTATCCCCATGCAGCAGCTAACACCTGAAGAAAACAGTCAGCAACGTCCTGAGATGCCTCCACTCTGTCAGATGTTGGCTGTTGCATAGGGACACCTACTTGGCTTAAATATACCCTTCTTCACTGCAACTGAAGAAGTGATTTAAGGCTATTTTACTGTCTTATTGTTCCCCCACAATTCATTTTTTGTACCATTTCTAATACTGTTAATGTCCTTCTAGATCTCTGGCTAAACTATCCATATAAACTTTTCACCGATTTTTCCACTTATGCTTCCTCTAAATATCCATGCTGGTAAATAAATATTTTGCCTTCCCATGCTAATGCAGAATGTATAAATCAGCCCCAAACACAAAGAAATGTAAAAACAGTTTTCATAAAAAGGATTTGGATTTTTTTTCCATAAACAACAGCTGGCAAAGTATCTCACAAAAGAAAAAACAAAATCCTGCTTTGCTGATACATTTAATTGCTTCAGGATTTAATGCTTCTCCAAAGTTGTTAGCTGCAGCCAATGTTGGAAATAAAGTATTTCTGCCCAAGATCTGTGATTGAGCATCTACCACTTTAGAAACTCACTGCCTGTCCAGTGATGGTGCTTCAGCTGCCCCTAAAAAGAGTTTAAACACCACAGCTTTCTCTACAGCCATCTCCAACCTGCAAACAGGAGTCTGCAGCTGGTGAGCTGCTTTGGAAGCCCAGGCTTTGGCTGCCCTGCCTTTGGAGCAGACACTCCAGCCTCTGGGGCTGGGAAGAGGCTGAGTTGTACCTGGAGCTATCATACCCAACTACAGACACTGTCACACTGTAATGTGCAAGCGCAAGAGCTGCAGTGGACAAACAGCACTCTGCAGACAGGACTCTGGTGAAAAGCACGGGGGTGAGTGCTTGGCTACAGCATGCCCTTTTGGCCAAATCATAGCATCACAGAATGGTTTGGGTTGGCAGGGACCTTTAAAGGTCATCTAGTCCAACCCCAAGCAGTGAGCAGAGACATCGTCAACTAGATCAAGTTGCTCAGAGCCCTGCCCAGTCTGACCTGGAATGGTTCTAGGGATGGGGCATCTACCACCTCTCTGGGCAATCTCTGCCAGTGCATCACCACCCTCAGTGTAAAAGATTTCTTCCTCATATCCAGTATGAATCTCCCCTCTTCTAGTTTAAAACCATCACTCCTCATTATGTCACAACAGGCCCTAATAAAAAGACTGTTCCCATCTTTCTTATTAGGCCCTCTTTAAGCATTGAAAGGCTGCAATAAGGTCTCCCTGGAGCCTTTTCCTCTCCAGGCTGAACAACCCAACTCTCTCAGCCTGTCCTCATGTCCTTGTCTCTCCTGTGCTGAGGACTCCAGAGCTGGACACAGCACTGCAGGTGGGGTCTCAAAACCACTGCCCCGAGCCCCACGCTGCGGGTCTGCAGGCTCATCACCCAGAGCAGAACAGCACACCAAGACATCGATGAGATGTGTGGCACCTGGCAGGGAGAGCTCACAAGCTGGCACAAAGCTGCAGGCAGACCTTGCTTGCAGCAAGCACCCAAGTTCATGGTCACCATGGTGCAAGGAGCACCATGACTCACATGCAGGCATCTCGTCCGGTGCCATACCCCTCTGCTGCCCTATGGGAAGTCAGACGAGTCCTGTGCACAAGGTGTGTGCCACCACATGCTGCAGCATAACTCAGCCTAGATGTCTTCTGCTGGAGCAACCTCAGCTGCAACTAGGGCAGAGGTGGAGCACCTGGGCATCTTGTCTGAGCAGCATAGCACTGGCCATGTTGTTATATCCCTTGCTGCTTCACTGAAATTCCCAAATACTGGAAAAGTATACTTAGACTAAAAGCCAAATGACAATTTTCAGTGATACAAAGGTAAACAAAAAACCAGGCAAATTCTATAAGGAACTTTTAAGGATTTAAAGTACAAAAATACTTGAAAAAATAAAAAGCAGACAAATCTATTTTGTTTAAAATTCAAGTAAATTTGATAAAACAGTGTTATATAAAAGAGCAATGAAATAGATGAGGAGGGGAAAAAAAAGACAGGGAAATATTTTGACTTTTCTGTAGCTATTTTCATCCCTACAGAAACAGTTTACAGACATCTACACAACACCCCAAGATGTTTCTGTTTGCCTGTGCCAGAATGCTGATTTGGATGGGGGCTGTGACATCGTGCCTGCTCTTAAACATATCAAGACATACAGATGAATTTGCACTGACAATCCCACCTGAGGTTCTGTAAAGCCAGTTGGTGTGCAGGAAGCAGGCTCTACCTTCCAGTTAGCTTCTGCTTACCCTGAATCTCAGCTGACCTCGTTTTTACAGACCTGAGCATCCCAGAATCTGTTACCATGCAGTAAAGCTGTCAGATGGGCAACATAAACCTGAACCACTCCTGAGCCTCCCACAGCCCCGTCCTTTTGGAGAGGGATATACATGCCACAGACATGTATGCTATATAACCTCTCTGTATGCTATATAACCCACTTCTTCTGGAATCTACAGCACCCACACAGTCATCAACAGTGAGCTGATGCAGAATACAGCTTACTGCCTTCGATGCACCAAGAACAAACCTCTTATTTATTTCAGTTTTCCATACACCTCATCACTCACAGCAACATCATTTTAACAGTTCACATATTTCCCAAAGTCTTCCACTAGCCTTGTGGGAGCAGAAAATTAAGACAGCAAACTAAGTCTGATCTGCTGGCAAGGTTCTCTCTGAAATGGGGCAACACACTTCGTTTTAACCCCACCACCTCTCTGCTTGACTGAGTCCCAGCAGGGGTTTGCAGTATGCTATTTGCCCTGAGTTCAGAGGCAGGGTGCCCACTGGGGACCCTGTGCAGCCCATCCTTCACCAAAGGGACACCTGGGCCCATGGCTGCAGTGGTGATCCAGCAATCTGTGCTTGAGCAGCCAAGGGGTTGCAATTTGCTGGCTAAAGAGGGCTCTGTGGGACCACAGCCTGCTGGAACAGGGCAGGGGAAAGGAGTGAAAGCAAAGCAAGTCTTAGTCAAGTTTGCTGCAGGCAAGTCTGCACCTCCTCTGGGAATATGTCAAGGCTCTGCAAAATCAAAATAGGATGGGAAACACTGAGTGACAGCATGCTCCCTTAAAAGGCCATCTGATTCTGATTTATAGACTCTAACCAGTAGGGAATTTCCTACACAGAAAATATCTGCCAGGGAAACGTCAATCCTGTCTTTGCTGGCACTGTCACTTAGTGGGCAAAGCAGTTCAGTTTGCTCTTCAGAGGAAATACTACTTGTGCACTTGGTGTTTGCACGTGTGCTTGGGAACATGGCTACAATGCACGCCTGCATACCAGCCATCCCCAGCACCACCAACAGTTTAAAGGAAAGTTGGCAGAGCAGATGACTTGTAACAACATATACTCTTAAGTCAGCTACGGATTGCTGGGTGTCTCTCACCTTCCTGCACAGTACAACACAGTTATTAATTCTATACTGAAGATAAGTTAACTAATATCCCTGCAGGTCTTTCCCAGGAGACAGTGATTCAATCCAAATACGTTCAGCATCGATGCAGCGGAGGCAGAGCAGGAGGTGTGCTGGGCTTTTAACAAAAGCTTTACTTGGAAATTTTTTTAAAGGAGTAAGGAAGGACATGTAAAAAGGAGGAAACCAAGTACAAGCAGAACACAATTCAAGCATGGAGGCTGCACGAACAGCTCCATTTCCCCATTGCCAGCTTCCCCCCAGCACACGAGTGGTGGTAGCTCAGTGGAACTTTCCATTGCCCAGTCCAAGTATTTGTCAGCTCCTGCACCCTGATTAAATCTGTAATCCTGGTTTCAAGAGAAGGGAACAGGGGAAAGAGGAAGGTTTAACATCACCCACAAGAGCCTTGGGCTCAGAAAGTATTTGACAACCTCTTTTTAAGACACGGTTTATGCAGTGGCATTTATTTGCACTTCCTTGTCTACTGCTCTTCTGAACTCTCCTTGCTGATCCCTTGCCCACCCCTCAGCTTTGGGGACTGTCAAAGTGTGTGCAGACCCCAGTGCTGCTGGGTGCACAGCCTCCCAGACCTTGCTTCAGAGAGGAGCGGAAGCAAACCTAGCCTCACCACCCCATCTGAACAAGGGAAGATGAGCACCAAGAGTCTCGCCTGCACAACAGGGATTTCTGAACTGTACACAGGAGGAGTTCAATAAATCTGTGAAAGAAGCAACAAGAGAGGAGTACTCCCAGTCAGGGGAGTCCATCAATCTGGGCCAAAGTGCTGGGGTTAGAGGCATGCTGGGGTGTGCTATACATTACCTTGGCAACATGGCCACCTGGACACTCCCAGCAACAGCCTTACTCATTTCTGCCCTATTCACCTGAATTACTATGGGTTAGCTCATTGTCTGGCTTTGAAACCACACTTACTTCCACTTCTCTCCCACACCTGTCAGTCTGGGGATGCCAGTAGTTACCACCACATTCCTAACCGTTGCTATAGCTACAGGAAAGCTGCTGAATTCCTGCACATTCAGACTCGCCAAGGGTCCTCGGAGCAACCAACCGTCCCAGAGGACATCCTCTTGAGAGTCCTCCTGCTCACTGTGTGAGACCATCTCTGCTGGCTGATGTCCCCATACAGCAAATCTGTGTTCCTTCCCTTTCCCTCGTCACAGAGACATCCTTATAACAGACAGAGCTCAGCTACAAAGCTTTGCCTGTACAGCCTTGCAGATGACAAAGGCTTGCACAGGGCACAGAAATCACATGCAAATTCTTAGAGAAAATAAAGCATGAAAAGCTATTTCATAAAGAGAAACAAATCACTGACTCCTTATGCTGCAAGATGTGAGTAGACCAGGCAAGAGACTTTCAGTCCATCAGCCCAAATCCCAGTGGTAAAAACATCTCACGCTTTTCTTGCATTCTCCCCCATGAATGTGACACTGGACACTGATCCAGAAGGCAGTGTCATACAAACCTTTAGCCTGAACAGCCTCTCCTCTTCCTACAATTGGGCTCTTCTTCAGACACGCTGACCCAGTTGTGTCACACAGATAAGGCCACGTTCTCACCACAAACACTGGCAGGTCTTATAGAGCAATACCTTTAGCTTCTGCTGGCAGCTGCCTCGACAGACCCCAAAACAGCACCCTTCAGCAACCATGCAGCAAAGCACATGGCAGCCGGATGTGAAAGCTCACCCCTCAACCGCCCTGTGTAACCCAGCCCAAAGGAGCCATGAATCGAAACTCTGCCAATCCACATCTGAGTTGTGATGAAGAATAATTAACTGCTGCTTTGTTTTGTAGTAGAATTCTATAGCAGTAATTATCCCTGTTTTAACACAAAACAATTATCACCTCCTCCTTTCCTTTTCTTCTCCCATCAATTAAGAGATGGGAAGACAGCATCTCTTGCTCCTGACTAATAATAGCCCTTCAAGAGATGAAGCTAGTAATTACCAGGATGCTTCCGCAGGTAATGTCACTCAGTCAGGGCACGGACAGCTTGCCAAGCTGCAGAAGGACAGGACATCACAGTGCTCAGGTCACCTGGAAGGCAGAGTCATCAGCACAGGAGCTAACTCTCCAGTCAGTTTCTGCCAAGACTATTAATGACTGCTAATTAGAAATGGTCTTCTGGCCCACCAGCACCAGTCTCTCCACTACCAGAAAGCTAGTTCACACTGCTTCTGCATTCACCAGGCTGCAGACTCAGGATTGTCTTCAGTTACAAATAGCCTGGTCAGGACTGGTCAGGTTTTTTATCCCATCCCTTTTTATCCAGTCATATGTACATACACACAACACCATGGAAAGTCTTTGTTCTGAAGCACCTTCCCCCTTCCAGAAGAGACACACAATCACTGCTGTTCAAAAACCTTTGAAGCTCATGGCAGTTTCCTCACTGAATGTTGCACCTACAGGTGTGAGAGACCTCTGCTCCAAAGACTGCTGGTGGGGACAGAAAGCCACAACTCTGCTGGGCCACTAATTTCAGCCACCAGCACAGTGACAAGATGAGGCTGGAGGACAAACGCAGGACAGGAGAAGGCTCAACCTGACAGAGAAGCAGCTGGATAGCTTGTGAAGCACTCTGGGTAACAGCTCCCCCAGAACTGTTTTTTTTCAAAGAAAGAAGTATCTTTTGGCCTTTAAAAGATACCTATAACTATCCTGAAATTTCAGGATATATGACAATATCCTACAATCCTGAAATCTGGGACAGAAAAGAAAACAAATCTGAAAAACCCCCATTAGCTTTGGATGAACAAAGATAAACCGTGGGGAGGTTTTCCATGCTGCAGACTGGAACCAATGCCACAGCAAAGCAGATGACTACAGGATACATGGATATTTACCTGGTTTGAAAAGTCAAAGCACCTGGCACCCTTTTTGTTATTATTTTGTTTTGTCCTGTTTCTATAGACAGTTCTGTATTTGCAATGTCAGCTTGTCAGGCATATAATAGCTGCTGGGCTACCTGAGCTTTGGTAGCGTGGGATGGCTGCTTTAGTAAGGACCACTGTAGCCAAAGCTTTGGGGCAGAACAGCACCAATTTGGGGAACACAACATGGCTGCTCTCCCCAGCTTTTCAGCCAAACTGGGGCATCATTTACTTCACTTCTGTTACCTCCTACCTAAAACCTCATCCACTCAGGCTTTAAGAGCAGCACAAAAGATTTCTCTTCCTGTGTGGTTTTATCACACCTGGCATGAAAGACACTGATCCCATCATGAGTGGGAATCTCTCTGGAAAGCACAGACTGAAGCAGGAGCTCTCTTCCTTACCACCAGCACCCAACAGCACAGGCACTGCCTGTCCACCTGCCTGAGCTTCAAGGAAGAAAAATAACTCATCTCTCCATTTCCTAACAGGGATAGCAAGGAAATAATGAAGAACTTGCACATATGGGTAACCAATATCTTATCTGGAGAATTCTTTATGCAGTCCATAAAAAAAAAATCCATTTTAATTAAATACTCTTATTTTACCCACTGCTGTGCACTAAATTAAACTGCTTCAGCATTAATATATAAAAGCATTATTCTGTGCATGCATAATTAAGTTTATGCATGTGTCTGTGGGTAAAAACTATACAATTAAGCACTGCTTAAAATGCAAATGACAGATGATAAAGAGTCCATCCCGACTGTATTAAATATTTACTTGGGATGTTGTATTAGATCCTTGGTCATTTAAAACTAGTGTAAACTCAAAGTCAGTGGAGCTAGTAGTAATTTATGTCCCTGGAAAATCTGGACCTTTGATTTTTAAATACTTACTACTGGCAAGAACTGAAAAACAAGCAACAAAAATCCAGCTTGTAACATAGGGCCAGATGTTATTTTTCTTCTTCTATAGTAACAGCTCAAAAATAAATTTAAAACAGACACTCTTCATAAAGACTTGTCCTGAGATAGATCTTGGAGTTACATCAGCCTTAACCTCTGAAGGCACTGAAATTTAAATTAAGGCTTGAGGCTCACGCTTCCATATATACATTGAATCTGCAGAATACCAAGGATGCACCAAAATTTAAAAGCTTATAACCATTGCCCTGGTTTTCTTCTTTATCAAGCTTACTCCCTTTACCCTTCTGGCAGCACACAGAGACTTTTAAATAGGATAATATTTATATATTTTTGTCGTGGAAGGCTCCTCAATAGGCCTGAGCCAGAGAACCTGCCACTGCTCGGACTGGATTTCCATGACCATCCTAGACCTCTGTTTTCGATAGCTTATAAGCAGGGAACACACTTCTCCAGAGCTGATGCTTCAGACAGCTCTGCTTCACCCCATCAATGCTCACTGTCTTCTTCCTCTGGAGTCTGAACAAAATCCCTCTACCTCCTATTTGGGTTAGGAAAGACACTGTCCTCCATGTCCTCCAATCAGAAACCTCATAGTCTGAACAAAACCAAGCCACTGGAATGAGAAACACCAGAGCAAGCTTTCCTGTAGGTCTTGCTGGAGCTGGAATACATAAGCCTGTGCAGCCTGAGTCAGAATTTGAGGGGTTTAAGACTTTGACATACAAACACCATCAGCAAAGGAAGCCAAACTTTTTATCATCTTGATTATCATTCAAGATATATAACCACATACAATATTTTTACTGAGACAGCCTGTCCCAGGGACAGTGTATTTTACAAATCTTGGGGTCAACAGGCACCAAGACAAATTACTTCATTCCCAAATTCCTTTGTATCACAAGTCCCAAATTTTTAACAACCAAAAATTTACAGTAGTGTAGACTTCCCTTTCTTTTTGAAAAAAAACAACCCAAAACCAAACCAAAACACTGATGTGTTATTGGGTTCACTAAGGGCAATATCAGTATGGCCTGTACCAACATCGACTTCAATGAAATTAGTTCACAATCAGAAAGGGAGATCTTCCTGTTTAAGCCTCAAATCTCAAACCAGAGATTTCCACCTGTGCCCCGAGACATGGGCAGGTTTTACAGTACTGCACAACTACAAGTATTTATTTGTTTTGACAAACAAACAAAAGTGAAAACCAGCACACAAATTTCTGCAAGTCACATATCGTCCCTTACCACCACAGGGACAGCAAACTGGAGAAGCTGCTGGAACACCCTGCACACAGGGTGAGCAGACCACTGAAAGCCCAACCAGGAGTTCAACACTTCTACAAGATGCCAAGGAGCACTGAACTTCAGTTGCTTGCCACTCGGTGTTCTGGGTTCATGACAGACAGAGCAAAAGCTCTGGCAGGGGGGCTGGACTAGATGATCTTTCAAGGTCCCTTCCAACTCCTAACATTCTGTGATTTTGTGAAAGGTTGGGCTGCTTACATACAAAGCCCCCATGCTGGCATCATCATGTGCCAGAGCTGCAGATATTGCTGTGTCCCTTTCCTGCTTTAGGAATGCTGAAACTATGCAGCAGCCCACAATACCTGTTGTGGTCCTACAAAAAACCCTCCTTGCTATCATTTTGCATAAGGGACCTGTATCTGTCCTATCTGCACAAATGAATGCTGAAAACATTGTCACCAAGGGCTAAACCACAACTTAATGTAAGCCAACAGAGTTCAGCAGAGCCTGATGGACTTGTATCACCTAAGGATTCACACAGAATTTGCCTGCAGGTGGACAACTAATCTCTCTACTGTCAAGAGACAGGGAACATAATTTATTCAGAAGTCCTCTTCCCAAAATCTGTGTTTGTGCTACAGCACAGCCATGGCTTGCAGAGTTCTGCAGCCCTCTGAGAACCTGCATCTGTTCCAAGCTCCAAAATGGTTCAAGACACCAGCTGTCGCTCACTCTGGGAGAAACTAGCAGCTTGACAAAATGTTGCAGGAAGTATGTCCACCAAATAGGAGCCTGGTGAAAATAGGATGCTGTGGAGAATTATGACATTTTACAAAAATGCAGCAATATATATTTTTTTTAATGCTTAAGTGGACAATTTGCATTTACCTTGACAGAACAATCACAGAATGCTTTGGGTTGGAATGGACCTTGAAAAGTCATCTAATCCAAGCACCCTGCAAGAATAATTCAGGTATGTAAAGAAACTATTCTGGTATCTGGCCAATCTAGAACATCTGCATCTGGTATACATTTACTTTTGTTACAGCTGTGAGCTGTTATTTGTACTTCAGTAATGCCCTGAAGCCACGCTGCATTGAGCAGCTTGCATCTGCTCAGCTAGAGTCAGCCTCTGATTTGATCAGAAAGATGGTCCAAAAAGCATCATGAACACCATCACTTACAATTTACAGATTTCTGAATTGGTAAGGAACTCCCTACTGCATGCTCTTCATCAGCAGAGGCCAACTGTGCCCTATGCTGCCAGCCAGCATTAGCTGTGCCACCCTGCCACCAAGGCACAGAAAGGACCCAACCCACATCTCCCAGCAGAGCCGTGCAAGAGATAGGAAGACAAAACTCTCTAATACCTGGGTCCAATGCTCCCTTCCACAGAGCCCCCCCAGCAGCAGGGCAAGGAGAGAGAAGGCTGCTCCATTCCTAGGGAGCCTGCAGCAGACCAGCATCATGACATCAGAGGACTGCAATGGTTCTCCCCAGCTGCCAACCCAAAAATCTACAGTAGTCCTGCTTCCCATGCTCAGCATATAAAAATCTAAATATGTTTTCTTCCAAGGGAAAGGAGTAAGTCTGACTCAATTTTTATTGCATCCTTCAGACATTCAGGTCTTGGGCTTCATGGAAGACTTCTCAGATTACTAGAGTGATGCAATACAGCAGCCTGGCATCCTCAGGTGCTGGCGAATTAAAACCCAGTTCAGAAAAGTACAAAGAGCTATTTAATCGTGTCTGAGGCCCTGCCTTCCTTCTTAACACCTTTTAAATGCAAAGATTTGGAAGCAATGGTTCCTCTTCAGTATTTTAAACCTCTCTGCTCCCTTTTCCAAAACACACAATAACCAAAAGAGTGACTGAAGCTTGCTAAAAGTCCAACGAAGCAAGCCTCATTCCTCAAGACATGAAAAAAAACAACAGAGAGACAAACAAACAAACAGAAAACCAAAACATAAATTGTAACACACTAACACCCCACTGCCCCCCAAAAATAAAACCTTAGCAAATTTCTGAGCATTTTAAAGTCATTTCAGATGGGAAAAATAATTATAAAAAGGGACAGAGGGTTCCCCCCCTCCATTGCTGTCACTGCAAACATGGGTTCTTGCTATATAACTGTAACAACTGGTTAATGATGTACTTAGGAAAATATTTTCCCCCCTCTTTGTGCTGAAGAAGGGTGATATTTTCTACCTGCATTTTTTTCTCAGAGGTAAAGTAGGCAGCTCCTTCAGAGATGATGTAACTGAAAAAATGTGTTTGACCCTCATGAAGTTATGTGTGCAACCACAATCCATCAGATCATCCAAGGATTGTTGGAGTTCCATTGCAAAACAGCTGTGCTCCACCTCATGCTTCCTCCTTCTTAAAAATACACTTATTTTTACTGTGGCCCACTCCAACAAATACAACTGGAATCCCACAAGCTCACAGCTTGAAAGCTGAGTTTTATCCAGCCTTTGAAACGGAAAGAACTTAAGATGGGGATAAGAGACCAGCTTTATACCAGACAAGCACTCTGACACGTCTGTCTTGTACTTGTTTGGCAACTCTACACAAACAGCAAAACAAGCTTCAAGCTCTCTGCACACTCTAGAGCAGACCATCACCAGGATACCCAAAGGCAGAACATACCAATGTGCAGGACATCAATTCCATGTCCAGTCTTCCCCATTTCAGGTTTTGTCACTGAAGCTCACTGGCAGCCTAAAGCAAAATACCAACTCGGTAAGCAGGATACCAGGAAGAGCTACCAGCAAACTGGGTTGCACTTCTGACTGGTTCTCAAATGATGTCCTCCTATGTCTTTGATAGCAGCAGGTATACAGGTTAAGATCTGTTCCTTGTTCCCTGCAGGATTATTCCTTTTGTTTTCTTCCTTGCTGTCATTTCTTAAGCCTATTAACATGCTTCTTGAGGAGCAACAGACAATTATCCTTTGGCATTCTTCACTCAACACCCAGCATGACACAGAAATCTCCCATAAACACTCTGCAAGGCCCGCACTGCATAGCTAGCATATGACAATACAGTAACTTCTACCAGAAACAACAATTACAATGGCAACATGCTAATTGAAACTATCACCAATTAAGCAAATGAGTCCCAGTAGGTGAGATTTTGCAGACCGTTGGTGCACATCTCAGCCATGCTGCAATGCTGAAGGCTGAATACTCACAAGCCAGGACCCAATAGGTCTAAAAAGGTGCTTTTCTATTAGAACAAGGAGTGGTTTAATTACAACTGTTTGATACATCTGCAAAGATGTGTTCTGCAAAAGCAAGCAGCAGCTTTCTGAAGAGGGCACTATGGGCTCACAGGAGTTCACCACCTTTCCTCACCTACAAACCACAGAGGTAATGCTTGGTTCAGAATTTGGGTTTTACCGTGTTGCTTTGCCCCTTACCTCCCCTCCCTCTTCTAATTCTTTTGTTTCACCAGTGCAAGAGAACACACTGAGGATAAACTGGGAAATAGCACTGCCACCTCTTGATTTTAATCACAGAGCTTGTGTTATTTTTCTCCTTAAAGCCTCAGCTCCTGGAGTTGCACACAGTCACATGGGAATACTGGCAAAATTTCAACAAAAAGAATGCTCCTGGCCTCCCTTGTGTGCATAGAGAATCCTGTTTTCCAGGGAACTGCCTGAGTTTGAAGATCAGCTCAGAGTTTTTAAGAACCCAGCAAAAAGCAGTCCTTCCAAGCTCCAACTTTGGTGTGTGGTGCAGGTACAGTCCTGCTGTACGGACACAACAGGTCCTGCCTCAGAGTGGCTGGTGCTAAGGAACCTGTTCTCAATGTGCCAACATAACATAGCAACATGTAGGCTTGTGCCCACAACGTCCTAAAGAAAGTACCTGAGACCACCCCTTACCTCAGAGAGGTCCTGCAGTGCAACAGTCCCACAGACTAAGGTCCTGCAAGACACAGCCCAGGACAAAACCCTGCAGCAAGCCCATGGCACAGGCACAATCAAAGCCGATACAAAGTTTCACTTAGTTTCAGCAACGTTTGTAAATAAAGCAGCAAAACCAAGTGACAATTCAACTCCAACTGTGGGTGCCTGGCCAGCCTCACTCACTCCTCTTCCCTTCCAGCCATCACTCAAGAGGATACACCCTCCTGACTTCTGTCAAGTCTTCTCCTTTTCTGAGGGAGAGTGCAGAGCAATCAACCAACACAAGCAGAGTGTGGGAGGAGAAGTTCGAGCAACTCTGTCAAATTCACAAAACTGTTAGGGCTTAGGGAGGGAAGAATGTCTTTTTCACATCCCTCAAAGACATTCTCTTACTAAACTTACAGCAATTTGTTTTTCTAATGATCCCACAAGTGAAAGCAAGGTTTTGCAACTTGCTAGGTAGAAACATTTTTACTTTTTGTTTTGCTAGGAAAAAATTAATTTTGCCTGAGAGAAAGTGGCATTTTTTTAACTGCATTTTGGTTCAGCCAAGAGAAAAAACCAAATAAGAATAAAACCCCTCTTCATGCAGCATATTATATTTGCTTGTGAAGAAGGCCTTCCTGAACTCAGCAGCAGTGGAGCAAGAACAGTCTGCCAGCAGCTACTTCCAGAGGAATTCCAGATGAGTTTTGTCTTCTATGGCTTCCCATTTCCCATTCACAAGCCCACTTCACTAAAGCAAAACCCAGGCTTGTGAAGATCCCACTCCTTGCATCTTACAGATGCAAAAAAGCAAAAGGATGCTCAGAACGGAAAGAGTCCAAACCTAGCAACATACCTCCAGGAACAAAGGCCAAGCTGCAAGATGTCCATGTTACTTATGGAGAGGAAGGAGTTGCCATCACACTCCACACCCAAATATGGTGGCTCCACTGCAATAATGAGCACATCTTATTCACATTTGTCTTCTCCAGTCCTGATGCAAATGTGTATCAGTCCCACCACTAACTCTCTGCCACCCAGACAGAAATACCCCAAACACTGATGTGTTAAGTGCAAACATGAGGTGGAATCTCAGCACAACTATGCTCATTAAAATGCTTCAGTATCTGAGTATTTCATTTGCTACATCTTGTTTCTAGCACACAAGCCCATCTTAGACTGCACTACAACTGTGGGATCCACCAGGTTCTCCAGCCACCACCATAATCTCCTCTGCAGTTTTATCTATACAAAGCTGACAATCCACCAAAAGAAGATGACACACAGCACAGAGAAGAAAAAAAAGACTGAGGAACATTAGAAGGATGAACTTCATCCTGCTACAGTGGGTTTTACAGCTTCCTAAACACACTAACTTCTCCAGCACTCCCATCTCTATTCATCTGAAAGGCTGAAGGTCTTTTGGGCAGGGAATCTTCTGCTAAGTTCCTCTTCTAGGAATGACCAACAGCAACATGTTTATAGGTAGACAAAGATCTCATGCACTGTGTGTGTTCTCTGGACATCTTTTTGGGCATGACAACCCAGGATAACTCAAGACCACCTACAGATGAGCACAGGCTTAAGTCTCAGGCATGAGGATGTAGAGAGTTTCCTTTTCAGCACAGAGACAGCAAAGCACGAGCCCCCTCTCCCACAGGAAAAGAAAAAGGTACAACAGCAGACCATGTTTTCTTCTCCTTTCACCCTTAGGCCATGCTAATCTCCAGGTAGAACTGGTCACTGAGCTGTTTATCAAGAAACCCACAACGGTCATGGTCACCTCACTGCTTGGTTACTCGGAACAGAGGGAAGCAAGCACCCAACAGAAAAGAAATGAGAGGCCCCACATTCACATGAGGTGGTTTGGGTTTTGTGGGTTAAGGTTTGTGGTTCAACACAAAAAGAGTTCTAAAGAAATGGGAAAAAGTAACAGCAAGTAGCTTGGAAGAGTTACCTACTTTAGTTACCTACTAAACACGACAAATGACATTATCATAATGTATGATGTGGTGGAGAAGAACGAATAAAAGGAAGCAGCTTTGGAAATAAGAGGAGGAAATGTAAGAAATAATTGCATAAAAACTTCTCTGGCTGTTTAAATTAAACACTTTTGCGCCTGAGGGTCTAAATGAATATACCGAGACCTCTTCGTTTCTGCAGCAATCACCTACTTCCTGCTATTACTGATAATTACTTTCAAATGGCACACTTAAGCAGGGCTGGTATTTTATTTGCAGCTTTTCTGACCAGGCACGTGGGAAGCGATAACAACAAGGGAGGAACACGATGACAGCTCATCAACGGAAACATATGTCAGTCTGGTGAGGAGCTAACCAGGGGTGGCACCACAACCAAGCACAACATACACTCCTTAGACACATTATGTCCCATTCCAACGCAGCCTATGAGCTTGCCACCTTCATGACAGTTGATAAACCAAGTCTGAATTAACAGCAAAGTTTCTCTGAATTTCTCTAGTGCAAGCCTAGCTCTCAATCTGGTAGCACACAGACCTGACCCAAAGCTCAACATTAAATCGGCTTAATCTTCTTTGTTGGCTTTCAGTGGGTGAGCCATATTTCTAAACAGGACTAGGTGGTTAAATGATACTTTGTCTGAAGTAACAGGAGTATTTCTCACTCTCTCCTCATCATCTTTTGTATTAGTAAAAACTGTCCAGCAATTCTAGCCCCAAATCAGAAGTGTTTTAGCTAAATATCACTTTTTTCTGTGAATAAACTCTGTCCAATTTTTTTGTCCAGCTCTCATTCCAAACACCTTCACGTGGATACCACAAGGACCAGAGGACAATAGAAGCGGCCAGAAGAACATCTGCTGCATGACAGCACAGTCAGATCCTCCCCTGAAGGGCCTTCAGAGATCCAAAAGGAAGAGGATAAGCAGGTATGATCACAAGACTGGAAAATAAAGGCACAGGAGACATCCCGAGCACCATGCTGCGGGGCTCAAACATCCCCAGGGCTTCAATGAATCGGGGCTACGCAGTGCAGAATGAGCAGCGCATTTTAAAGGCAACTGCTCAAAAAGACCACACTATCACTCCAACTGCAACAGCTTCAGAGTAAAAAAACAACTGTAAAAGGACAAAGACAAAAAAAAGTCTTTAGGCTGTTTTCTGTCCATTTTGCCCCTTTAATATTTCTACAATGTATGGTTCAAAGGAAAAGTGAGCACAACCCTCACTATTTAGAGCAGTTCTGATAAAATGCCACTGGATAGTCCACTGGATAAACCATTAGAAAATAAAAATAGTAGTTTGCAAACGTCATGCTGGGCTTTCAAATGAGCCTGAAAA
The DNA here is from genome assembly GCA_013399015.1 of Galbula dea. Taxonomy (NCBI): domain Eukaryota; kingdom Metazoa; phylum Chordata; class Aves; order Piciformes; family Galbulidae; genus Galbula; species Galbula dea. The sequence continues at coordinate 1,177,704 of VWZX01000621.1, forward strand.
TACACCTGCAGTTAAAGAAAAAAGATCTCTCCTTTACTATGCAAAAGTGCGTTTACTGCCAACAGACTACAAAAGCCAAGTGTTGCCAAAAACCCACAAAACACTTCAAAATAAGGCATTTTATTTCCCCCCTCCAACAGATGAGACGAAATTGCTTTTTTAAACACTCATTTTTGTTTAGCTGTAGGTGTTTATACAATTAATTTTGGAAATAGGCAGGGAAAAAAATGCCTTTTCAGGCAGCATTTTCCTACCAACACTGGCCAGAGGAAAGGAGAAGCACCTGAGGGCCAAATACACTTAAGTGCAGTCCTGTGGGCATGCTAAGGAGGTCTAAGCTCTGCCGATTCCCAAGGAAAAACAGATGCCTGAGGGTTAGGTTACACACCACAGGTCAATTATGCTCAGCAACATCACAATTTCAGCCAAATTGCCTCAATTTCCTTGAGCAGCACTGTACAGACAGGCCCTTAGAGAGGGCAAAGTCAGACACACTTGGCGAGCTCTTGTGCTTCTTGACTACTGTTCAGGTCCCGGTTGTCACTTCAGAACTAGACACCAGCTGAGGCCTTAACCGTCACTAACACAGCCAGTGGAAGGAGGACTGTGCTGCCCTAAAGGGTGCCCAATCGAGCCTTTGACTAGCTTTGTTCAGCAACAACAATTCTCTGTCAGAGCTGCAGATTGAACTGCCCTGTTCCTATCAGCACCTGTAAACATGAAAACTTTTGTTAGAAACTGTGCTGAAGGTTTCTTCATCCTCATCTGCTGGGATGATAGTTAGGCTTGCATTGGACTAGATGGACCTCAGCAGCCCAGCTCCATCACCAGGTCCCATTTTAATCTCCAGAATGGCTGTTCCACTCTCAACATTAGCAGGAGGATGAAGCTGTATGGGCTTATGGCTGGTGGCCCATTTTTGTGCTGGATTCAGAAACCTAGCAGCATGCTGAGCTGGAGAGAAGATGGGAAAAAACCTCAATATTTTCCCAAAACACAACTAACAATACTCTTGCTTTCTCGTGTTCTGTTATCTTAGACAGCACAAAACCTATTCAGAACAAGATGACATATCAATGCTATTTACATCAGTACTTATACCAGCTCTTTTACTCACTTAATTTGCTGAAAAGCAGAACTGAAATATTCTGCATATGGCCTACAACCCACTGAAGTCAACAGATAACTTTCACAGTTACTTCAATAGAGTCCTGCTCAAACCGAGACAATTCAAACATTTCTGACTGCCATCCAGCCTAGCACTAATGATTTACATGTACACTATGATAATGGTCCAAATGAAATTCACAAAACCACACGTGGGAGCTAAACTTTGTTACTTTTACTTTGTTTTCTACAGTATCACAGTACCATCTGAAGGGAGCCAATAGGATCAAGCCCAGCTCTTAAACTCCTGGAGGACACCTCAAGAATCACACCATCTGCCTGAGAGCGTACTTTGAATTAGTTTGCTATTACAGAATGTATTGTCTTGTAATATGATAATTCAGAGAAAAAAAAACAGTAATTCACCTAGGTGTTTCTACTTTCTCTCTCCTGAATACTGTACAATCTACTCAGCAATTATTGTTGTATCTTTTTGGAAAGGGGAGGGAAAAAACCCCCACACACCACGAAATCCTACATATTTTCTACAGGCCACTTTATTTGGTGAAGGTGTAGAAACAGACAAAGATGGCAAGACAGCAGGGGCTCAAGTACCAAGAGTGGTGGGGGAAAGATTACTACAGATGCTGATATAAGGCTGTAAGACTAGATCTGCACTACACAGGAGACATGCAAAGAAGAAAGAAACTGAATAAGAAGAGTTTTTGTACTAGTTTTTGCTGTTTGAAAAAGACTATAATCATCCATCTAACCAGAAATGTTATTAAGGATTACAGTAGAGGAAAAATTATATGCAGAGAAGTGTAGCAAGAACTGTATTTGTTAGAATTCCTCTTGGGACACATTACCTACATAAGCCCTGAAAAATGGAGAAACACCTTTCCCCTCCCCAAACCTTGAGGAATCAACATCCTCCACATGCTGTTGTGAAAAGAAAGGAAAGCAAAGGACTGAACACCTTCAAAAGCATTCCTTTTTAATGGTAATATATTATGATGATTTCTATTCAGGTCAAAATAAAAACAATGCAATTGATTGGATGCCAGTTGAAGACTCTCCATCTTGTTCTTTTTTCTATCACCCGTGGGAAGACTTTATTGTACAAGGTTGCAAGTGATTTGTCCTTTTAACTACAGGACAGGAAAGTGTCCACCTAAACAGAGGGAGGATTTTTTCAGAACAAGCACAAGAGGTTGACAAAATGCCCCTAACAGCTCAGGGAAGGCAATTCAAAAAGCACATTAGTTCACCTCCTGCAGTTAAACACCCCCCTACACAATCTGCCTTAATCTTGGCTGCAGGCAGATGCCTCAGGAATGCCATGGGACACTTAAAGCATATGAACACAGCCAATGCATTTGGGCCCACCTCCCCCAAAATCTTCTGAATATTTAAGGCAAGGGTGGATGGGGCTCTGGGCAACCTAATCTAGTGGAAGGTGTCCCTGGCAGGGGTCTGGAACTAGGTGATCTTTAAGGTCCCTTCCATCTCTGGTGATTTTATGATTCTATGACTTCAGCAAAATACAATGACAGTGCAGAGTTTCAATGACATTAAGTTCCTATGAGTTTTACAAAAATAGGAGCCAATGTGATGAGGAGGACTCTGCTAAGATCCCTCCCTGAGGAAAGAGCTACAATATGAACTGAGCCCTATTTCTCAGCAGCAGCTAACCCAACCTCAAGTTGCAGCAGACTAGGTTTCTTTGAATCCACTGCTGGTGGAAGTATTTGTAGTAAACAGATGACTACCCACACTCAGACAATAATCCTGCTAGCACACATCACCACCATGTACATCCCACCACTAGAAACACATGCCATGTTTATGCAAGAACCACAGAAGACATGCTACTTATAATGTCAGTACTTGGGTATCAATACATATTAAACATTGTCTTGTACTCCAGCTGACAGCAGGTCCTCCTCTTAACCCTAGTGCTGATGGAGTTTGCAGTACCCACATGATGCATACATACAAGGAAGACAACAAGCAGTTTGTTGACTTAAAAATCAGCAAGTACAAGTTTTTGCCAGCAAAGGTGATACCAACAGAGGTATCTGGAAGTTAAGAAAGCCAATTCTAAGATTGAGGAGCCAGGAGCAACTTTCATTCCTACCTGGTTCAGTGCAGTTTCTGACATACAGCTGCCCCCCATTCTCTGGAACATGGGTTGTGTTCTCCTCATTGGCTTGCAGTAGCTGTCTTCCACTCCATTTGTCATTACTTCCCACAGAATAGCTCAGGGCATCATAACCTAAAGGAAAAGAGCAGTGGATAACATGAGACTGCACAGGAAAGGCAACTCCTGATTTTGCTCCTGAATGCCTGAAGCAGCCAAAACATTCACATTTCAAACCCTGAGTCCCTTGGATTAGAAACAGCAGTGCTTCTAATCCCACCAAAAGGTACAGTACCATTAGCTCCACAGCTCAGCTAGTCCCAAACACATCCTGTCTTAGTCCTTGACATCAGAAGTCAGGTTCATTCACCTCACAGCTTCAAAGGTTTGTACTAGAAGAGCATCTATGGTTTCAAAAGAAGTTGTAAGCTTCAGTAAGTTTAAAACTGAGTACTATCCACTATTCTGGTAAAAAAAATAAACCAAAATAACAACAAAAATATTCACAAACCACCACACACAAAAAAAACCCCACAACCAAAACCCCACAAATAAAAAAACTACACACACACAAAAAAAACCCCAAAAAACAAAATTCAAGTTCACCAAACCTGAAATTATTACTTCTGTAGGCATTTCACTGCTGTTGAGCACCAGCAAAACTGTGCTGAATTTTGCAGATGCTTACTGGACATTTTAGGATTACAATCCAATTTGCTGCTGAACAAGGCCTCAAAAAAGCAGTGTTTGACACAAAAGTTAGATGGGCTTCTTTGTGAATCACCAAAACACTGTGCAGGCATTAGGACAGCCCTGTCCCAACAGCATGATGTTCCTCAGGACTGCAAGGCTGAACTAGACAACCCACAGCATGTGAGGACAGCAGGAGGGAGGTTGCATCGAAGCAGGGACCGAGGCTTAGGAACAATCACCATTTTTCTTACAAAACATAATTTGAAAGTCTGAACAGTTATTTTCACCAAGGCAGTCAACAGGGATTGACCATTTCATTATCTTGTGCCCAAGTCTAATGACACTGGTGAAAGGCTCCTGAACACATTTGCTGGGGGCTGGACAGCAGCTCCCTGAAGCATTAATTTGTAACCAGGAAATATAGTTTCCAACAGGTTCTGTTTGCAGAGCACAAAGCAACTGATGGACATGCTGTTACAAGAGTACAGCCATATTCACTCTCAAAATAGTTCTTATTATCCCAACTGCACTGTTATTCCCACCCAACACCATCTCACCAAAGCATGACTGAGTCACTTGAGCAGCCCCCTCCCTACTTTTCATCATTAAGAAACATTATCAACAGCAGGGGCACGTCCTTTATATAAAACTGAAAAAAGGGACAAGTCCCTTAATCATTCTAAACTCAGGGGTCTGGGTGCACTCTTTACCATGCCATGACCTCCTTTCAGGGACCTCTCCTTTTCCCAACACCAGCCATACTACTGCTCCTCACCAATTTCTTTGCCAGCGAGAACCAGACCTGATGCAGAACAGCTGCACACTATTCAACAGAGTTACAGTGCTACATGTGGTCACTGTTGAGAATACCAACTAAACTCCCAAAACTCTATTCCTAGGCCATCAACCCAGTGAAATAAGAATCACCTTCTGGAAGGCAAGGAAGTAGTAAAGAGTAATAAAATAAGATGAGTGAAGTGGCACAGCACAGCTTCAACTCTGGCAAAGGATAAAGGTAACAAGCACCAGACTGTGCCACAGGGAAGTCACAAGGAACTGAGAACCAAATACCAAGAAGAGAGTGTAGGCAGCAACAGTTAGGCAAGAAACACACTGAAAAATTGGCTCCTTGGATGTCAAAACCAGTTTGCATGTCATAAATGTGAAGACACACTGCACCAACCTTCTGGCTCCCGTCAGCAGAGCAGCACATCAAACTGCAACTGCTCTATAGCTCTGTGACCAGGCTTATGGGCTGACTCCAGTCATGCAGTTGCAAGGCACAGGGTGGCTTCAGGTACAAGTATGCAGCTAGTAAGCTACAAAAGTTAACACATTACTTTGTCTCATTACTTCTGACTCTCTCCTTGTTTTACTTTCCCCTGGCTTTGCCTTGGTGCTACTAAGTGAAATTCTATTTTAGCCATGTCAACAAAAACAGCTAGCTCATTTCCATGATATTCTTGGCACAAGGCTGGTCAGCCTTGGACATGTCATGTCTGCCTAATGAGCTGAAAGCACATGGCTCATGTGTCAGTTCCACGCATCCTGTGTAGTTTTAGACTCAAGGGAGGGGAAAAAAACACTAAGCCAACCTTTTTAAGCCACCAAGGCATCCACTTCAAGCAGGCACACACATCAGATCAGCTATCTTGCAACAGAGACCTTGAGCCCATATAACAACAAACAGCATTAGAGAGAGAATTCCACCCACTCATCCATCTTCTTTCCACCAAGCAGAACACAGGCTCCCTCACAAGGACTTTGCTACTCAAGTTACCCCTCAAGTCCTTATCACTGACGCTGTTCATGGCCTGTCTCCTGCAAGCACTCAGCTTGCAACAGGTCCTGGCTGTCCTGCCCTCCAAGAACTGTCTAGGGCATTTTGAGGCCACTAGGAGATGACAGGCTTTACTCCATGCAGGGAATTCACAGCACTGGGGGTCGGTGCAGAGGCTAGAGTCTGCACCCAACAACTGATGCTTCAAAGGCACCTTTAAATCTGAACTACTGAATTTTTTTCAGCACTTTGGAGACAAATCACAAGCAAAGGGAAGTGGAATAGAAGTTCAAACCTTGGGGCAATATCTCAGAGAGTGCTTAAAGATAAAGGAAAAAGGTTATCTGCAGATCCTAACCTTTTTGTTAGGTTTTCTGACTCATCCCATTGAAAAGCAGCCAGCATGAGACTTTTCTGTCCTGCCCAGATCAGTGTCTGCTCGGGGCAGCTCCCAGAACACACTACAAGTAGGAAGGCAGCGCTTGGGAAGGGGCTGCCTGGAAATGTGCAGGCCAGCGGCAGTGATTGAGACCAATGGTCCCAAAACAAGCGGGAGTTGGCATCTCTGTGTGTTTGGGGGAAGAATGAGCAGCCTTAAGATCTCTGTTTTCTAAGCAACAGTTGGTAAACTAAGTATTATCATTTCAGCTTTGTACTTGCTATGCAAATTAAGTATTATCATTTCAGCTTTGTACTTGCTATGCTTTACAAACTTTAGAGAATGCTGTTTGCTGTTTGTTTAGTCTGCGAGCGGGGATAAGAAGTTAAACTGTGAGTTTCACATACACAAACATCACTGATAGAAGGGGACAGTGTTTCTCAGATGGAGCAATAATGCAACATCAGGCACCTCCCTTAATAATAAACACACACTGGTAATCTGAGCTAAGCAGTTCCTGTTCCACTCACAAGCTGTTTTCAAAGCACAGACACTCTCCTCCGAGCAGCCCATCCTTCATTGTGCATCTCTGCACAGAGGAAAGGCATGAGGAAGAAGCCTGCAATGGCCCTGAAGGCCTTGCAGAAACCTCTCCTGCTCCCTCCACACCCACAACGCCTTTCTCTCTCGGACTCTAAACTCCTCCAAGCAAGGGGTAGAGAAGAAGAAAGTCATTTGAGGTGACTTTGGAAAGGGAAAAGCTTAATTTGGCAATAAAAGTGTTTATAAAGGCTACATTCAGCATTCACACAAATCAGCGTCAATAGGAGTACAACTGGTCCACAGCTAAGCCTGACGGGATGGCTGCGACTTACACCAGGAAGTACCAGCTCTCCTCTGGTACCTCCTAGTTTAAGAGGGGTCAGTTGTCCCACAGCAGGACACACAAACAGCTGTCCCCAGAATCCTGCCCTGGGTATCTCCACTCTAAAACACATTTTGCTCAACAGAGCCACAGAAAATAGATGTTACAGATGAAAGGAGATGCCTTCTCAAAGGTTGGGCCTTTGAAGGATTTCCCTGTGGAAACAGGGACACATCAAGTTTGTAATCTTACTAACAAAGAGATTTTATGACAATTAAACAGGGTCCACGTTTCCCCATTTGCTGGCAGGACCTGAGGCAGCTCAACGTCTGCCCTGCTGCACAGGCTGCACTCCATCAGCCCCTGCAGAAAACAGTTCAGAAAACTTGGATCTGTGTTTTGGCAGATGCAGTAAGAGAGGAACCAACTGCCAGCTGTGTTTTAACTCTTCACACAAGACTGCCTATAAACCAGGGACCTCACCCATGCTGTTGGATGCAGGGACAACACTGTTTGAGGCTGGCAGCAACTCTCTCTGCATCAGATGCTCGTACGAGACAGAACCACCACCACCAAGAAGTGCTGCAGCACCCAGCACCAGGGATATCAACTCTGCCATAGTATGCCACCGTGGAAGGGTTGCATCAACACCATGCCACCACCACTACAGCCAAGTGGCCAGACCTGCTCTGCCTTCCACAGCCCCTTCCCATCTGCATCGACAAGGTCCCCTCCTGGGGTTGCCACCACACCTGCAGCAGGAGCACCAGCCCCTGAGGCTCACTTGTGGGAAAGGCACAAGTATGTTCTGATCTACAAATGCTATGCAACCACATGCCCAGGACAGTTTCAAAATGGCAGATGCAACAGTCACAAATTCTCTTTAACAACAAATCTTTTCCAATATCTGCATTTGGCTTCTCTTTGCAGGCTGTATCTTGCAATCCTTTATTCCCCTCTTCTGAGGCAAAACTTACACTGCCTTGAAGCTACACATCAGCTGCCAACGGCTGTGAGGCCTGAGCCCTTATGTCACTAAACAAGGGCCCCATCCTTTGATCTCAATATACACTAAATCACAGCCAGCAAAACATAGAACAAAAAATCTAATATTCTGCAGAGGGACTATGAGAACAGCAAGGAATAAGCAAAACTCTTCTTTCCAAGAAAAAGGAGGAAAGGCTATAACAAGAGAGCTACAAGTTTTCTTTCTGAAAATGCAGTTATTCAGAATCAGATGATTTTTAATGGGAAAAATGTCAAAGATTTTTTTTTTCCATTTTGTCAGCAGATGTAAAGACTATTAAACACTTTACATTAGCTACACTGTCATTTTGTTCAGGCCAGTATATAGATTAGACACTTTTCTTATGTTTTTAGCTGCTGGCTTTATAATAAAATGTTTGACATCTTTAAAAACTTTGCTGCAATAAAGAGATTTTCCAAAATTTTGTAGCATAGCACGTATCAAAGTGGGTGAATTGTTTTTTAAGAACTGAATGTCACCACAAGGTATTTTTCACAACTCCAACCACCCAGCACCAGTTTTACATTACAAACTCAGAACCCAGGTTCTGGCGAGCTTTGTTTGTGCTTCCTCCCAGAGATATTCTCATGGACAACATGTATATGAGTCATTTATTCCTGTCTTTATGCCTGTACTGCATTTTGTAATACAATTAAGACAATGCAGACAGTGTATTTCCACTGACTGCATCTCTTCAAATAAGACAAGGAGTGCATTAGTGGTGTTTGCTAGGACCTCCTGTCCCTGCCAAACTGGGGTGGCAGTCTGGTGAGAACAGACTCTCTAGGAAAACTGCTGATCAGCTCCTCTTAAAATCAAGAAAATGGAACAGAAATAGAACAGAAAGAAAAACTGATCAAATTTCTCAGAACTTTTGAAAACACTCCCTGTGTGACCTCCAGATCTCCATTTGGGAACTCAAGACCTCTTTACGTGATTGCAGGTGGCTCTAGCTGGAGTTTACAACTTGCAGAACTGCTGAACACTTCCTACCTGCACATTTCAGGATGAAGAATGCCACTTTATAATGCTGTGAGACATCCTGGTCTTCTTACTGTGATAAAAACAAGTGCAACTGCTCCCTCCATTACAACTGTTCATTATTTCTGGTCCAGTAGCAGTGAGTGGCTCCAGACAGAAGGGGACACTACACTGCACAGCATCGTACACAAGCAGTCCCTGCCCCACACGCTGCACTGTCCAAGTGCATGCTTAGCAAATACAGCAAGCTCACACCAACCACGAGACCAAGTACTTAATGAATACATACAGCCTCTCCTCTAGGTGTATGCCACCACATGAGGGAGAGAGACTCATCAGTGCCTTTCTCTCCAGGCTGCTGATTTAGAAAACAAACACTCCCCATGTCCCCCTCATTGAGATCAGAAGGTTATTTCATAAACCTGGCCATTAACTGACCAGGTCACTTCATCTAAGCCTCCAAAAACAGCTGTTACCCCATAATTAGTGGAAAACAAGAGAAGAAACCAAGATGATGATGAGTGGATAAACCAAGGTCTTGAGTTTTGCTAAGGAAAGGTTGTGGAAAGCTCTCCTGGATCAGGCTGGTGACTGATGGTAACTCGGCAAGTGTATGGAAGCCCTTCTCATCCATGGCAGGATTGAGTCAGTGAACAAGACCACTTCAGATTAATGAAGGAGGTAAAACATACCCAGGCATGAGGTTCAGCTGAGAGAAACTGGGAGAACTCCTTGAACTTGGGTGCAAAAATTGACTGACTGCGTTGGAGCATTTGGCCTAATAAATGCAGAAACACAATGAAGATGGAAGGTGCTCAAGAGCAGCAAGCTGGAGTGGAGAAGAGCCAACAGGGCAGAGGCTGGCCTAGCCAACGGGACAGATCTGTCACCACAGCCTTTCAGAGGCATAATTCATTGCTGCTAATGGCTTCACAGAGCTGGCAGGTATCCTTGGCTCTCTCTGACAATAAACTACTTTCTATGCAAAATGCTAGATCCTGCTGGTCACAGCCAAAACCAGCACAGCTTTTTTTTTTTTTTCTTCCTGAAACACACCTGCCCTCCCTCCTCTCTCTGTCCCTTTCATCTATCGTTTTAATGGTGGCAGTTTGGGTTTTGGAGGGTCCTTTCAATTAGCTGAATTATCTCCCTCTCCCTGAAATTTTCCTACAGCACATACAACAGGAAATATTTCTGTAGAAGAAAAAAGCTGGAACCCCCAAGCAGAAGCTCCCACGCTAAGTTAGCAGCAGAGGTGGCAAGCAGCAGCGTGGTAACCTCAAGACAGACCAGGCAGGACCCAGCTAAATTAACTATGCCATCACCCAGAGCTGCCCTTCCAAGACTGTGTCCTGCCGGCCCCCAGCCCTGCAGGGAAGCACCCAGTCAGCCTCCATATGTGGGTTTCTCTTGGTGCAAGCCGATCTGCTGCAAATTGTCATAGTATCATCTGAGCTCAGGATTGCATAAACATTTCATAAATGGATTATCTTTCTTTGTAGGCTGATTTGGGAGTTGCATTCCTTTCAAAATCAGTAGCAGCACAGACCATAAATAGAGCATCCTCAGGGAGTTAAAAAAAAAATAAAAAAATCAACCAAACAAAAAGTCCAGAATCCTACACCTGGCTTTGAAGAGCAGCCTTTTCCTTCCATCTGATTTCAGAGCTGTTTTTCCACACATACTGACCTACACAGAAAGGTGCAGAAGGGTTGGAGAAGTGCTTTGGTGATCCACCGTCATTGTTAACGTTCATATAACGTGAGGAGGGTACCTGGGCCAGAGCAAAGTTACAGGCACTTAATGAACAGGACAGGGTCCCTGCACCACAGGCCTCCAAACCTAATTAGATGGCAGAGCAGGAGAAGACACAGATGCAGAGCAAAGGAGCAGCTTGCTCAAGGAACACAGCAGGCAGCACTGTGGGAGGAGTGGCAGAACCAAGTGCCTGCAGCTCTCCACCCCCCCAACACCCAATCTCTGCCCCCACACGCTGTCCAGCCCACACTGTCCTCCACAAAGACAAAGGCAAAAGCTAAGGAAGGGACCCTGCAGCCCTGCAAATAGTAATGGAAGAGGTGACCTGAAGGTCCCAGGGTAACCAGGCACTACATAAGAATTTTAATGGTAAGCATGACTCCTCAGAGCACCAAGACATATGCCACGTGAGGCAGTACACGCTATGGGAGACACAGCTGAGTGGAAAACTCAGATGGATTCTCTGCTGCTGAGCAGCACTTGGTCCTGTGCCCACAGACCTCCTCTCCATGCCACTTATGCAAATCCTCATGGAAAAAGTCTGGTGGCCTTGGCACTTGAAGACTTGTGGGATTTCTCCTACCCCAAGCTCTTCTAATCCATTTCTCAAGACTCACTTCCCAGCCAACAGCCATTAAGCTCAGCTAGACCTCTGTGACTATATTCACCCCAGATGCCCCACACCTTCTCCACGGGACTGACTCTGCATCCTACCAGCACTTCTTACCTTGCTGCCCAGGTGCTACTGGAGTCAAGCATGGATCCCAGCCCACCACAGCTGAGCACCTTCCTTCTCCTCATGTTCCCATTTTACTGTCTTTTCATTTCTCCAAGTCACAGATAAAACCAAAAGGGGGGGTTTTTTCCCCTCAAGGAGGGCAGAGGAGAAGTTAGCTGAAAAATTCTCTTTCATTAACAAGAAAGTATGGAAGAAAACTTTTTTCTCTAAATCTATGAGCTCTGTGACATTTTATACTCTTGTAAGCCAGGCATTGTGATACAGTTTTTTATTTACAAATAAACTAGGAGAGGTTTTTTTAAAAACCTAACCATTAAAAAGTTAGCTCCTTTTAGGTCTACTAGCTGTCCAGGTCAGTAAACCACTTCCACCTCAGACCAGCTGTAAGGTATAACTCATCTTTCAGGTAGTGCACAGACTCCACCAGAACCCACAGGTTTCTGCAGGCACTTCTCCACTATCCAGAGCAGTGCCATCTTTAGGCCTAGTTAACTGAAGATAAAATTTTCTGTTCACTGTCTTGCACCAAAAATTGAATAGGCAATTACTCCAGGCTTCCTTGGTTATTCATAATCAGTTTGTGCAGAAATTTATGTTTTCTTCATTATTCATATTAGATTGACTGTTAAACTGACCATTCCCTTCCTCTTCCTTCACACATAAATGCAAAAGGAACAGTTTTAGCAGCTGGTAAAAAATCCCACTGTTTAAATCTCCTTATTCATGCCTCCTGTGATTCAGCTCCTCTCTAAACTAGAGTGGTTTTCTTTCTCCAGTCATCTTTTCATACCTCTAATAATTTTCATAGTTTTTCCTTAGCTGTTCCTCTTTGCTCCTCCTTAAGCCATTCATGATACTCAAGGTGACAGTCTCCCACCAATCTATACAACAGCACTCAGTATTTTTAGCCTGATCTACGCTTTCATTTCTCAGGGGTATCATAACTCCTCTGCTGGCACACTCATTTCATTAACATTTCACCTATTACAAATGGAAGGTCTGGACACTGTTGATATTATCTCTGCTGCTTGGCAGCTGCTGACTGCCAGGTGTGATTTCCACTGTACCCTGGCACAGTACATCTTTCCTGACAGGACTGTTGCCTGTTTCTTCTGCCCTGTCACATTCCTAAAATGGGATAATCTCCTATGGCCACAGTAAACTGTTTTTTGCCTTCCACTACTTCTGTGGCTGCTGCAGAGGTGGATTTCAGGGGTAGGTAAAGCAGCACCCTTTGTACTACCCTGCTATAGATGTCAGCACTTACTTTCCCCCCAATAAACAGAGTTTTCAGAGGAATAAAAGGAAGATGAGCAATAAATGACCCCTCCCTAACACATCCTCAGAGCAGCTCCTCTCTTTGGCCCAAGCTCCTTCTCAAGCATCCCCTCTCAGGCATGCTTCTCGCCCCACTCCCTGCAAGGGACACTGGGCCACCCAAAGTACATTCAGACTCCCTGCTCCTGCCTTTTTCTGCATTTCACACCAAAACACTCCCCTGAACAACCTTTCTGTGTCAGCAACCTCCTCAAGTCAACTACTAAAGCCTCTCTGCTCCTGGCAATCCAAAAGCGCTGTTCAAATTCTCTCCAGGCCACAATCCAAATCATGGGCCCGGGATGAAGCAGTGAAACCAAAAGAAAAGGTTACTCTGACTTCAGAGCAGAAGCAATGAAAAGAAGAGTGAGCATCACAGCAGTAAGAGTGCCTCATAGGTGGTTGTACCACAAGTCACCCAGGTCATCCCAGGCAACTGTATTAAAGTCATGCATCACGATTTTCTTTCACCATGGTAGACAGAAAGGAAAAAAACCAGCAACAATGAATTAAAAATAACCTAAAATTGATTTTTTCTACTGGTAACAGTGCTTTTTGTACAGTTCCAGCATCCTGTGGCCACTTGACTCTTGCAATCAAGATCTTACATGGCTGAAAAAGCCATAATTAAGATCTTCACTGTTACCAAACACATCATTGTTTCTTGGGAGGGTTGGGTAATGTATTGCAATAAGAGTATAACTATTTGGAGGAGATATTTACCTTCTAAAGAGCAGTGAAAAATTATTTGTATCGCAGTATCACTGAATGTTAGGAGTTGGAAGGCACCTTGAAAGATCATCTAGTCCAACCCCCCTGCCAGAGCAGGATTCCCTAAGATTAGGTCACAACAAAGCTTCCCTGACCAGGAATTGAAACTGGGTCCTGGAGGTGAGAGCACTGAATCCTAACCACTAGACCACCTCCTGTATTCCAAACCCGTGTGTGACAGGGGCAAATACTTGGGGTTTGACTCAGTTTTTTGTTTGTTTAGGACTGAACGTTTACTGCACCTTCCCCCACACTGATATATTTCATTCCTAATTCTGAGCTGACGTAGTGGGAGGAAAGATGGTTTGGGGTCAGATTAAATGTTTCAATCAACCAGGAGTAAAGTATTTTATTTTAGTTTGGTTTGTCTTCTTCTCACTTTTAGCTAGATATAATTCTGCAGATTTAAATTTAGGCTGAAAATATCATCAAGACACGTTGGGAAAAGAAGCATAGAAGTTCCTTCCCCTCAAACAGACACAAGAAAAAAAAAAAAAAGAAAAGAAAAAAGAAACCACCTCTTCCCAGTTAAATTAAAATATATTAAAAGAGTCATCCTTGCAACTTTGCCTGCACAATCAGCACTGGCTTTACCCTGCAAAAAGGGTACCAAGGGCTTTTTGTACCTGCTTCATCCACCCAAAGACCAGCAGGACTGTCAGCAGGCCAAGGCTGGAGAGAACTCCAGCAGAAAGGACCCTGCAGCTGAAAGGGCAGTTCCTGGGAAAGTGTTGGAGGACAGGAGTCTCTGCACGGTCTGTGGCCAACACACTGGTCAGTGCCATGGGCAGCAGAGGTCCCCAGGCTCCAGGGATGAGCTCCCTGCAGAGAGGGATGAGGTGCGTGGCAGCGCAGCCCTGCATCCCAGGAAGACATGCCCTTTCTTTGCTGTGTCCAGGAACAAGGAGCTCCTCTGACAACTGCTGCTACCTCAACACACCACAAACAGCTCAGGATACAAGTCCAAAGGGTTTAAATAAGAAAGGGAGGGACAGGCCTTTTTAGCAGGACCCGTTATGACAGGGCAAGGGGTGATGGCTCTAAATGAAAAGAGATTTACACTAGATGTAAGGAAGAATTTTTTTTCACCAGGGGTGGTAGATGCCTCGTCCCTGGAAACATTCCAGGTCAAGCTGTCTGGGGCTCTGAGCAACCTGATCCAGCTGAAGATGTCCCTGCTTATTGGGGGGGTTGGACTAGATGACCTTTGAAGGTCCCTTCCAACTCAAGTCATTCTATGAAATCCACCCACAGCACAGCAAGATGAATTCCCCAGATGAGGAAGGGCAGAATCTGGGCAGAATCAACTCCTCCACCTCTGTCCCACTCCTCCCTGCTGGCTCCCACCAGAACCTCTGCCACCTATGCCCAAACAAGCTCAGAGGGGCTCCTTCAAGCTCAAGAAGCTGAAAACCTGTAGCTGGCTGCCTCGGCTCAGGAGGCTGCAGAAAAGGAGCAAATGGCCAGAAAGGGAACAGATCAGAGATCCTCTTCCCTGAGTGAGCATGACTCCCCCCCTCATCGATGATGGATGGAACAGGCCTGTTTGTGTCCCTCCAGTGAGCTGGGTGTTGTAAGCACTAAAAATAAGCCACTCCTTTCAGGAAAGAAAAAAAGGAAAAACAGACCATCATAAGCCCTGGCTCCCAGTCTGGTAGCTAAACACCAAAATGCTGTAATGATAGAGAAGTCATCACAAAAGATAAAAGAAGGGTTTTTCTCATGCTTTTCTCCACAAAGATAAAGAAAAAAGTGGATCTTGCAAAAAAATACAAGGAAGAGGGGAAAGAGAGCTTTTGTGTCCAATTTCAATACAAACATGTTTTTCAAGTGAAAAAGACTATTTCTCCATTCCCTTTGCCTTATAACCCTTCTCCCCTTGTGTTTACGTGCAACAACACTACAGACACCTGTAACCTTTATTTGTTTAAAGTTTTTTATTTACTGCTTCCACAGTGCTGGAAACACAAGGCACTCTGCAACATGGAGACAAGGTCTCAACCCCAGGGAATACACTGACTCTGGCATTTAACTCCACTGTATGATACTGGATTTAGTCCCTAAAAGCATTCTTTATGTTCTGTGAAACTCAGGAAACCCCTCCAACAGACCTGTAAGGGTACACAGGAGAACAGGCTGGGCTCCTGCAACCATCACAAAAGCCTCTCAGGCCTTGCACAAAGGCATCTCATGTAACTACCTGCTACACTGGCACAGATAGAATTGCACTGGAGCTAGCGTAGGGGAACAGAGGATAAAACATCACAAAACGAGAGTGTGGAGGAGATGGGAGGTGTGAAATGAGCAGTCAGTGACATGGGACAGGCCTTACTTCTTCTCTTCCTGTATCTATTTAGAAAACCCATAAGATTCAACTTTCATCACAGGTTTCATCACATTCTGAAGGGCAGCTGCTGGCCTTGTAACTGATGCTGTGTCATCTTCCCAACTAAACTCGACTCCCTGCACTAATGCATCTATTTCGATTTCAGTGTGTGGCACTAAAATTAACACCAAGGAGCAAGAGCCACAGAAAGAACCAAAATGAAGAGCTCAAGAAAGGCTGTGAAGGCTTGCACCCCACACGGCACCTAGATGTTTTAAATGTGGTGCTCGTGGTCCTTCACTCAACCCTGTTCTGTGGCACTGGCCAGCAAGTGGATCTGGTCCAGAGCTGCCACAACTAGCTAGCCACAGGCAAATGGGCTCCAAGAGCAGGAAAGAACACCCATCAAGTGCCCTCTTCGAAAGTCTGTTTTTTCTACAAAGCAGACAGTCTGCATAAGGCTTCCTCTGCTGCCAAATCAGCAATTCCATCTTAAGTAAATGAGCAAAGCACTAGCTCAAGAAAAATCTTCCAGATGCTATTGGCATCTCCTGTTTATCAACCCTCAACATCTCCCTACAATTCCCATGAACCGTGCCTATCAAGGGTCCCCTGTGCCTACAGAGGGTCCTAGCTGCATGCAGACTTGTGCCCTCACTCAGAGTGATCTGTGTGTCATTAAGCCAGGTTGCAGATTACCTCAGTGACAAAGAGTGTTTTCCCTGTGGTACCTGCTTAATTAAATATTGAAAGAGCTATTACCTTTCAGGGATGCCTGAGCACTGGCTGTGTCCATTATTTATAACATAATATATTCATTACACATTTTATCCCATGCTCCTATCTGCTGATCTCATAACAGGCCCTTAAAAACAATTTTAAGCAATTAATCCTACCTTAATTACAGACAAATATATGTAGGAGCCTCAGACCATCTCTTTCCTGTATTTATTACAAGTAAATATATCTAGAAATAAATCTGATAATCAGGAAAGAGTGGGACAAAGCCATCAGCTATGGGAATCACAGAACTGGAGACTTGACACATTTTAATCAGCCACAGTAAAATTGTCAGTTTAGTCTGCCTGGTGAAAGCAGGACATGTTCTGATGCAGCTCCCTCCCCCATGACAGGTTCTTCTAATGAAACTGCCCCACTAAATGCTGCTTTCTCTATCCTCTTTCACACTGACGACACAAGCCAGGGCTTATCACACCAAAATGCCTGAGTCTTCCTGCCTCCCATGGTCCTCCTACCCTCAGACCACTGACACAGCCATTTTCCCAGTCAACAGGTGTCACCACTGAGCTGTCTCAGGTTGTCTCTTGTCCTTTCCTCCTCCAGCTGAGAGCTGGTCCTTCACCCCTACAGACAAATGTGGCTCTGAAGCCCAAGCTCATCTTGGCACACGGGTGCCAGCTCCCAGCTGCCCCTGGACAGGATGCATGCCATGTAAGGGGAATACACCTAGTGTCCTGCTTGTTGGATTCTGCTTTGTACCATTAGGGTCATGTTTCACAGCCCGCACAAGGAAATCAGCTGTGGTACTCCCTCCAACAAGAACCAGGCTGCTCAGCCTTGAGCACCTCTGCTAGCAGACCCTGCATTTTAATGCAGTCCTACTAACACCTTTCCCACATCCACACCAACATGATGGTTATTAAAAAGACTTTTCAACAGCTGGAGTGGAAAAAAAACAAAACAAAAGTGAAAGAAAAAGAAAAGAAATTCTACACAGGAAGCACCTTGTAAATTCCCACATTTCAGGTTGTGTAGGAAACACTCCATAATTTTAGAAACACTAGTACAGGAAAAAAAAAATCATTATTAATATTCACACAATGTAACTTCCCTGGCATACCAGAACTAACTCATATGTTTAGTATCCACACTGAGAAATCTCACACTTCAGAGGAGTTTGCCTTCTGGTCAAACACTGTGATCGCAAATTCTCCAATGCTGAGCACACAGATCAACTCTTGATCCAAGGCACACAAGTCACCAGAACACCCTCCTAACTCTCCAGGTGCATGAGCTGGGAACAGGGTCCCTGTGCTCTGCTTCAGGACACAGCAGGCATCACAAGTCAGGGGCTGTGAGCGATCAGAGTGGTACAAGCCCACCTACAAACATCTACTTCACATAGGAAGTCTCTGAGCAAGGGAGAGAGAGGGAAATGGTGAGATGGTGTAGTGGTGTGCTGCAAACATATTCTATTGCAAGAGGACAAGGGGTGATGGTTTTAAACTAAAAGAGGAGAGATTTAGACTTTTTTACTCTGAGGGTGGTGAAACACTGGCACAAGTGACAAGAGGGTCAACAGCATCCTGGCTTGTCTCAGAAATGGTGTGGCCAGTAGGGCCAGAGAAGTGATTGTCCCCCTATACTTGGCACTGGTGAGGCTGCACCTGAAATACCGTGCTCAGTTTTGGGCCACTCACCACAAGAAAGACATTGAGGCATTGGAGTGTGTCCAGAGAAGGACAATGAGGCTATTGAGGGGTCTGGAGAAAAAGTCTTATGAGATGCAGCTGAAGGAATTGGGGTTGTTTAGTCTGAGGAAGAGGAGACTCAGGAGATACCTTATCTTTCTCTACAACTACCTGAAAGGAGGCTGTAGTGAGATGGGGGTTGGTTTGTTCTCACGGGTTACCAGTGAGAGGACAACAGGACATGGCCTCAAGTTGCAGCAGGGGAGGTTTAGGTTGGATACTAGGAAAAATTTCTTCACTGAAAGAGTGGCTAGGCACTGAATCAGGCTCCTGAGGGAAGCGGTTGAGTCACTGTCCTTGGAGGTGTTTAAACAACATATAGATGTGGTACTTAAGGACATGGTCACTTTAGTGACGTGGTGGTGACAGGCAAACAGTTGGACTCAATGATCTTAGAGGTCTCTTCCAACCTTAACGATTCTGTGTGGTTCTGTGATCCCTGGAAACATTCCAGGTCAGGCTGGACAAGGCTCTGTGCAACCTGATCTAGCTGAAGATGTTCCTGCTCACTGCAGGGGCTTGGACTATATGACCTTTAAAGGTCCCTTCCAACCCAAGCCATTCTCATTCTAAACCACTAATGCAAGACTGACCAAGCAGTCCTTAAGAAGTAACTTCAGATGGCCAAAGCTAGAGCAGCCCTGTCTTTTCTGACCTTTCCCTTTCCTCCCATGAAGAAAAAAGCACAGGGAAGACAACAGTCTACAATGCCATCTCAATATTCAGAAACACGAAAAACAGAGAAGAAAAAACATGTCATGCATCCTTGAAAAGAATTTAATGAAAAACCCATTCCAAAACCAAGCAAGGACTCAAAGAACAGGATCTTTGTCACCCTTGAAATCAACAGAGAAAATTATCATTGGCTTCAATGGATTTCATACCAGCCCTCAAATGTACTGTCAGGCTAACATCAGCATATGAACCTTCTGAAACATTCCAAAGGGGAAGTTCTGTACCTGCTGAAAAAGACACCAAGGCAGGCACAAGCCCAGAGAGGTACCAGCCACAAGCAGTGCAGCTGGACCTCAGCAGCACTTCAGCCCTTATCCTCTGAGAAACAAATGCAGCCCAGCTCAGCTCCGTCCCTTGCTCATACAGAGAAAAGGCATCTTTCTAGTAAAATCCCAAATTAGAACCTTCCACAGTATTTTAAGGAAGTACATAATACTATAGGGGAAAAAAAAAAAAGTTTCTATTTTTAACCAGAGATCCTGGCACAAAAGGGTAGTAGAACTCTAGATCATACCATCATCAAGTGTTTGACACTGTCCTTCCTTTATAAGGCTTTAAGAACTGCAGGACCCTCCAAGAAGCTGTATGCATTCTTTATTTATCCTGAAGTGAGACTCTGCAGACCCGGGTTTAATTCACTGCTCTGCAATTAGCCCTTGAAGTGACCTTGGACAAGTTGTTCTGTCCAGATTCTCAGCTGGTGTCAGCTGGCACTGTGCCACCAAAGTCAATTTAAACAATTTGAGACTCCAGTGGTACAGTCCTCAGGTCCTCTGCCTCCCAATACAAACAGAGCTGCCAGACAGCACACAGCCCTGCTCCTGCAATGCTCTGGAAACCTGCACCTGAGTGACAGGTATCGGGATTAACAGAACTCGTGTTGCCTTTGGAAAATACAAGTTTTTCACTAAAGTGAAACAAAAGGCTCTTTGTTGGTTTGGGGTTTTTTTGGGGGGGTCCAGTTTTTGTTGGGGCTTTTGGGGCTTTTTGTTGTTGTTTGTTTTTTAAATAGCCTTAGAATCAAGGCTTTAAACATAAAGCCACCAAAGCTGTCAATTCATTTTACAGACTGTTAGTGTTACAGACACTAACAGCTGCAAAATCCCCAGGGATTTTTAACTTCAGCATGCACCAATGGGTGGTGACTGATACTTCTTTCCCATTCTTCTTCTAAGTTTCTTTCCAAAATCTTCTCAAATTTCTCCCTCAACTTTCTTTCATCACCAGTGGCATGTCAGAGTACTACTTCACTGTGCTGAGAAGCTCAACACCTGATATCTCACTGCAGGAAGGCTGGATTTCAGGAGGTGCTTGGGATTGACCTGTTCATCACAGGAAGCTCCAAAGAATGGGAAATTACAGAGGATCTAAACAAAGACCAAAAAGGTCCAATTCCTTCATCAAGATCCATCCTAGAAAGAAACTACCTTGTCTGTGAAAGACTTTGTTCCATAGCAGAACCAGAGCAAAGTTTTGCACATTGAGGTTGATTTACCTCTATGGGTAACACACCAATGTGACCCTCAGAACTGCCTGGCCAGCACTGGGTTCTTCATGGCCCTGCTCACCTTCACCACACCAGCTCCTGATCTGTGACTGCAGTCCAGCTATCCTCCCCAGCAAAACCTAGGCTAGCCAGGCCCATTGTGCTTGCCATGCTCATCATGCCAGCCATACAGCCACCTGCCATTCTCATCCCTTCAAGTACTGTGGCACCCAGGCCTCCCCGAAAGCCTTGTGGCTCCTCTCTGGTTTCAACTGGCACTAAAGATTCTGGGACATTGTGACCCACAAGAAACATATTTTACCTGATGCCTGGGAAATATGAGAAAGGAAAAGAAGGTCCTGAGAAAGGAGGTCGTGTTGCTTCAGGGGACATCATCAAGACACGTACTACCCAGAGCTCAGTCCGGTGTGTACCACAGACATCCTGCAAGGCAGCACTCAGACACACAACCTCTAATCCCCAGTACAAATCTTTAGTAACATAACTCGAGTAAGTCATCTCACAGGTCTCCCTCACTCTGGACACAGCATTAGCTCTGCCTCTGCAGGCCTAGCCCCAGTGGGAGGTGCAACACAAGCTACAGTCTACTTGATGATGGCTCGTGAGGTCTCCTAGGTCCATATGCCTCCTCCCAAAACACACTGACCGCCTCCCAGCAGTGAGTTAACACCAAAACAGCTCTCCTTCAACCTTCCTTTGGATTGTTTTTTGACTCAGGAGGATTTACATTACTCAGTTACATTCTTGGAAAACTTCTCCACTGCTGAACAAGCTTGATTTGTTGCCTCCTCTGATTTAGTGCAAGAAGAAATCCAAACATGGATATCATAATTTTACTTTGTCAGCAGTAAAACTAACTTAAGGGGGTTTTTTTTAAGTATCACCTCTTCTTCTTCATTCCCAATAACAATACTGCTTTCTGAGGAGGAGTCCACAGCAAGCGACACCTTGCCATGAGAACAACAGATGTAACGTGTTGAATAAGCGCATATGAACAAGCAACCTGTATATGACAGTTAGCTGGGTTGGACAGAAGCTCTTTGGGCCAAGAGGGTCTTTTTAGCTCAGTTTTCACAGCATGGCTTGTGAGAACCCCAGCACCAGCCAGTACACTCAATATTGTGGCAGGATGGTCCCTGCTAACCTACACCTGTGCTCAAAAGATCTTAACCATGGTACCACTTGCTAGTTACGCCATAAGACTGGTCCACCCAGCTGTCCAGCAGCCTACATCCTTGAGAGGACTTTACTCCATCTCATCAATGAGATCGCTTCCTGCTGTGCAGTTTGGTAAGGACAGTATCTTCTGCAGCACCACAGCAGACACCACTATCCTTCTGCAGAGGACAGAGTAGAATGATCTGTCCAGCAGGATCATGGCCAGAATCCTCACCAGCTCCTGTATTGCATGGTACTCACTGCGCACAAAAGTTAGGCCTTTAACAACTCTTTTCCACTTGCCACCACCCTGTGGAGTTGCACATCATACATACCCACCCACAACAACACAAATCAAATGCTATGAGCCTTTTAGCACATCATTGTGTGTAACGTTAACTGACGTGGCTTTTATTCTTATTTCCCCTAAAATGAAGTGCTTCACTGTCTCAGCACATGCAGTGTTCATTTGAAAGAGTTTTTCTGTCCTGTTTTCCCTGTGAGCTGGCAACAAAACACAAATCAACTATCACAAAGAGGTACACTGAGAATTGGAGGATCTCCTCAGAGGAGAAAGGAATGCCCATGTAAGGCTTGTTTCTCCTCCTGCTTTATGTTACAGGATGTTCTGGCCATCTTAGGGAAAAAAAGCAGCTGTGTCTATCTCTGAATGAGAATTATTTTAATAGCAGACCCTTCAGTTGTTTGTAGTTCAGCTAGCATGTTTTTGGCTTGTGTATCAAAACCATTTTTTTCCTGGATTTTAGGAGGTTCTTTCCTAATTGAGCTATTAAAATGTGTTTGCAGCTCTCATTTGATCAGTGATGTCTGCTGCAGCGGCGAACGCCAAGGACAAGCCTTGACTTACCAAAGTTTGCTGTAGAAGAGCCTGCTCAGCACTATCCAAACACGTCTTTCTCCTCTACCACCACTGCAACAGATGAGATACCCTGTGTTTACAGAGAACACCCTGGCTGCACAATTTTTATCCCTCAGCCACCACAGGGCCATGGGAGGCTTCCCAGGGCTGATCTATCATGTACATGTCAAGGACATGTCAGTACACTGTGGACTGACACATAAACCCAGCCGCAGATCTGCACTGCTCCATCTGGGGCTCTGTCGTTCCTCTGCCAGGAGAGTCCTGCAAACTCTTCTCGTATCTCAGTCTCACAGAATCCCAGCATGATGGGGATTGAAAGGGACCTTTGGGGATCATGTAGTCACACCCCCCTGGCTAAAGCAGGTTCACCTAGATCAGTCTGCACAGGATCACATCCAGGTGGGTTTTTAAAGACTCCAGAGAAGGAGACTCTACAACCTCTCTGGACAGCCTGGTCCAGTGCCTACCACCCTTTGTCCTGTCACTGGGCACTACTGACAAGAGACTGGCCTTAACCTCTTGACCCCTACCCTTTAGCTATTACTAAGCATTGAGATCCCCTCTCAGTCTGCTCTTCTCCAGGCTAAAGAGCCCCAGGGCTCTCAGCCTTTTCTCATCAGAGAGATGCTCCAGTCCCACAATCATCTTTGCAGACTCCACTGGATTCTCTCCAGTAGTTCCGTGTCTCTCTTGAACTGGGGAGCCCAGAACTGGCCCCAGTACTCCAGATGTGGCCTCACTAGGGCAGAGTAAAGGGGGAGGAGAACCTCCCTGCTGGTCACACCCTTAACGCAGTCCAGAAGAACACCGGGATCCTGGGCAACAAGGGCACACTGCTGGCTCATGGTTAATTTGTTATCTGCCAATACCCAGTTTCCGTACTTTATACTTTGAGGACATGCTTACTTGCCTCATTTCCTCCAAAAAACCTGCAGACTGAGGAACAGGTTGAGTGAGGAAGGATCTGGTTAACTTTGTATGCACACAAACCCCCTTGAAGTCAACTGCAGTACTTTGCACACCGCAGGTTAAGCACTCGCCCCCTGGACCATAGCCTAACTGCCTATGGACACACAAACATAGCTGTGAGCCAAAGTACCGCACACACTACTGGAGGTATAGAGAGGTCAGACCAGGCTGTGAATCTCAACCACTTTGCACAGCTGCTCAGCTCACAGCTCAGCAGAGGAATGTTTCTAAACACCGGAATCTGTGCCTCCAAACCAGTCCTGACACTCCCTCGTGCCTAAGAGCATTTTTCCCCAATGAAAGGTATATCTTCTTCTCTACGCACACATGCATCAACACAGCATCCATGATCCGGCTTGCAGAGCTGAGCAAGAGGTCAGCATGGGGCAGGAGGCATCACAGGAAACACACTCCCTTCTCCTCTGAGCCTGCTGGTAGCTTCCGGGTCCCAGGCAGGACTTGAGAACAATCTGCTTCCCACAGCAAGGCTTACAGGCAGATGACATTCAAACCCACCTATTTGGCAGTCCCTGTTAGCCAAAAAAGTCCATAAAAAGCAAATAAAGTCCCAGCAAGTACTGTCCCACACAGCCTTCTCCCTGGACACCACATCTGGACTCCTCTTTAACGCCTCCCTTTTTTCAGAAGAATGAGACCCAGGACTACTCCCTGGAGCTCTTAGTGCAGTGCCCCTAGTCTCAAGGATACCATCAAAAAAGTTCAACATAAACATCTTCAGTCAACATCAAGCTTTAGCTTTTAATCCAGTCTAAGGCTGTCTCCAGTTACTGTGGGCTTCTACTCATCAGCCCATGCTGCTGGATGCAACATCCCATCCTGCTCCCTTTCCTTCCTTATTCCCCAACAATCAAATACACTGATAAATTCCCCCATTTCCAGAGTTTTATCAGGCTGCTCCTAAATAAAAGCTTAACATCTAGAGGTTTTGTTTCAAAATCTGAGCTTTATGGTATGAACGGATTGACCACACGTATTTAATGTCTTATGGAGGTGGCTTCATTGCCAAAGCGATGGAGGTCTCAACACCCTCCAAAATCCCTAGGTACGGTGGGCTCATCCCATGGCTATCTCCATATCAAGGCAGCTCCACTGCTATCAGTTTCCAAGATGACAAAATCAGATCCAAGTTTTGCCTGAACAGGCACTTTTCCAACTGTTGTGGAGACTTGACCTTCTGTGGAAGACAATGCAAGAAAAGATAACGTAAACTTTGCTCAGAGAGAAGATAAAGGGAGATGGAACTGCCCCTTAGGGGTTTCAAGTAGCTAACCACAAACTCCTGAGTCAGGATGCCCTTGGCACTAAACAACGCAAGGACAGGCTCAGAGCTGGTTTCAGGCTCAAAGACAAGTTTAGAGCTGGAGGAGAGGGCTGGCAGTCCAGCAACGATTCCATGGGGCAAGCCAGAGGTGAAACATCTTCATCATCAGCAAAGAATCAGTTCATGAGCTGCCAATTACACACATTCACTGCTTTCACTTTCACAGGATTCCCTCTGATGCACAGATTTACTCCCTGTGTAACCTCCTGAGAGCATGTCTGTAGGATATGAAGTGGCAGGACCATAAACATCCTACCCACACCTGGGCATCCCCATCACTTCTTCCCATCAAGCTACAGCAGTGGAAAGAAATCAGAATGAGGTTACAAACGGCTCTTGGCATTGGTCTTACTTGGCTCATGGTGATATTAAAGGAGAAAACTAGAGCAGAACAAAACTCCTAGTGCTTTCTGAAATCCCATGCTTAAACACTGGTCTAGAGAAGGGCATGGTAGACAAAGCTGGCAAAGGCAAATATCTTTTTTTTTTTTTTTGGTAAAATACACCAGTGCAACTGAACCACCTGGTTGCTGGCTGTAAGAAGCTGTATGCCTCAGAGCAGGGGGCAAAGCCCTGCCCATGACAGCAAGGTGCAATTCCCACAACAGTGTGGCATATGACCACAGAGCCTGTTGAAGAAAGCAGTGTTCTTTGAAGAAACTGCCTGAAGAAGCTACACTGGCTTCTAAGTAATGGCAGTAAGAAGATGTATCCCTCAGGCTCTATGCTCCATGACCCTCATGTGGTTTTCCTTTGAAAAAAACAAAACTCCGAAGTTTTCAGTGACAGGTTTCACAAGACATGGTTCTTTTCACCAAGTGTTATCTCGAGGAAGGCTCTATGAAATTTTCTATGCTCCTTGTGGACAAGAAAGCTAGAAATCTACGGTAACTTAAACCACTCCAAAGGCACAGAAACCAGAAGGGGGGCAGAGGGAAAACCCCACATTATTTTTTTAGCTACCATAGAGCTGCCATCAATTGAAAGAGACAAGAATAGAGACAAAAACAGACAGAAATGCCCTGAGGCAGACTAACACTTAGAAGCAGGGTCAGCTCTGGGGGTGAGAGGAGTTTTCCAGTTGCAAGGCTGGCTGACCTCCTGAACGACCCTCTTCCATCCCAGGACAGCTTTTTTTTTCCCACAGTCTCACTCCCAGGAGGCTACAGACATAAGTACCTGCCACATGAGAGGTTCAGTCAAGCCTTTCCTTTTGAAAATCTTTGACCAAAGATGGACAGCATGATCAGAGAGCCTTCTCAACATTAGGGACCGTTCAAGATGAGCAGCAGGAGGGAACTACTAAAAAAGGGCTTAGACAAAACCAACAAGCCATTCCCACCTTACCATAAGCTCTGCCATTTAATCATGGCGACCACTTAAGGCATCTCTGTTCAGTTGTGGTTTGTGAAGATCCCTTACCAAGTCATTTTAGTCTGCTAATTTGGCAGAAAATTCCCTTTATTTATCCTGCACTAGTTCTCTGCTGGGATAGCTTGCTGAAAAGACTCAGCTAAAGGTCACCTAAATGCCAGAGCCATGTAAAAGAAGGCAACGAGGGCAGAAGCACCCACAAGCAGTGGACAGGGCAGGACTGAGCCTTTCCAGTTTGACCAGCACAGGCAGACGAGGAGCCACAAGCCTACCTTCCCTTAACAGGCACTAAAGAAATAATGACCGTTGAGTTTTTCTGCTATTCACCAGTTCACAGCCTTGCATGCACTCTGTTTATGAACTGCTAGGGAGGCCAGCAACCTTTGCCTTCACACCCTGCCAAAGCCAGAACTCCCAAGCACCTGCATCCACATCCTGAGGACCAAGACCCTGTGATTTTAGGTGGCGTGCCAGAGTTTACGACCAACCTGGCACACATCCCAGCACTTCCAGAACATTTTAATTAAGCAGACTCCAAACACTAGAAGGTATGTAGATGTGGACATTTTTAAGGCAGTTCTTCAGGGAGCTCCTGCAGCAAACACAAATTGACAGCCAGGTGCACAAGCCCTGCTGTGTCACTACCATATGCAGATGCTGAAAGTTGAGCACATTCTCAAGCATGTTCCCCCATGCTCCTTGAAAGCACAGCTACATGCCTCATCCCTGCTGCTCCCTGAGCTGTAAGCTGCTCCACAGAAGACCTCACTCTCTGTCAGCTGTTGGTGCAGGACCTTGAACAAGTACTAAATAAATGAACAAGTAATTTCCTGCAAGGCCAAACAAGCTCCCTGCCAAAGAGGTCACATACCACACTCTGGCCTGATGCCTCTCCCTAGTTTATGAGGGTAAATTCCCATATCCAGGGGTCCAACAATTACAGCATTACATCTGGGTTAGGATTACTCTCACTGAAGCTAGGATTACGCTTTGTTGAAGAGGTAAGGAAAACAACTGCTTTTGTGCTTTCACTGCATGACCTCTAAAGTTCGGTTTGGGCTTCTTGGTTTGCACAAACCAAAACATGAAATCAGGGAGGTTTTGCTTAATTCTCAGCTAGAGAACCAGGATTTGTCACTTCCAGATTCTTCAACACTATTTTGGCAGTAAGGAGATCTGTAAGGAAAAGCCCTTTGGGGTAGAGCCTGTGACAAACAGCTCAGGAGAAAACAGCCTGCATGGTTCATTCCAGTCTCGTGAGCATCTCCAACTAGCACTGGGGTGGAAGGCAGAATTGCACTGGCATCTTTGATTCCCATCTCCCACCATGCCGCCCAGAATCACTTGCAGGCTTTCTAGAAGTCTGTTATTGTGACATGGATGCTCTCTACTCTCCACAGTCACAAAAAGGACCAGGCAAGTATCCTATAGAAACAGCCTGAGTAAGTCTTGGAGCTAGTCAAAAGGCACCTGGCAGGTCTTGCTTCACAATTCTCAGTACTTCACTGCTGTCAAGTTAAAACAAGACTTAAAAGCAACCCAAATCTTCCACACTTGAATCACACAGGCAGCTCTGTTTGCTTGGATGTGCCCATCCCCATGAGTAACGGCTGCAGAATCAGACCCAGCTTTTCTTTACCATCCTGCCAAAAACACAGGCACACAGAAAGAAGGAAAGAAAAACCCCACTGACTGATGCCCCTACTATTTCTACTGTCCATGACATCAAATTGGTAAAAGGCTTGACTCAGAAGCCTCCCTTGAAAAACCTGAACCATCTGAGTTTGAAAGATGGTCTCATATTATTAAGGAGTCTCTCTTCTTACTCCTTCCTCCCTTTACAAGAGAGAATTTGAGCCAGACTGATAAGGAAGGGAGAAGGAAAGGGAGAGAGGGAGAAGGAAAGGGAGAGAAAACTTCATGCTTTGCTTGGCTCTTTCATGAAGGATGACAGTCCAGGTAGAGTTCTGGAAGCAACTCATACTGTTCAAGTCAATTAGATGTTTCTGTAACTTCCCTTCACCTCCAGTCCCTTTCAGCAGACCAAAAAGCATAAGGCAGTTCAGTGGTTGGCAGCAGTATTTTGGGTCTGCAGAGCTGTGTTTCATCTCAGTTACACCTCTTCTTTACCAGTGTGACTTCCTTGATGTCAGAGCATAACCATAGACTGCTAAGAGAGAGAAAGAGGCATTCCAGCTGCATGTTCACTGCCCAGATTAACTCTGTGAACCAGCATTTCTTGTCAATTTGCACTGTACCTATTTTTGAAAGCCTGAGCCTTATGGAATATAAAAATCTTTGGCATAACCTTCATATAAACATTATAATGTTATAACACTTTGTTATTACACATCATTTAGCATAGGGAGATCTCAAAGTGACTTGAAAAGAAGGCCTCATCTTAGAGACCCAGCCAAGTAAGACACAGAGAGACTGAGTCACCCAGAAAAGCAGTGGAAGCCACCAGAGCAGAAACCCAGATCTTGTGCCCTGTCCTCTAGAGTCGCCCACTACAAAAGGTTTATCAGTTAAAACACTGTGATTACCTGCCTCTTCAGAAAGAACTCCAGCCTTTTTCTTCCAGGTACATATACTTTCTGAATGAGGCTTTGGCACTCCACACCCCTCTGCAAACAGCGGTCACCCATGACTCAAGAAGCCATGCTCCTCTGGATCCAGGCTGTGGCAGAGGGGAAGGGGACTGACTAAGAAAAACAGCAGCATTGAAAGTGAGAACATACCATCTAAGACAACAATGCAAGCCTAGGGCTGTTGTGCTGGATTGCACCTCAATGCAAAACTCCACTGGAGCAGCAATCACTCCAGCATCTCCACTGCACCACAGTGAAACCTACATCCAGCTGTACAGCATCATCAGCATCTCCAGCACCAAGGATGCAAGTGAACTGTGCCTCAGCCTCGTACACCTGTAGACTGCAAATACCACCCCTTCCTGCTAGTGAAAACTACCCCAGGAGCACAGGGTAAGGCTGCCACTTCCTGCCAGGGCAGCGGGAAGGGAATTGGAATTTGATATAAAGGCATTGCAGTCTATTCTAAAGTTCCTGTTTCATCTTAAACCACACAGTTTTACATGAGAAACTATTGAAATCACTAAATCAAAACGTATCCTTCCACCTCCCTCTCATAACACCAAGTCCAGACAGCATCATACTGTTGGCCATAAGCAAGGTTCCCAAGGGAGCCCGCTCACTTAGGTCCCATGAAGAGACAGCAGATACAATGGGCACTATGGAAAATTTCCACCTCTAAAACAATTCTTCTCACAGTCACTCCTGGCTCTGCGAGGCAGCAGAGCACAGGGTGCTGTGCCTGTTGCACCAAGCACTATTTCTCGTCTCTCAGATTAATTTTCATCTGATTCTGATCACAACAAGAGATACCCTCCCAAAGTGATGAGAAATGGCAAGAGCCCTGACAAAAATTATCTCTGCTGGCTGGGGAACATTTTGGGCAATGTGAGCAAAGTCCAGCCAAATTAACCCACAGCACAGACCTTTGCATCCTGTGCTTGTCTTCATTCAGACGGAGCTCCCTTCTGCATCAGCAGGAAAACCATGTTCAAGGAGAGCACAACACTAGGATGGGAACCCACGCTAGCTACCCTTCAGAGGGAGGAGAGTGCTCTGTGCCCAGTTTAAAATAGGCCGGAAATTTGCCTTTGCCATGCAATCTAGAACTTATGTGGCAAAGGCAACCAGCAAGCAGCCAGTCTGCTTTATGGAACAGGCTGGAGATGTCTCGGTCTCTCACTGACAGAAAGTAGGAAGGGAGCAGAGGTTCAGCCCCAGTGGCACGAGGCAGAGCACACCAGAGGAAGCATCTTCTCACCAGCAGCCTTTCAAGCTTAAAAGAAGGACAGGTATTAGTGTCGCACTGTGTAGGTAGACTTAAGTACGCACATATAGCCCTATTTACTTACAACGATGCTCACGTCTGTCTTTCCTAGCCTTAATTCTCAGAAGTGATCACAACATTAATGAAAAACAAGTGCAACTTTTAGAATACTTGTACAAAAACCCCCAAACAATTAAGTGCATTCAAGTCCCAAATCTTAAAAAACCATCGAGCATTGTAATACTCCATAAGAAAATCTGAGTTCAAGTCTTAGCTGGTGTTTGTGCTCTTCCCTAAACATCAGAGCATTCCTTACACCATGCTGGACACCGCGAAACCCTTAAGACACGTCTGTTTATTTAAAAAGCAAATTCAAGTCACGGAGGGGTACGCTCTCCTTCACTTAAAGGAAAATAAGCCTTGCGTAAATTCTGCTTACACTCACAGATTTGCAATGCAAAATACAAACCGCTTCCTATCACCCTCTCGGTACAGCTGGCCGCGAAGCGAGGCAGCAGACGGCCAGAACCGAGCGTCACTGTCCCAAAAACCTACTCCTCTCAAAACAGCACATGGGAGCCCATTCAAACTACCCCAGATGCTCCCCGCCCGGAGCGTGGCTGCCCTGCAGGTACCGAGCACTCTTGGGCTGGCATCGGCGGCGGCTCCAGGACAGGAGAGCCGAGCGCGCCCCATCCCCCCCCGGCACCGGGTCCCGTAGGGACCCGACCGCCAGGACGCCTCCCAGGAGAGCCCGGAGGGACCCGCTCCGCCCCGGGGCGATGGCCCCGGCCCGGCGGCTCCTGCAAAGTTTCTCTCCGCTTCCCGGGGCCGTTCCCCCGGCACACACCGCGTCGGCCCGGGGAGGGCTCCGGACCCCCGGGGCGAGGACTCCCGGCTGACACCGGCTCCCGCGGAGGGCTCACGCCGGCGCAGGTGATCCCGCCCGCCGCCGCCGCCGCCGNTGCGCGGCACGGGCAGCGGGCGCGGCCAGCCGCGATGGGGAGGAGACGGCAGCGAGGGGGGTAGAGGTGGGGACGGCGGGGACAGAAACTTCCCGGCTGGCCCCCCAGCCCGCTCCCCGCCGCCACCGTCCGGGGCGGCGAGCTGGAGCCGCCGCGACCCCCGGACCCGGCCGGCGGGTTCAGCGTCTCCGGGGCACAGCGCTTGGCAGCTGCAACACCTCCCTCGGGTGGGTCACCGAGAGGTGTCCTGAGTGCAACCCGCCGGGATGTAGCAGCGCTGCGAACGCACTGGGGGACTCCGGCTGCAGGCACAGGCTGGTCCTGGCCTCACGCCTCTGCAGGCATCCTGCCATCAGACCCCACCGTGCATCACCATCGGTGCCAGACCTTCCACCGCCACAACGGTGGCAGCTTCACCTTATCTTGCTTTTCCTGCGGTAAACCGGAACTCTTAGCACCACCTTATAGGCTAAAACCTTTACCTGCTGTCACGATGTTGAACACCATAAAAGCCCCAAGCAGCTCAGTGCCCTCTCTCACCAGTAATTTCCTCCCTTGCAGCTCTTGCTGCAATCCCTTCGCATTTTGTATACACGTACTTTGGAGGATTCTTACTGTGTTTTGGAGGGATTTCTTTCCCTTTGTCACACTCTATTCTGAACTTTCTGCTGGGTGAGCAACCGCCCACTCCACCTGCCCTTCCAACTAGGCCTGTGCCAGAGTAGGAGAGGGCAGACCTCCCATAGGTGCTGCACCCGGCACACCTTTGGGTGCAGCCCAGGCAGGGACGTGGGTGCAAGCCAGTTAGCCAGGCTGCACTGGCACATGGGTTCATGCAGCAACTGTGCCACCAGCTATGATGACACCAAACAGCCCACGCACAGCCATTTCATCTGTCCACCTCTTGGGCTCTCTGGTCTGAAAACCTGAGCTGGCATGAACCTTTCAACCCTCCTCCTCTTTTTAAAGTTGTAATTATTATTGCAACATTGACACAAACAGCTCCTGACTGCACTGAAACCAGAGTATTGCACCCACACAAGAAAAAAGCTGCCTCTCTGGGGCCTGCAGTTGTGAAGAAACACCATTATCCCCACTCTTCAAGAATGGCACTAGAGTTAGGTGACACATCTACCTGAGGAAGCAGAATGAACCTCTGACAGAGCCTGGGTTTGAACCCTATGCCCCTGAAACCAGAGCCACTGCTTGAAACCTTTCCCAGTTCTCCCAGCCCACTGGTGCTAACATCCTGACAGAAGCATCAGCAAGTAAGTGAGTGATACAGAGAGGCACTCCTGAGATGGATGAGAAGAGAGAGAGTGAGAGCATGGGCAGCACTGTCGTCAGTGTGAACACACTGAATTCAATCAAAGGGTATTGATGCAATGACAGGACATAAACTCTCAAAAAACATCAGATGTTTCATCATTTTAAGTTAAATACTTCTGACAAACACCCAAGCCACATGGGTGCACCACAGCAGCATGGAGAGCACTTTCTGGTCCTCACCCACCCCAGCTCAGCAACTCCACAGCTGACAGCAGTGCTCAACATGCATATGGTAGCTTTGCTCCCTCTGCACCATCCTAGACCTGGCCCTCACCACAGAGAGACTCTTCCATGCCATATGGGACCAAAGCCCTTGCAAGCTGGCTGAAAAGGCACCAGGAAAGCACGCCTGGGCTTTGGGACACAGACATAGCAACAGCCATCCAGCATCCTCACATCAACACACACCCACATTATCACCCTGCCCAAAGCAGCAAAACACTTTTGGACTGGAGATCCACTTTCAGAGAAGATGAACAAGATAGCAGAAAAAATACAGCTGTTCCTACAATCTAAGTATTACCCAAGAGGTGCCATGACCAGCTGCACATGGACACAGAAATACAAGAAAATGGGTTTCATTAGTTACTCGTTAGAGAGGGTCTTGTTCTGGGCTTAGCATCTCATTATGCACTCAGCTTCCAACCTCTCCTCTAAGGATTTCTTGCAGTTCTGAACTTAATCAGGATGTCAGTTTTCAATGCTGCTCTTAGAGATTTATTGACCATGCTCCTGCACGCAACTTTAGAAATGCCAGTGTCCCTGTTGGCCTCAGGCAGGCAGAGCCAGTTCCCATCCAGACAGCAAGGACTAACTTAACAGCTGTCCTAGGTTGTAACTATAGGAGGAGGGATTTGTTTTGGTTTGTTTTTGCCTGGGTAGGATACACTCCCTTCCCCCTGGCAGGGCAGGTTTTATCCCGTGGTAAACAACTCTGAAACCTATAGTGCTGTCAAACACGACAGTAAGTCACCAGAGTTCATGAGACAGCTCATGCTTCTCATTGCTTCCAACTGATCAATACCACACGAAAGCAATCAACCCAATTCATGGTGAGAGGAGCTTGGGGGTGAAGGTCCCCATTGCAGACAGGACAGAGCACTATGACAGTAACCTGAAAGTATTCCTTTTAAATCCAAATTCCTTTTGAAGTCTGTAACTGCTCAAAAATGTGACCCTGAGAATTATTGCTAAACCATTATTCACTCCTTCATCCCCCCTCCTTTCGGTCCCACTGCAGAGCTGCTCATGAATACCGAGCTGTAAGCTCGCTGGACTGAGAATTAAGATGGGGAAGATCTGAGAAGCCTGTGTGTCTTAGGAACACATTTCTCTTTCACAATCACAAAACAATTTAACAAACTCCTCACTAGCATAGTAAGTACCAGCTTATGAAACATTTCCACTCCTGGGGAGCATAACACAGGAGAATTCCCTCTTCTCTCCCACTGATAAACCACTGTGTGTGGGAAGCAGGCTTTCAACTGATCTGTCTGCAGGAGGAAACAGAAGGAAGGGAATCACCATGGATGTCACTCTTCCAAGAGAAAAGTTCTTATATTTATCTTCTACAGGACCCTTCTGCAAGAAGACAAACAAACAATAAACACTACTAAAGAAAGAACAGATCATGCTAACATGCTGCTGAATATGTAGTTTGCTTTATAACACCTCTTCCACTTTATTCCTTTCACTCTTGTTCCTCAGTACTCTTCAAGGAGTATTTCTTGATGACCTAATATTGGAACAGTGTGGGAACCTTCCAAAGTGTCACATTTAGGCCATCAGATCACAGCTACATACCAGCTGATTCCACCTCTTTGAAAAAACGAATGTGATGATCTCCATTTTCTGAATGCAAATTAGCAAAGATGCATATTAGAGGCATTCAGACTGTTTGAGACAAGTTGCAGGTAGCAGAACCACCACATATTCTTCGGAGTTCTTTCTGCAATTCAAGCAAGGAAATCCTATTTAGGTGGCTTCAGCATCAGCTGGACTGTGGAAAGAAGATAGCAGACGCACAAACATCTCCTGTTACATATTTACAGTCTTTATAGGAAAGAACTGCTGCTTCTTTCAGCAGTTGCTCATGGATTCCAGTCAGTGTCTGGGTACTCGTGCATGGTGGGATCCTTCCTGAAATGACAACTGTTATGGAATGACTGTCTGGCTTTTGTTGGACTTATCAGGACAGGAACAAGTCTTAACACGTTCCAAACTTACCAAGACTGACTTACGTATGAGTCTTAGTGTAATGGTGTTCAAGAGTGCATTAAACCTCACCTTGGAGCTGAAAAAGAACAGAGCTGCTTTCCTTAGAAAGTCTTTTCCCAGATGCACCCCATAATTCTTTAGTGATGCACGTGGATTCCCTGCAAGTCACTATTTGCATGTTTGTTTGCTGTCATGTAGTTTGTTCTCCTGGGAGGGCCGCAGAAATGCTTTGCTGCAGACTCCAGAGGAGGTCCTGTTAGCTTTGCTAGGACCCTAGGAAGGTTCCCAGATATCTGGCTCTAAGATAGATGCATTTTTGTTCTTTCCAGAGGCCTCATCACAACCTAAAACCATATAAGCATCAGAAGAAAACTGTGTAAATCACAGGGCACAGATGTGTAGAGATGACAGACAGATGTGCCTTAATGGAGCTAAAGAGCAT
Organism: Galbula dea; assembly: GCA_013399015.1. Lineage (NCBI taxonomy): Eukaryota > Metazoa > Chordata > Aves > Piciformes > Galbulidae > Galbula > Galbula dea. The sequence goes on from VWZX01000621.1 coordinate 1,212,861, forward strand.
TCATGAGTGTTTCAAGGAGAGCAGATAGCCTTGAGTACTTGAGTTTCCCCTGCAAACTACATCAAGTTCTGCTCTTCAGACCAAACAGAGGTATTCTTCTGTTTCTGGCAGGTTATGCTCACAGAAAGCTTTCATCTCTGGAGGAAAATACTAAGGATTAATGCAGAGCAGCATCTTTAGGTAGACATTAGCCAGCCAGAAACCAGACTGTAAGGCAATGTGATCTCCAGCTGGTGGGCAGCATCCTGAGTCACTTCAGAGGATGAAACAAGGCTGGATACCAACTCTTAACAGCAGCCAAACATGTAAAGAGTCAGGGACACCATGAGATCAGGTCTGGATGATGCTTACTATGCAGAGACCAATTTGGGGCATCTGTATGGCAGAATCTCCAAGTTTTACTGCTCTTGAGTTTCACACACAACTGTTGTTGAAGACCCATCTAATGCAGCCCAGCCAGAACAGAAAGAAGCAACAGGAGGTTTCCTCACTTTGTTTTAGTCTAGGGCCCTAAGTTTTCAGCTCAGCTTCTGTGCTATCACTCCAAGTTTCTGTCTACACAGAAAGATTCACCCTTTCATCTCAGGCGTTAGAAGGTTGTATGTTTTCAGCAGTTTATTAGTGGGGCTGCAGTGGCTGAGCGCAGTTGAAGTACAAGGTTAAAAGCAGTAGGCTATCAGCAAGATGGCAATGGCTGAGCGTAGTTGCTTCTCTCCTGTGAAGAAAGAGGGGCTGGCTGAAACCAGCTGCTTAACCCACAAGCCGTAGGCCCGTATCCTCTTTGACAACCGCAAAGAGGATGCAATTAAGTACACTGCTGATTACCACTGATGGTTGCTTCCTGCATGGGATCCCTTTGTGAGCAGAAAGCTTGCGTGAGAGATCCTCGTCTGCTCTTATGCAAAGTTAGCCATCTCAATGCTGTTTGCTTGTGGTAATGCTTTCAGTACCCCTGACCAGCTTTGCACTGAAGGAGGTCAGAGCATGTGAGTACACCCCTCCTTCACCTAGCTACAGGGACACCACTGCTAGTCGACAGCCAGCAGCTGAAGAGGGTGTGATGTTTTTGGTCAGCTAATGAGCAGTGCCACAGTCAGTGATGATAAACCATTTCCTTTCAGTTATGCGCTCTTACTCTAGGTTCAAAGTGGTTCAAAAGGCTGCCCAAGCTGATATGATTTCCATGTAAAAACAGTTTACAGTAGTTTAGGCTACGCCTGTTCCTTTTTGATTTAAGATGATCTAAATAAATTTGCATCTGCTTAGATAAAACAGCTGAAGGTCCTACCCTTGGATAAAGCTGGGTATCTTTCTTATGAAGGCTGGCAGTTCACCCCTGTCTGAAAAGCCTGAGCATAAGTGTTTGCACTTACATGCTTTGGGAGAATTCAGAGTTTTAGGGAGCCTCCTGGATGACACAAAGTCTTCCTGCAACAAGAAGCAGGCCCACCTCCATCAAAGAGCTAACTAAACTGCTCACCCCAAAAACCAGAAACGATACAGACCCATCAGCTCTCCCAGGCCAGAGAAGAACTTCGTTGAATACACCCAAACCCTCCTAATACCATGCAGAAAGCAGCTGAGCCAGCAGTGGCTGGAGGGAAAGGCAAAGGGTGAAGAGATGGGGGAGTGCTCAGAGGACATGGGATACACAACAGAAATTCCCACAGCATAAAAAAATCTTCTTTGCCCAGGGAGCCCACTACGGGGTCCTCAGCTGCCCAGTACCCCCTGGGCCCTGCCAGAAGCAAAGCAGGAGTGTTGGCATTGGGGTATCACAGAGCCATCATTGTTCAGTCAAGGAGGAAGGCTGCATGCCGAGGACAAGGACATGTGTCTTTTCTGGTTTTTGGGCCACCAAACAGAGGGGAATGGCTGTAAGAAAAGCAGAGAGAACAACTCCAAAAAGCAGTGTGAAAACAGGTCACCAGATTCGTTCCCAGACTAAGTCCAAGTAGGCATCTGCAGCCTCTGTGCTCTTTCTCCCTTCCATTGGTGACAGACAGTGTCTAAGTTACGGGGGGGAGCAGAGTAGATGAGCTCTAGGTCATTCATAAACAAGGCTGTGACAGAGCTGATTTCTTGCTCACCTTCTCCCAGAGATGTTGAGCTTTTTCGTGGTTAAAGGAGACCAGTATCATCTGGCTCTTTTACTCCATTTCTCTTCTGTACTCACTCTGACAGAGTGAGTATCCATATCTTCTCTATCCTGACTGAAGGTTTGCAATTAAATACATAGATGAAGAAACAAATGAAAGAAATTATATATACTGTATTTATATGGGGTATGTATGTGTCCCTTTTTGAGGTTTAGAAGTACTTCTTCAGACCCCACCCTGTTACATGAGTGCTGGGGTTGCCCAAGCTTGTCCAATGCACAATGACAGGGATGCCATCCCCGCTTCTGGGGCAGCAAAGTTGGCAGACATTGAGCTGCCAGGTCGTATAAGAAAAGCAGTACTTGCCTGGCTGGCACCCAGTAGGGAGCCTGTGAGATGTTCTGCAGGCATCTCCACTTCTGCAGAGAGCAGCCTTTCCTGTCACCATATCGAGCAATTGCTCTGGTACTGCTCTACCAGGAACTGCTGCTGGCAAGCTATCACTGCCTCTGGCTTTTCCTTGCCTTCTAACAGACACAGCTCTCCTTGACCAGTGCCATGGCAAGGATAAGCCTCTGCTGTCAGCATATCTTTGGGAATATCTTGTATTTCAGTGGCAAGGAGAAGTAATTACTGAATTGAGTCTGAAAAGCATAGAAGACAACTAGGGTTCTTTCAGGATGAAAGAGGCAATAATAATGTTGGTATTAATAGAAAAATATTTTGTTACTTCATGGGATATCAGGGCTTCCTGTGGCTTGAGGTTATGTCTTGCATAGCTCATTGCTGAGTGCCTTGGGATGACTCTGCTTTCCCTTTCTTTCAGCAGCCAGCTTGTTCTCTCTCAAACCATCGATCTGGTTTATAAACAGAGCAATTCTGCATCTCCCCATAGGATGTCCTCCCATGCTCTACTCCACTTCTGCCAGCACGCACAAGTGCAAAGCAGGCTGGTGGTATTTGCATCAGGCCTTGGTGAGAGGCTGTGGAACTGGTCTACAGAGTAGCACACTGAGACCTGCTATCCTACCTGCCTGATAACACTAGAAAACAGCAATGTTTAACAAAATCAAAGGGCAGAAAATTCAAAGCAAATGCAAATTAAATCCTATTATACACAGTAGGGTTACCCTGGAGGACCCTTTGACACAGGAAGTTGTTTCTGAGGCCAAAACATAATTTTGAAATGCAAAGGAAGGCTGACAAACTGTAAATATTGAGAAGAGCAATGTCAGGATTATTCCCAACATTAGTACATTCAGAGTTTGCCATCTACAGCTTGTTAAAGTCCTAGAGAAAACAAAGATCAAGAAACCTAATATAAGCTCAGATCACCACCATTTGCATCTTTACTGCTGAAAACCCCTGTGGTGGCCTGTCTGCAAGGGATGCTGTCCTCCAAAAACATTACAGATCAGAGACACTGGTGGGATGCAGATTCTTTCCCTATCCTCCTTCTCAAGCGTCCCTGTCCCCTCAAGACCCACTCTTGCAAACAACAGCTCTCAGAGATTTCTCATAGGAATTTTTTTCCCTTGGTCCATATGAAAGCACCTTCTGTTTGTTGCCTTTGCTGAACTCTTCTGCTGCTTCCTGTTGAACACAAGGACCTGATAACCTCTTTATGACAGAAACTCTCTCCTTGTCTGGGCCTCAAGCTGCTAATGCAATACTGGCCACCATTGCAGACAGAGCCACACTAAACCACTGACACCCCTTCACTCAGGATATGGGTTATGAGTAAGACACATTTGAATCCTGCTTATGCATCAAGCTTCATGGTGTGCTGATGGGCCATGAGGCAAGTGAGGACCTGCCGTGGGAATCGTGACTTCTAGTTGTGCACTGCTTGGCAGCAATGCCTTTGTCTTCTTTGAGAGCTGTGCATGCCCAGGATAGCTGCAGAGCTGCTCCAGGGAAACATGAAGCAAAGATATCATGGCAGGCTCACCAAAGAGGCAGCAACAGCCTGTGGAGAGGACTGTGTACAGTATACCTTCTCCTTACCTCAGCACCTTGCTCCACCTCACACAGTCCTTGCCAGTCCACTTCTCATTGTCATCCCAGTCCTTCTGAATAACCATCCTTCCACCTTCCAGAATTTCAGTCACTCTCTCAGTCTGGGAACTTCTTCAAATCTCCTCAAAGTTACTGAAGACATGCTCTGCCCATCACCCTGGTCCTTCATAAAGACCAGCCTCCAAGGAGTGCCTCTTCCAGCAGCTGCATGCTGGACTCCATGGTTGCCTCTCTCTGGGCAAAGTTCCCTATCTTCCTTTTAGCCCCCACACTGAGTAACTGCAGCAAGGCGACAGTAAGAAACAGCAGCTGCCTTTATATAGACTTGAACTGTTCCCTTGCCACTGGCCCAGTAGTGCTAGGCAATGGGTTTCTTGTTACTACTTTACAGAGATAAGAGAAAGCAAAGAGTCACAGCTGTTCAGCACATGCCTCAAGCCCAGGGATGCAGCAGTGTCTGTTGCTCATCTTGGCATCTCCAGCAGGTCCTGTCAGAGGGCCCCTCCCAGCGTCCTTACTGCCTTGACACTGCAGAAGCAGCTGCTCTGGGGCTACTCTCTCCCAGACCTTTCCATGCAAGTTTGCTTCAGACAGCAGATTAATCTTCCCTTCCTCCTTTCCTTCCACCCTCTTGTTAGTGTTCCTGGAATTAGTGAAGGCTGATGATGTCTTCTACTAGCAGAGGAACTTGTGGTCTGTAGGAGAGGTGTGAAAGCTTTAAATCCCAGAAGCTGTTTGTTCCCCTTGACACTGGAAGGACCTGTATGTGTCAGAGATCCCTGGGCTAATCTGTGGGTCCATATCCGAAACCAGCTCATCAGCACTTCCCATATTAGCTGATGCAATCAGATCAAAGTACTGCAGCTTCATCAGATAATTCCCAATTATAATAAGAAATGTTGCTCCTTGGCTGAATGAGCTAAACTTACTGGCCCAGCTCAAGTAGCTTAATTAAAGTTCCTGGAAGGAAGCTGTGCTCATCTTGCCTGTGATTAGATAGATGGTTCATATCTTATCATTTTTTTCCCTCCAATTCCAGATACAAGAGATGGGGAAGAACTTGATGTAGGAAGCTTCATTAGCATCCTAAACTGTGAGTAAAACACCTACATTGACAGTACACCAGAAAAGATTCAGTAGGGATATCCTCCTCCACTTCCTGCCTAGAGGTAGCCCTGACTTCTCTGCCTATAAACAGTACTGGATGAAATTTGTCACCAATTCTGAGCAGCTGAGCATGAATTTTCAAAATATTATCACCAGCCTATGCTGCAGCTTGCTCTGCAGTCCAGCAACACTGCTTGAAAGCCTGCAGATGACTCCCTAGAGAAACTAGTAGGGTAATGCATCTGTGATGCTCAACAGAAGATCACCCGTGCTGTAAAGATCAGCTTTCTGTTCACAGAATAAGTGGTAATAACATGCAAACAGATCAGCTCCTGCTTAGACTCAGTTCTAGCTCCATTTCAGTCTCTGATTGATCAGGCAACTCATCTTAGAGCATGTATGCATGTTACTCCTGGAGACATGTAGCGAGTAGGCAGCATAGTGTAAACTCACATAGCTACCTAAGGGCACTTCTACTGAGAAATTTGCCTCCCACACCATATGTGAAAGAGGCCACCCAATTTCCAGGCTCTAACATACACCTCTACCAGCTTTGTTAAAAAATTTAAATAATCTGTTAATTTTTAATTTTGGTAAAATCTTTCATTTGCTCAAAAGACAACACTTTACCATTTTGCTGTGTGAGCAATTGCTACCCCAAAAAAGAAGACAACTACAACACACTTTGTTCCAGTGGCAAGTCAGCCCTATTTGTTTGTGGTAATACTTAACAGCCTGCCATGCAAATGCCATATATGGTAAATTAACACATATTAGAGCATTGTATTTTGTAAAGAAGTACTGGATTTTGAAGCCAGGCAGGACCATGAAGTCCTCCCAAGGACCTTCCTCAGCTGCCCCGTGCAGAACTCAGCAAGCCAGGGCTCTCTGGCCTTTGTTTGTGGAGCTCCTTCTGCCCTGAGCCAGACATGTGCTCCTGGGCCAGAAAGCTGAGCAATGTGTTCATCCCAAGAGCCCCAGCAAAGAGATGAAGGCCTTAAATTATGGTATTCAGTATAGCTTAAGGGGTAGCAAAGCAAGTTTCCACTGCATATGCTTCAAGTTCTTGTCCAATATGGTGTATTTTTTCCTGACTAGATACATGTTGTATTTCTACTGGAAATTTAGAAAGGAAAGGAAGAAAACCTCATCCAAACCACAGCTTCATTCCTCCAAATATATATATTTTTTAATTTCACACTTCAGGACCCAGCACCCAGCTGGCATAAATGGGTTTAATTCTGCTGGCTGCCACCCCATCATATCCCTAGTAAAGCGTGGTGGGTTGGAAAGCAGTGCAAGGTCTTACCCAGACAGACATGCTCAGGAAAAATAATCTAAATTGAGTCACTGCTTGACTTTAAGTGGATTAGTTAAACTGCATTCAATCCCTCAGTGCAAGTTCTTATTCAGAAGCAAAATGACCTAAATTTGATTTACCTCTAGTCATTTCCAAACTTAAATAATATTAGGGCTTCTTTAAGCCAGAGTAGGACTGACCCCATGGAAGTTGAATGTAGTTCAAGCAATCTACTTACATAGACAAAAAAAAAAAATCAAAGGAAATATTCAAAAGCTACTGGCATTAAGCTGCTAATTGATACAACTGGTTTGTTAGTTGATGCTGGCTCTTAAGTGCAAACTTTTTTCTGCTCCTGATTGCCTCAGTGCAAAACTTGAGCCTAGGAAAAGAAATCAGGAGAAAAAATTAAACTCTGGCCAGCATCAGATTTTAGTTTCATTTTTTAATTCAAATAAAAAGAAATGGTAAGCTCATTTCTGTTTTCCATGCTCAGGATTATAATTAGGAGAGCAATTCTCAATCAGTTGATATGGATATGCCAGGTATCACCAGCGAAACATCTATCCAAGAGAACAGAAAGAGATGGAGACAGCACTGGCCATCAAAAAGCTGCCTGTCAATAAAAATGGAATATTCTTGGCTGAGAGATACTCTGGTCTACAGGTTGCTGTCAGCTTTACATTATGCAAGTCTCATTAGATCTGTGTCCATCACAAAACGAGAATTTCTCAGGGTAAAAGGAAAACCTGGCCTCTGTCTCAAGGGCAGCCCCAGCTACACCTCTTTGCTGGAAGCACAGGAGCACATGTCCCCTTGCTGCAAGCTGCAGTAGAGGCAGGTCATCTCCATTTCACAAAGGCTGCCAGCAATAGCTGGTCTCTTGTGTACCAAGTCTCCTCTGCAAGAGGAACAAGATCCTTCATTAGGCAAATACTGTAGCTCTTCTCTAAGTTTTGGCATGTGCAGGAACCGTCTTCCCTGTCCATCACAAATGTTACTGTCTACCCCCACAGTATTATTACAGTGGTGTCACTAATATTCTGCATTTCCATAGGACTCTGTAGTATCACACTGTCACAGTACAGAACTGGGCCACCGGTGCTGTGCTCCCACAGAAATCCCTGTGGCATGACAAATCCATCTCGACCCTTCAAAGCTGTCAGATAGGCAGTCAGGTATCTGGTATTTTGTGTTGATCTTCTGTAACATTTGGGTAACTGTAGGTTATGTTGTTAGTGAGGGAGGTAAAGGAGCCCTTGGTTTCTGCTCCTAGCAGATACATTGTTGCCTTTGTAACTCTACTTTAAGTAAATATCTAAACCCTTGAAAGAAGGCTCTCTAGTGCTCAAGGTATCATTTTAGTGAGTTAATTATTCAGCATGCCACCCTTTCATTATCTGCTAATTCAGCAGTTTCATTAAGTCCTTAGGCAAGGGCCCTCTCCCCTCCCTTGTAGCTGCTGTTGCTCATCAGCAGAGCCCCAGAGCCACACTGTCTGGCAGAGACAGTGGGTCATCTCCTTCCTTTGACATCCAGGGTTCCTCCTGGGGAAGGGGGGAAAAAAAAAAAGAAAGAAAAAAAAATCACTCAGACTGAACAGCAGGATGGACCAATAGGGACACCCTTCCCTGGTTGCTTCCCTAGAGTCTTCCACAGGAAAGTACAGATGTTTGTGATGACTGAGGAACAAAGCATCTATCCTCTGAAACCTATGTAGAGCATAGGTTGGATGACAAGTGGACACGAAGCCAGACTCTTTGGTAGGAATTAACCTGAGTCACCAGAGTGCCTTATTGCACAATGAATGTTCACACCAGCTGTGTTTAAACCCTCACAGAGTCTGTGCTGTCCTGGCTGAGGATGTGGATTCTCATGCTTAGGCACCCGCTCCCAAGCTCTGCTGACCCAGCAGAGCAGGGACAGCCAGCATTGCACGTCCAGCCACTCACTCTCTTTCCCACTGCTGGGAAATCATCACCCTCCCTGCCTGCAGCCTTCAGTGCTCAGCAGATGGGCACATGGGTAGCAGAGGGAAAGCACAAGGCTGAGATGATCCACATGAAGACAGACACAGTAAAGCCTCCTTAAGTCTCAGGCCTTTCTAATGACTTGGCCATAGAGGAATTATTATTTGTTACTCTGAAACATCATAGAGAAAAAAAAAAGATGTCTTCCCCACTCCACATCACCCACATTTCCTGAGGTGCAATTTTAAAAGTAAAGATGAAGCCATACAAAGAATTTCATTTTGTTAATCAGCTAATATACTGTTCCCAGCACTACAGTCATGCTACATTAATAGCAATTCCCATTGCTGGCTGTGAATAAAAAGCCCACGTATATTCTTCTACATCCCAATTTATTTTCTTTCACAAAATCTTAATGATGCAAAATCAACACTGCTCTACCACTCTCTAGAAATAACTGCTCTGCAATTTAGCCTCATGCTCTTTTTTTCCCCCAGTGAACTTTTCATCAGACTTTTAGAAAGCTCAGATGCAAATATTTTTGACTCACTATTTTTTCCAGCTAACCAATGGCATAAACCTCACTGTGTTAGTCATCAGCTTACCAGGATATCTAAAGGATTGTGGCTACAATAGTATCAGTTGGATCAGAAAAACGGACAAATGACTGCACCTCAGATAAAACCATCCTTCAGCACTTTAATTGTATATGTCAGGCTGAGATTCTTGCCTTAAAGAGAGAAGAAAAAAGGGGGAAAAAAATGGGTAATTTACTTTGGATTTGCTCACTTCCACCCAGCAAATGCTTCTCAGAATTCCAAAGTGCCTACACACAGTGCTTTAGAAAGTACACAAAATAATCGGCTTCGGCGGATGCAGATGTCTCGGGATCCAGGCAAATGCCAGGCAGAACTGCTGCAAGAGCCCAGAACTTGGATACTATCCCACACCAGCCACAGGAAGTGGGGCCTGTGGCCCTATGACTGCCAGACCCTTCTGATGGGGGTTGCATTTGAGCACATGGTAACATTTCAGTCAGAGCAGCAGGTGTACTGTATAGGGGCTGAGCTGGCTGTGTCCCAGACATGTGTTGCTGAAGAGTGACAGGCAGTCCTGGCCACACAAAGCAAGCTGTGCACAGCTCTCCAAGCATGTTTGAGAGCAGCGAGAACCTGAAGCGAGCTCAGCTCTGCACCACTGGCCCAGGACACCCTCCCACCAACGAGCCACTGTGGCAAGGCCAGGCGTTGGGGAGCCTGGAGAGAGCTGCAGAGTGACTGGGGACCTGGCAACATCTTTGCTTGGCATGTGCAACCAAGGCCAACTACTCGAAGCATTGCCTTGCACTGCTTGCAAATCTATAGTCCTCTTCAAGGGTCAGCATTTGGGATGGCAGTAGGACTGTCTGTCCCTAGAGATTTCACTACCCCATTCCTCTGGCAATGCGAAGGGCACTGCCCACCTTAGGCAACAGCTCTCACAGATAAAACTTTTCTCTCCAAAAAGCTGCATAAACCCATCAATTCAACCCAAATTCCAAAATAAAGTAAAACTGTACCAGGCTGCAGACTGATATACCTAGTTCTCAGACTGGCATCGCATCAGGAGACACTCCTCGTGACTACAGAAGGATGCTGCCCTGGTGCAAAACCAACCATGCCCTGGAGGTGGGGCAGGCAGGAGCGCCTCATCCTCTCTGCAGCAACACCAACAGTGGTGCAGGGTAAAACACACCAGTTCACTTTCCTGTAATATGCATCAGGGCAGTGCATTCGAGGAGTAGGGAGTGAGCTCAAGCTTTAGGGGACATTTTCCAGCACAACTTTGCACATTCTGCATATTCCTGGGTCTGAATGTGCCATAAGGTGGTACCAGAAACCTGCTGGGAGAACCTCTTGCAGACAATTCCATCACCCCTCCACACTATCCTTCTGCATTTCTCTATGGGATATTATCATGCCAGCTTCTCACGTGTACACAGTCATGCAAATATCCCTCTCCAAGAATGGCTGCTTAGGAGAGGAATAGATTAACTTTTGTTTATGAACAGCATTAACCCCCCCATCACTTTGGCCTGCAGGCAGTTTTTGCAAGCAGAGCAAGATAAGAATCATTGCTTAGCTAGGAGAGCCTGTGGAAACATAGGTGTTTCTAGGTGAAGAAAGTACCTTTTGGAAAAAGGAAGTGTCTTAGTTAAATGGAAATTCAGATAATTCTATGCTTTCAATCAAAATTTTATCTTCTACAGATTCATTTATGTATTCTTCATTTCCTTTCTACAATGCTTTTTCCAATATTTCTAATTTTTGGGAAATAGTTCTCAAATATGATCCTTTGTAATGAGAAGGACATATGAAAGAACTCCATCCAGTGTCGATGCCATGACTCTTTCAAAAGCCACTAATTCTGCAACCACTGAATAGCAGCAGCACCAAGTGGTGATCCTGACTGTGGTGTCTATAGCAGTCTCTCGAAAGAGCCATTGAAATTTGGCTGGGCAGTGTAAATGTGAAGAAACTTAGCTGCATGTCACTCAGGTAAGATCACTTAAAAAACCCAAACCAAACTACACCACAAACCCCAAGCCCCCAAACTGACTACTCAACATGGGAAAGGGGAAGAGAAAGAAAATTAAAAAATCAAAACATAAAATATTTTGAAAGTGCTGCACTTTTGCACTTATTTGTAACCTGTGTTACAAATAATTAACACAACCAGTGTCAAAATACCCACTCAGGATCCAAATGTTTAGTCCTGCAGTTTTAGGCTGAAATCTCAAATTTCCTGTGAACCAGAGGTCTCTTTTAGACCTGCTCCATGACACTGCTGTTCATGTGCATTTCACTGCCAGGAGATGCAGCCCTCGAGCTGAGGACTATGCCATTCGGAGAGTCCAGACCCCAGAGAACACACATATGGTCAGTGTGGAAATTTTCATTTTGGCTTAGGTTTGTGGAAACTGATGTGCACCAAATAGATGTCTCAGGTTCAATAAACAAACAGTGCCTTTTTCTTTTTTCATCCCAGAAAAATTTCTCACTTTCTGAAAGATTCTAGCTCAGCTTTTACAGCACCCAACAGTTTTAAAGAGAAATGAGTTTCTTGATTTGCATCCACATGGGAAAATCTGTTTGTAACCGTGGTTAAAGAATGCTAGAAAGCTTGCCTGGAGTAAATGAGCACGCTGAGAGCTGGACATTGCACTTTCCCAGACCACACACAGTGGGGCAGACTAGAAAAGCGTGTAGCTTTTCTTAAGAAACCAGAAAAGGGAACATCTTAGCCCATTTGAGATGGAGTTTTTCAATTCAATGTGAAATAATTTTCCTCCATCACATTTCCATTTGTCCTCAATCTCTTAACTAATTTAATTCAGTCTGTGCTTGCTGCACATTAGCAGGATGGAGCTGTAGGAGTCAGCCCAGACCAGCATAGACTGGGCAGTCCCAGGACCAGGATGATATTCTGGCACTGTCACAGGCCAGCTCTGAACATCAGTTTGCTTTAGACCAGCGATGCTGCCAGTGGAGCACAGCGACATTGCACAACCCATCTGGCAGTGGTGCAAGGCCATTGCGGTGCGTGCAAGGGAGAGTGGAAACCAGTCATGACAGTTTCCTGCAGAAAGGTCTCTGCCTATCACAAGACACAACAGCAGAGGAGCTGCAGCAGCCACACCGATAAGAGCCCAGAAATAAAATATCCCTTCTCCTCAACTGCTGAGCGCGCAAATCCAGAAAAAGATGTCACATATGACAGTGTGAAACAAAAGAGCAGGAAAGGGGTTGTGTGCTTGCGTGGGGGGGAGGAAAAAAAAGGGTTTTTTTTGTTTTGGTTGGTTGATTTTTTAATTTTTTTTTTTGGCTAAACTAAGTTAGCATCTAATCTCAAGAATTTGGCTCTCAACACCTGATTCTGCAATATCAAAAGCACCCTTGGCATTGCAGCTTACACAACTGCTCAGTTGTCTTTGTGTTTTAGCCAAGAGACGCTGCTTGTCACATTCCTCCTGACTCTTGTTCCTGGTTCTCACTATACCCTCCCGTTACTCGTCTCCCTCTTTCTGCACAGAGCTGCTTATCTCTTCCCACAAACCCAGTTCATGTTGTTTTCAGTGCTCAGCACTTCATCTTGCTCATTGAAGGGACTATCAGAATGCAATTTAGACAGTCCCTTGCTGTCAGCAATGAAGGAGATAAGAGTCTCTCCTGAAGTCACCACAGAATGTTGGGCTGGTTCATGACTCACATGGCTCCTCCAATGTCCTCTCTGCAGCCAGCACTCGGTAATCCCTCTGGGGATGGGGTCTCTATTCCTGCAGCCCATCGTTTTTGGTTTCTGTTTCTGCAGAGCTAAGCCTTCAGTCATTGCTATGTGAACCAGTGGCAATGTGAACAGGCAGCCATGTCCGTCCCTGCCATGGTCAGTGCCCTACAGAAACCACCTGGCTGCTGCTCCTGTGGAGAGCAAACAACCTAGGGGAAAGCACAGTGGCTGCTGGTCACACCACCATGCCTGGGGAGAGCAGCATCATCTCCATCGTTTGGGGCAAAAGTAGCCTGCTGAAGTGTGATGAAAACCCAGGAGCTGCCAGAAGTTACCAGATCCATCTAGAATAACATCTTGGGTTTGATAGGGACAGCATCAAGTGTTCCAGGAAAAGATGAAAAACCTTAGAGGGATGCAGGCAAGGGATACCTTCCCCATCCCCAAGATGTTACACAGAGTAAGGAGGTTTACATCACATCCCCTGTCTGTCCTAGTGTACGGTGATGCTTTGTCTGTGGAGAGAGGATCCAGCAAACACTGTTGAACAGTGCAAGCAGCTGGGAAAAATCAAAACCCACCTGGGGACTATTCTTTTGCACAGTAAAAGAGGCAAATTCCATTGCATTGGATCTGCCTGCTGGCAGCATATTAATACACAGACAAATGGTAATAAGAGAGCCCATTTTTTGTGGACAGTGCACTCAGGCCTCCTTAGAACAGCACTTGGGAGATTCCCGGGACTGTCATCACCTTGTGCGGGGATGAACACCAGGGGGTGTGTATTTGTATGCACATAGTGTGTGTGTGTGTACCCACAAGCAGAAGTTTAAGCTTCAGGGGTTTGAACTGTTATTCCCTGTAATTGACTTCTATTTGTTGTAAACCTAGGAGCAAATTTTTCTTCTTAAGAAGTGCAAATCTCTTCAAGAGACAAAGGTTAAATGATACTTCCAGTATCTAGGGGAACCCAATTACTAAAACCAGGCACTTAACTCTCAGCCATTAGGGTGGGGCTCTAAATTAACAAAAGAACCTGGGAGATATAAGGTAAGAGCATCCTCCAGGAGGTCAGCCTCAATTATTTGGAGGGTAAGAAGAACAGAAACATATTAGTTTACTCTTCCACAAATGTAAAGGTGTAGCACAGCTACATGAACAAAAATTGTGGGGGTTATTGATTTGGTTTGGTTGGTTGTGGGTTTGGGATTTTTTTTGTTTGTTTGGGTTTTTGGGGGGTTTTTTGTTTTTTTCTTTTGCTGCTGTTGTTGTTGTTTTGGTGTGTTAGGGTTTGTTGGGTTTTTTTTAAATAATTAAGCAGAGCCCTGGTCTGAGCCAGCATGGCATATGGCAAAAGGAGCAAGAGTCTTTTAAAGGCAGATGCCAGAGAGGACCTGTCCCCCACCCCAGTTAAATTTTATTCTAATCTTTCAAAGTTAGAGACTATTTTAAACCCTGCTTTTTGAGTTTTAGTGTCTAGCCAAAAGAGGTTTTGTCATTAATTACTGTCACTTTGTCCTTGCTGTTCATAGGATGCCCAATCCCTTCTTTGGATCTTGCCAAGACCTTTGTCTGGAGGAGCATCTTCATTCAGTACAACTCTGCCATCCAAAAGGCCAAGAGAATATTTACTGAACCTTCACAATGACAGCCACATCCTTTCCCTGTGCCAACACCTTGGGCCACAGGATGGGACGGGAGCTTAACACTTGCATGGCCATGGGTGTTTTCCTGCACCCATCAGTGCTAAAAACTTCTTCCTCACCCCAAGGGGGGCTCAGACCTCTCTTAAGAGCTTTCCTGAGTAGTAGCTCACCCCTCCATGTCCCTCAGAGCACAGTTCAGTCCCTGCCCTCCTCCCATATCAGCAGCTGCTGTGCAAAGCCTCTTGATGAAGCCCACACAGGAGCTCCTCTCTCAGACTCAAAGGCTCTAAGAAGCCTGAGGGGTACCATTACTTCTGCAGAACCTGCTCCCGGTGCTATAGTGCCAGACTCACTCAGGATTAGGGGCTAGAATAGTCATATTTTGGTAGTATTCTGGCTTTCACAGAGTCATTGTGCTATATCATAGATTCTTTCTGCTAATAAACAAAACTTCCCTCCTCTGCCCCTTCCAGATAGTTAATACCCAGGTTTAAGTTCACAACAAGATTCTAAAGGCTCGTGGTGAGCTCAGCCAAAGGCAGCACACAAAAACTGCATCTGGTCTACTCACATCCTCTTGCTTTACAGAGAGCTAAAGTGGAGCTGTGCATTGCATTTCTTGAGCTCTCCAGCAGAGTTGTGAACATTTCCTTTTCAGAGAAACAAAGAGCTTTTGCTTATCTTTGATGGACAAGTTATCACATGCTCCAATGTTAGCCAGGGGTACCACGTCTGGTGGAGGAGAAATGACATGGCTGCACAACTTGGAAATGAAGCTGCACGTTGCATCTACCCTTCACTGGTTCAGCATAGCTTTGATTGAACAATGTTAGCAAACAAACAAACCCCAAACAACAAAAAAACCCCAAACCGACACAGGTTTTCCACACAATGGTTAACAGCACTCCCACAGCAGAGTGGACTTGATATTTAGAGCAGCATCACATGGATCCACATATCTCATATACATCTTGAGTCAAATTCTTAGATCTATACTGGGATACCAGCTCTTAAAATGACAGAGGTCTAGAGATGTCTTGATTTTAAAGTGAAATTACTCAGTCAATGCAGAGCAGTGATTGCTTCACAGGCTCAGACTAGTCATTGTCAACATCTGCCACAGCAGGTCACCTCCAGCAAGACACACCTAGGTTCCTCTGAAAAGTCAGCTGACAGAAAAGCTGGTGAAAATTTGCATGTAGTGCAGTTAAGTGGCTAAATGGGAAAAGAGAACTCTCTGTTGTGTGCTGCTTTGCTCACTTGTGGTAAGGGCTGCTGGGCATTGCAGGGACACAGCCCACCTAATGCCTCACCAGACTGTGTTTTTCAATGAGCAGGGCACTACTTTTGGCCACACAAATGTTATTGCTCCAAGCTCTCAAAAACCAAAGGATAAGAAAGGAAGACTACATGAAAATGGTTTCAGGCCAGTTTGTCATGGGGGTAAGGGAGGCAAGTGGCAATCACTAAGCAATTAAAGCAGTTAATTCCCAGTGAACACTGCCTATGCTTATTATGCAGCACTTCTTCCTTAGAGTACAGCCACTCATTTAATTTCCTACTATCTGCAGCAAACTGATTAGAGAAAAAACAACAACCAACTGTGAAACACATGATAAAAATATTAATAAAATTGAGTAAGCATTAATAAAAACCTAAACCCAAGTTTTTGCTCTGCAGAACACCACTGTCATGCAAGGACTCTGGAGGACTGCAAGGCTGGTCTGCGTGCATGGTGCCAGCAGCACTGACAGCCATCTCCAATGTTTTGTCACCTCTGCCTTCCTAGAAGTTGCTAACTCAATAGACCTGCCAGGAGAACTTCTTGTGTGACCAACCTCTAACCCACTGCCAGGGGAAAGGGCTAGAACTCCTCCACTTTTGAGCACCAAAGGTCCACCAGCCTGCTCCAAGGACAACACCCCCCACAGGCAGAGGGTAGGGTAGGACATGCAGGCTGAGGAGCTTGGAGAACAAGTTTCCATTCCTAGCTCTGCTATGTCCTCACTCTGACCTTCACCACAGCTGACTCCACTCTTGATGCACTTTCCTCTCCCTCAACTGCTTGAGGCCAGGGCTGGTCTCTCTCGATGTGTTCTAGCTTGATGGCAGCTCAGCAGTGCTGCTGTCACACAACAATTAATGATCCCAGTTGCAACATACAACACTTGCTTCATCACTGCCTGTACATCACAGGCAGAGGAGAAATAACAAGAGGTTTAAAATGAGCAAATAATTTATCAGAGGACGAAGCAGCCTCAAGCAGTGCAAAGAGAAAATGTTTACTCACCATTAATAAGAGAACTAGGGTGTGAGGTGCTTAGGATGATGTAGCTGTGTCCCAACAAGCCCAGCACTAGCACCACATAGCATGAGCATGCTCTCCTACCCTAGCTCCTTCTGTTTTTGTAGAGGGGAGGGCAGGTTAGAAATCAACCCTCTTTCCCAGAGCTCCCTTTGTTTATACTCAGAGTGGTTTGGCTTTAATTGCTCTGATTAGGATGCAGTAACACCTTGGCAGTTAGAAGCCACCTCAAGACTCTACTGAAAACACCTGTTGGGTGGCCACCATGTGTGGGTAGGCCCTTTGCAAAGGGCAGCCAGGGCTCTGCTCCCTCCAAAACACGAGCATGAGCTGACCAGCCTCAAACCCAGGGAGCACAAAGCAACTGCTCTGGCTTGCTGAGCATCATGCACTAGCAGGGACCAGAGCTGCTGGTTTGCTGCACAGCAGGGTCCTCCTCACTCTGCATCTTAGGTGCAGGAGCAGACTTAGCAGCTGCTAACCAAGGTGCAGAGGACAAATGTCCCTGTTTGAACATGAGGAAGAGAGAAATGGGAGAAACTTGTTTACTCATCACCTTGCTTATTCCTCTTCCTCATTGGTCTGTTGCTGTTTTCTCCCATCACATGCCAGTTATCTGTTCCCTCTGGCCTGACCTCAGCACTTTTTCTGGTCTCTTGTAACTTATTTTACTATTAGAGATCCTTACAGAGTGTGAGTGGACACCTAAGGGATCCAGGCACTGTGTGCCAGCTCTGGCCAGCCTTTCTGTCTCACCAGTAAGCCAATGTCTACACTGACATCACAAGGATGGAACAGCAGAATAGGAAACTTCCCAGCCCTCAAGAGGAAACCTATAAACCAGTTAGTGTGTCAGAAGTTGAGGTAATTCTAAGGCCTGAAAGCCACTATGCTGGGCAGCAGCAGTAGCTGGAGTATTCTGCAGTGATGAATCATGCTACTGTAAAATCATGAGTTGGGAAAACTCAGTGGGCTAAGGTTTTTTCTTTTAAGAGGATAAGTGGAGTCTTTACCACTTTAATATATAGTCAGTCAAGTGTTATCATCTTTGTTAGAAAGGGTAGAAATGACTGGAAAATAGAAAAAAAATAGCAAAAAAAGAATTTAAATCCTCTTGACTACAGGAACTTGGGCTTTAAAGCTCCATGGATCTCATGAGACAGACATGCAAGACTTAGCAAGTCAATCAATATTTTATCAGAAAAGAAAAAAGAAAAGACAAGTTCTAATTTATATGCATAAACACCCACATATATACACACACAAGTTACAAATGCTCATCCACTTCTTTTGCCTCATGCCAGCTTTCCATAGCCAGTTTCTCCTCCACTTCTCCCTAAGGGTGGAGACCTTGTGGAGATCTCTCTGCAGATGCCACCATGTTGTTAAGTCTTGACTAAGGGAGATTCCCAGAAGAGCCTGTCACACAAAGCAAGCCTGCCATCCCTTCACCCCTCTCCCTCTCACCCCAGAACCACAGGCACTGATGCCAGCAGAAATACACTCCTCAGGCTAGAAGTTGTTTTCAGTAGCTGTGAACAGCGCTGTGCTGAGCCGTATGCTCATGCCACTGAGGTCTCCTGAGCAGAGGCCCAGAGGACATGACCTATCAGGGGAGGCTGAAGCAGGAACTGCTTCTTCCAGCAAAAAGAAGGCAGGAGTGCAGAAGCATTAGAGGGGGCAAAGTGGGGAGGTTGCACTAGAGAGCTTTAAAAACATAAATGACTGCTTCAGAGAAGTGAATAATTATTTTCCACAGTCATGCTGAACAGGGCAAGTAGTAACAGGTGTTAATCATAGTAAAGGAGGTGCAACCTAGACATTAGGAGAAGCTTTGCAACAGGGAAGCTAACAGAGTACTAGAATGGTGGCATCTTGGGAGGACATGGAGCCTCAGACCAGAGAATCTGTAGGAAGCTATTGGGATGGAAACAAGTAGAGCTGGTGACACCTTGCTGGTCCTGCCCAGACCCATTCCTCCAGGTTACACTGTTTAAGCAATATGCCGCTGGCAGAGGTTTTGCTGGCTGTATTCTGGGATGTCTCTGGCAACACCTTTTCAGAGGAAACCTATTTCATGCCAAACTTTAGAACCAGCAGCTGAGCACCATGCCACTTCTTCATCTGAGCACTGGCACCTGATCCCGTCTTGCACAGACTCAATCCTCCTTTGGTCACAGCCACTGAGCACAGATGAAAGAGATAGCAGAGCCCTGGGCTGGGGGCCCTGAGAAGTGGCTGCTTACATCAGTGGCATTCAGCAGAGGGGAAAGAAAATGAAAAGAGAGAATGAAGTTTCAGACCATCTTTCAAAAGCTGTTAAGGGAGCCTCTGTGTCTCCTGGCCATAGCTCAAAAGGTTGGGCAGATAAAGCTGAGGAGACTCTGGCTTGCACTACTGTGCAGCGTGGAAGCATGAAGGAGGAGCTTGATGCTGGACCACAGGATGGGGACTTTCAGGCAAAGGTCAGGAATAGTCCTGGCAACACTCCAGGCCTACTTTTAGCAGCAGACAATGAGAGCAGGAACTTGGGAGGACCCTGAAACATCCCTCTGCTGAGGGATGGAAGGACTGGTGGGGTGACAGAGACAGCTGCTGCAGGGAGGAAAAGTCACATCACCCATGACTTTGTGACAGTCATCCATGGCCGTGGGAGGAACTAAGGGGTCTTGCCAGCTTCTCAGACAACCAAAGGTCCTGGTGGGGCTGACCTGACATGGGAGCAGGGTCAGGGAGAAGAGTGGAATGAAAGTGAAAGGCTGAAAGCAAGCACTGCACTGTAAGGCCCCTGGCTGGGACCTGGCATGTGAAACTTAGTAGAAAGTGGCAGACCCCAGGACTGAGGAGGACTGCAGTCCCTGCTGCCCTGGTGCTGGAACAGCTGGGGGATCACAACTGGCCTAATGCCACCACTCTGTTTCCTAGGGTGCCCAGCTTACATCCACCTTTTCCTAGGGATCCCCAATGAAACTGGGAGGGGAGGGCTGGCACAGCACACAGGAGCAATAGGTCATCGCAGCAGCCGACACAGGGCCTCTTCAGGTCACCACCTTTTTGGGAGAAACAGCTTATTCTAACCAGAACTTCTTACAGGAGGACATCAGCTACCAAAAGATCAGGCTGCACACAGAGAGAAGCTGTTCAATGTCTTCCCAGATCTCTATTCCTTCTCTCTTCCATCGCATACTGTGATGTGAATGGAGTAAACTGCATACAGAATATCCCATGAAGAGCCCATTGACATGATCTGTGGAGGGAAAGGGAGCTCCTCCAGCTCCTGCAGCCTCGGGAAAGAAGGTTGCTCCCCACTCAGGTGCAGCTGCATGGTGCTCAGAAGTGGCTTCTCCTCAGCGTTTGTGCTCTTGGAGGGAGAACCTGATGCTGCCTGTGTGCCTCCTAAGACACTGGGCCATACCTGGTGTTAACAACCTTGTGAAGAAATAAACCTCCTGATTTTTGACAATTTATTTGCTTCATTATCAAAATGACTAGGTTTTTCTTCATTTTTGTTTTTTTCCCCCCCAAAAAATTATTTTTTCAAGGTACAAAAGCAGATATTTCCTCTAATCACAGGAGAGGTAGAACAGTCAGAAAGGAATTAAAATATTATAACCAGCGTAACAAAAGCTAGAAACATTTCAAGAACCTTAATAGATTTATCCCTGATGACAGGTGTGGGTTGGGGTTAGAAAAAGGTACTGGAATCTGGGTCATTCTTTTGTCTGGAATGGAGAGGATAGAGAAGAGCAATGCAATTACCATATTTGGGTCTGCCTAAAAACATGCTGCTGTATTTTCTGAAATAAATGATGAATGCTGCAGAAATCTAAACATGTCTTTTTATAGTCAGTCATCTGGGCAGAAAGCCAATGAATGCAGAGCTGCCAGCCCCAGCTATTCAGAAATCATGAGTCAGGCCCCCAAAATCCTGAGGTTGACTTCAGAACTGGGAGATTTCACAGAACAGGGCTCTTTCCTCCTGTTTCACAAACTTTAAAGGAGGGAGGGTATAGAGCTGGGCATTACAATTTCCAAATGCCTCTGCTGTCTCACATAGAAAACTGTCTGGTTTCAAAGGCAGGTGAACATCATGCTCAACCTTACAGCTCAGAGATTTGGGGATTTCATGGCAGCACTGGCTGGTCAGGGGATGTAAATGACAGGGTATGGCCATGCACTGGTCCACCCCTGTGGCATCATGGCTGGGAAGATGCAGCACTGACCAGGTGTCCAAGCAGAGCTCTCTCCTCCCAGCTACAACACGAAGCACAGAAAGTCTTCTGTTGTGCTTCAAGCTGGTCTGAGCTCCTAGGCCACAAAGCACAGAGGGTCAATAAACTAGCATCTTTGGTTTGCACTTCTCTCCAAGGAGAGCTGGTGGGCACTAGGCAGAAAAAAAATGAGTGGAATTGCTTACAGAGAGCAGGTTGCCATGCTTCGAGCCTGACAGCTCTGCTCTCTTCTATCCATTGACCAGTGTTGCTGCCAGGCAGGCATGCACCTGTTTGCAGCAGAGGGTCAGCACAGCTTGTTTCACCTAGGACAGGCTCCAGGGCAGCAGTGGAGCAGGGTCCAGCCCAGAGAGCAGCCTGTCTGAAGTTCCCCTGTCCCAGCCTTCCTATTTCATTCTTCAAAGCAGATTGTACAAGAGTGACTAGTCTTGCAGGCAAACCAGAAATGTTCCTCTCTGAGTGAACACAATTCAGAGAGATTTTGTTGCAGCAAGCAGGCAGTGCAGGGATGGGAAGGCAAACACCTAAAATGAGCAGAGCTACACAATAGGCATCACATTTCACTAAGAGCTACGAGTACCTGGGGCCGGGCACTTGGAAGACCTAGTGCTACTTTTACCCACCCAGACCAATGTCTGCCACCACATCCCACAGACCCCACTGGGGATACTGCAGCTGGTAGAGAGCCAGCCATTGGGCAGCTCTGGAGAGGGGCAGTCAGAAGAAATTAGTGAGCCATATCCACAGAAACCCAGCACAGTGTGGGGTGGAAGGGACCTCTGGAGATCATCTAGTCCAGTGCCCCTCCTAAAGCAGGGTCACCTAGAGCAGGCTGCTCAGGATTGCATCCAGGTGGGTTTGGAATCTCTCCAGACAAGGGAACTCCACAGCCTCTCCGGGCAGCCTGTTCCAGTGTTCTGCCACCCTCACAGGACAGGAAGTTTTTCCTTATGTTCAGCATAGGATGTTTTTGTTTTTCCTTATGTTCAGCAGAACATTATGTTCACCCACAACATGATCTCTTCTACCTGGCCAGGGCAGGCAGGAGAGCAGAGCTGCATCTCCATGCCCACTCTCCTCCTGGCAACACTCAGTGTTTGGAGTTCAGCTGAATTGCAAAGTGCCAGTGTTACTTCATTCTGCATAATTCTACAACATCTGCAAACTGTTAATTACAGAAAGGCGACAGAGTTGCCTATAGTGGTTTTAATAATACTTTTGGCTCTTTTAATAGTTTTGGTTTTGTTAATTCCTTGGTTTGGTCCTCCAAGACAATGCTAGCTGCAACAGAAAAGAAGGCAGAGGCTTTTAATAAGGTACAAAGCTGGGAACTGAGAATGCATCTTCTGTTGAGAAAGAACCAGATCTGGAAAGAAGAAAAAATAATACCAAGCCACAGAGCAGCAGGTACAGGAGGTTTGCAAACTGTAATCCATGACCAGTGTGGACTAAGCTTTGCTGGCCTGGTTTTCTGTGGGCAGCTGGCTCAGCTGACTTTGTCTTAATAGGAAAAATTAATCCCAATTACAAATCAAGTGGCAGGATGCTATGGCTAGACACAACCCTCAGCCCAGTCCTCTGTAACAGGGATGAATTCAGGCTACTGCCCGACCTCAGGAAGCACAGGGACAAAAAAACTTCATTGTGGTTAAGCCTTTCGCTTTAGATTAAAAATGCCCATTTATGATTCATCCTTTCATCTTCAGTACAGCTGCTTCACCTGAGAGGCTGGCAGTGACAAAGGTATGATGGCAAGACAACATGATCTGGAGAAGAAAGCTAATATCTACCATTACCTATAAATAAGAACATGCACTTAACACCTTTATTATTGCTGTATATTATAGCCATTATGTAAAAAGCTGGACAAGCAGGAGGAGGAAGACATCTCATGAGACAGAAGCAGAGCTGCCTGCTGGCTAAAGGACACTGTATGGAACCAAGGATAACCCATGCTACATCCAACGTTGCCTGCAGGACAGTCATACATCAGCCCAGGTTGTGTGGCAGTCACACACGCTGCTTGCAACCACTAACCTTCTGCTAATGAGCAGACACTCCATGAATGGGTTAAGCCTGCACTAGCGTGTGGCCAGAGCTGGCAGAAGCTGCTGGAGCCACCCAGCTCAGTGCCTGCAGTCATGGAGCTCCTGCTTCACTCACACCGTGGGAAACGCTGCAAGCCGCAGCAGAGCCTCTCTCAGAGGAGCACTGAGAAAACAGCAGGTCTTAATCAAAACCAAGCTCCAGGCCTCGGGATCTCCACCAGCATGCTGTCAGTTCCCAAAGGCGTGTGCCGCGGTGCTGGCAGAGCTGTCGGTTCCTCCACAGCAGCTGCCTCTCGTCCCCAGGTTCTACCAAGGCAGCTGTTCTCTGCAGCTGGAGAGCGGCACAGGGTCCACGAGCATCTTCACACAAAGAAGCACGACGATTTTGATTTATATCTTCCCTGCCAAGATGGGGCACATCATCACAACAGCAGGAGGATCATTTTGGTAAACCTGTAGTGGCTGGCTGTATGAGAGGACAGGCTTGTGATTGGGGTTTTAGGCTCTCCTTGAGCACAACACCTTTCCCTTCTGTGGGGTTCCCTGAGCATGGCACCTTCCTGCTCTACCCTGACCTATCCTGCTGTCACTGCCTATTGCTGCTATGAAATGCTTCAGCATCTCCAACCACGGAGTGCTGTGAGGAGGTCTATCACCTGACATCACTCTCTCCATGGGCTCAGCACTTGTAAATCAGAGGTTTCTACCTGTACATTAAAAGAACAGACTGCTTTCACCCCATGAAACTCTGAGCATCTACTTCTTGATCAGGCATCATCTACATAGCAGTGACAATAGGAAACAGCTTTGAATTCCTCTTTAAAAATCCAGTTACAAGTACTTCTGAAACATGCATCTGCCTTTGTGATACATTTTGTTAAACTGACTTTAAACACAATCATAATCATCTTTTTTTTTCTAACTTATATGGTGCAGAGAATAAGAAAACCTACAGAAGTCACAGTGTCCCTAAGGAATACCAAAGCCTGCAGCTCCATCCTTTTTCCAAGGATTTTCCTGAGACAGCAGTCAGGCTTTTGACTTATACCCAGTGTTCTGTTAAAAGGGAATTTTCACAGCCCAAGATCAGTGTGGCTGAACAAAGCACCTCTCAGCAATGGCATAAAGCAAATACCCTACTATCAAATTAGAAAATATATTTGTATTTTTCTAATTGCAATTCAGCCCTGAAAGGGTTACAAAATGCAGGTGTAACCCAAAATCCTCCTGAAAGTGATCTCTTGGGCAATTCACCACAGGGGTTTTTGGTAGCACCAAAAGCCTGCAAAGCTCTAGTTGAATTCAGGAGTTCGCTGTACTAGATGCTGCATATTCTTTGCCTTAAATTTCATAGTCTAAAGAGATGCGAAACAGAAATAGGTTATTCTCCTTCTAGATATGGGATGTTGAGATGAAGAATTTGGGCAACTCTCCCCAATCTCACTGTGATTTTATGGTTGTGAAAACCAGATATGAGATTGTAGCATTTGAATTTCCTTTTAGTATTTCGACTGCAGTGACAGATGTCCCAAGTGAGAAATCATGTACTTGCAACCTAAAGTTATTTCAAATAAAAACAATGAGGAATAAAACCTTTTCTATTACCATTGTAATAGAGGAGAAAAGAGATAGTGGATTGGTCTTTGGATATCTGACCAGTGAGAGTGTGGAGAAGTGATCAAAAAATGTCCCAGAATGTGCAGCTGCTGTAGCATTTTCAGCACTTGGATTTTCTTGTATTTTCACAGCATTGGAGCATACATTTCCCAGAGGTCTCCCTGGAGCTTTGTCTTGTACAGAGGTGGCCAACTGATTCCATTAGACCTGGCTAGAGCATCTCTGAATGCCGCTTAATACCAGGAGGCTGGATCCCACAGGAAACAGGGCACCACAGGTTAGTGATACCTTGTATTCTGGATTTATCTAGGGGATCAAGGACAGTAGTTTCAAAACACATAAAATAACAGACTCTTACTCATGCTGCCTTTTTCCTGATGAAAAACAAGAAGAGTTATCCCATCAAGAAACAAAAGCAGAGCTGTGATGTGCTGCCAACTTGTTTGTGGTATTTAAAATATCACATTTAAGTGCAGCAAAAAGAAATAAGACAAGTTCCCTGAGTGCCACGACACATGGTATATGTGCAAGAGGAGCCCTGCAAAGTGTTTCAGCCTGATGATAACTTGAGACTTCTTTTTCTGCAGACTACTACTGTTGCACATACAAGGCAGTTGCATGCAGAAATGCCTGCCCATGCAAGCATTTCAGAACAAAAACCAGCATGCAGTGCAGTGTGCCCTAACCCAGGACAGCCCAGGGCTCCTCTACTGACCATGTCAGCCACTGGCACACTGAGCCATCAGATACCACATGCTATGATTTTTCCTGTGGATTTCAGGCAGCTGAAAATGGAAGGGTGTTTTAGTTATCTCTGAAGTTAGGTAGAGGAAATGAATAACTTTTAATGAGCACTTGGTCACTGCTGAGCACAGGGACCCGCTCTGCCTTACCTGCCCGGCTGGCAAACTCACCCTCTTTTGTCATATGGGCAACGCGCGTCCCGCTTCCAGGAATTCAGACCATTCTCTGTCCTAAGGAAAGCTGCTGCCTGCTGTAGCCAGCTAGCAACACAATTAGCCATGCTGGCACAGGACTTACAGAACAAGACCCTCCCTGCGCCTTTTTTCCATTTAAAATACATCAGTCAGTAAGAAAACAGCAAGTCTGTGGTTCAGCATGTTGTGATGGCCAGGAGCAGAACAAGAGCAAGCTCTGCACCGTGGGGAGAGCTCCATGCTGCCTGGCCACAGCCCATGGGTCAGAGTCTGGCCATGGGACAGCTCAGCCAAGGTGGCTTCAGCAGGGACCCTTGGTGATGGCCCTGTTGTGGCTCTCTGGAGGACCCCCAGGGCTGATAACCAGCATGCACAGCAAGTTAAGGAGATATCAACACACCTTCTTGCTCACCTTAGTGCAAGTTCCAACACAACACACAGGAAAAATATGAAGAAAAAAAAAGATACTGTGAGACAAAAATTTTACTGCTCAGAAATGATAGATAGAATGGATACAGAAAAGGAGCAATTGATTTATGTTCACTCACAGTTTGGCCCCATAAATTATGCTTATAAATTTTCATAAGTTTCTCTTTTTCTCTAAATCTTCTCTACTCATGTAAAACATGTAAGCTCTCAAAGGACAGAGCAATTAAACACCTGTTTTGTTTGTTTTGCTGATGGCAAAAACTGTTCAGCACCAAAGAAGAGAAAGCAAACCTTTTTAAGAGGTAAAAGTATCATGACCCAAAATCTCCAGTGCTTCCTGCCACAAACGTGCCCTGAAAACCTCGCTGCAAGGTTATGGATGCACCAATTTGCCCTGCAGCTCCACAATCCCACTTCACTGTCCCATTTCCCAAGACTTAATGCACTTGTGTATAAAGGAAAAACAAATGAGCTCAGGCTAATGCATTTTTCCATTGCCGGTAGGCATTGCTGGAAAAGTGTATGGAGGAGATCAAAGTGATAGGGTCAGAAAGGAAAGCGTAAATGTTTATATCCTGCTAAAAGGAACAAACTGCATTCCTACTGCTTGGGAGCACAGGGAGCAGGCCAAATAAGTAACCAGAGCTGGATGCAAACTCTGCTCCAAAGCAAGCCTTCCTCATAAGGTTATTTCCAATGCATTTTGCACAGTTACCATATTTGCTTATGCCAGCCACTTATTTCATGCTTATTGCTGTATCCAGGCCTTTCCCGGGCTGCAGTGCTGCCCCAAGTGTCTGATGTATGAGTGCACCTGGGCTCATCCCTTTGCTCCAGGCAGAAGGAAGTGGAGGGACAGGGACAGAGCAGGAACCAAAGCTGCTCGGAATAAACCTCAGCAGCACAGGGCTGTGTCTAGGCAGCCACCTCCCTTCCCTAACCGTGTTACTTACTCCATCGTATCCTCACGGCATGATGCTCAGGTGGTATCCTTAAGTGGGTACAGTAACCCCAATGCTTTGGCTAAGTAACAGAGACCAAAGGTCATCCTGCCTAAGTGTTTTGGATCCTGAGCAGCAGACTAGGGAAAAACACTTAGCAAAACTGTAGTGCTTATATGGGCCAAGAAAAATATAAATATATATATATGTATATTAAGCACTGGAACAGGCTGTCCAGGGAAGTGGCAGAGTCATTATCCCTGGAGCTGTTCCAAAAAAACATATAGATGTGGTACTCAGTGACATGGCTTATTGGGCATGGTGGTGGTAGGTTGACAGCTGGACTTGATGACCTTAGATGTCTCTTCCAACCTTAAAGATTCTGTGATATTATTTATAACAAATTATATATATATTGCATATAGGCTGAAACACACAGGGACACTCCAACTTCCATATCTGTCCTGATAAAATAATGTTAAAGAAATGCTTGGCCTCCAGCCTGCCTGATCTTTTTCCCACCCAGCTGATGGAGAGCAGCTGTAGGAAGGGCTGTTCCAGTACCACTGGGCAAACCATTGACAGTTTGGATGCTTTCATACTTAAGTCTCTTTGAAGACAGAATAAGATGCATTAAGTGGTGTGGCTGCCTTGGATCACCAAAAAACACTCTCTGCTGACAAAGCTCTCCAATATGCTGCTGTTTGTGTTACAGCATGTTGAACACTGGTGTTCGAGCAGAAGCTCGTCCTGTCTGCAGTCTCTCATGACTGGTCATCAGTCACCAGTAGTAGAGCATTTTCTGCCTTTCATCTGGCAGATGGGGCATGGATCACAGGCAGCATTTGCAGCAGATACCCTTTGTGGACATAGAGCTGAGGCCATCCTTCACCCCAGTGTGACAGATCGTTCAGGAGCTGGAGCCTCCCTGTCTGTTCCCCCTTTCCTTCTCGGCAGGCATTCCTGCACAAGGCTGTTGCTGCCATCTTAAACAAGCTGGAGCTCTGCTCTTCCCCTTCTAGAGGCTTTCCACTGGATCTAGACAATGTCTCAGCCACCACAGGCACAGGGAGATGTCAGGGGGGCTTCCAGACGTGCACAGTGCCCACCACTACCACAGGAGTGTTTGCAGAGCACCGGCAATGCAAGCCCTGCTTGTCCAGATCCAGGGCCACAGGAGATCCACTGAGCAAGAGTTCCTCCTGCTCCCATCAATGAGACAGGCTTGGTGGAGGAGGAATACTGCAGAGCCAGCATTAGCCTCACCCTCTAAAGCCATCAACCTGCTCTCTCACAGGCAGCCACCAGAGCTTTGGGCTTTGCCCATCAGTAGGAGGGACCTAGTAAACCCTGGCCACCTCTCTCTCCTCCTCGATTTCTACACAGACCAGGGATGTACAATAGTCAAGGGTTTTCCCAGTAGAATGATTTCATACTGGAAAATAGAGATTTAACAGACAAGTGTGGCTCAGGCTCAGGACACGTTTGCCAAAAGCAGGCAAACTCTACCTACCCATCCCCACTCACCCACTGCCAGCAAAGCCCAGCCCTGGCAGGCTGCATGCCCACTGCTCAGCTTTCAGGAAAGGGACAGCACTTTGGAGAGGGATTGTTAACATCCACAGAAAGAAAATTACCCTCTTTGAGAATGCACTTGTACATACACAAGTTCTCCTCATAGACACTTCTTACAAGGCAGGATAACCTGGCTAAGGGTGTTCCTGATCAAAGAGCCAGCAGAACAACGAAGCCATTCTCACACAGACAGACGCAAACCAGCAGTCCCAACAGAAAGAGCCTGGCCTCATCACCACTGAAGAGCTGTCACTTCTGACAACTGTGCCCAAGCACTGACCTCCTTCCTCACTCAGGACAAAAAACTGTATTTTTTTCTCCACTTTTCCTCCAGAGTTCCTACAGCTGAATTTCATCCAAAAGTCACTTCAGACCCCAAAACTCACTTTGTCACTTGCTTGTGTGCTGATGTTATCCAAGAGTGCGAGCAGACAGGGAGATGCTTTTTCCTCCCATTGTAGCCAGGACACATCCACCGCCATTTGTCTATTCTGCCAGCCAGGACACCAGAGTGCAGGGGTGTCACAACATGCTCCAGAGCCCTGGAGCAGTGGCAGAGCATCATGGCCCCAGCTCCTCCCAATGCCTACACACACGAATTTGCTCCCCAAGCACTCAGAGATGCCCAGATTCCTCAAGCCCAGGTCTCCAATTCAGCAGGCAGCACTTTCAAGGGGACCAAGAAATTCCCCTGTGGGACCCTTGAGGGTACAGAGGGACCTTTCTGTACTTTGAACAACACGACAAGTTTCTTCTTCCCATTTTCTCAGTAGAAGAGACAGTGGAGACAGATCCTAGCAACAGTCAACATGCTCAGGATGCTGGTACCCATGTTGGGGTGGCAGCACCCTGTCTATAATTGCTGCCAGGGTCAGCATGGAGAATAAACCCATGGGCAAAAGCAGGGCCTTCTGTTTCCCTTCTTTTTTGGTAGATAAAGCAGGGAAAGATTTATCAGCTCTTGTGTTTTCATTTAAGTGCAGGCACCTCTGTGTGCCCTGTACCATCCCAACAGTTGATGCACAATTTTCCAGAGCTCTGTATTTAAATGGAGAAATTTGCTGTTATGGCATCTGGCTAGTGTGGTTATGAACACAACCAGGGATTTTCTGCACCTAACTGGAATCACAGAAGAGAGGCCAAGGTAGGACCCATTCATCCTCCTGCCTGAAGGCAAGAGTAACTATAGACTTATGTTTGCAAATAATTACTTAATTTGCTCTTAAAATCTGCCACAAGTTTTGTGCCAACGCCTCACTGTCTTTTCATTTATAAACCTTTCCTTGTGCCTCACAAACTGCCTCAAGCCAGATCCCAGCCCATCCCATTCTCTTTCTACCCACAATAAAAAATTATAGAAAACATCAGTGTTTCATCCTGGACTTATTCTTTGAAAGACCTATTAAACTCCAAGGAACCAAAGTAATGTCAGAAAGTTACCTGAATAGCACAACAAATTACACTCTTAATTTCAAAGCTGTCTTAGGTGTTTCACAGTCACACAGAAAGCATATGCACATAAAGAACTACAGTCCTGGTTACTTGTGTTAAACAGCTCAACATCTCCACTTGGGGAACCTGCTGCCAAGAACAACCCATGCAGCTCAAGTCAAAGGAAAGGTGGCAGGAAACAATGACAAGTCCTGCCAAAGTTCCCAGGAGGATGACCTCTGTGTCCCTTTGTGTCTGGGAGCAAGCACAGCTCTGCAGACACAGATAACAACTCAAATACCCTTTCCAGCATCTGCATCCCTTAGCTGGTATTTCTCTCACTGCCTGCTGAGGCTGGACAAAAACTGAACGGCAGGAACATGCTGGTCTCTAAGCCAGCACTGCTTCTGCGGGGCAGAGCTTGAGCACAGTATCAAGGTACCAGGCTTAAAAGGACACCTTGTGAGAAATGATACTGAAAAATTACTGTTCCCAAAGCTATTCTTAACACTCAAACAGCAGATTTTTCAGGCCATGGGCTCCTGGGTGGGAGGCACACCAACAAAACAGAATTCAGCAGGCATTATCCTGCCTGTCCCTGAAGCTGTTCCTTGTGCTCTGTGGGAGAGCTTAGGGAAAATGAGCAATTTATTCATGGCCTCTTTGGCAGGAGCCTCCCTTGGGATCACTGGACATTCCCTATTTGTCACAGGAAAGCAGTGTTATTATTTTAATGAGCATAAACAAGTTTCAAAGCCCCACTTTAAATCCCCATTTGCCCACAGAGGAGGTCCATCCATCAGGCAGCAAAAGGAGCACTGATCCAGATCTGGGACAGGCTGCCCCAGGAGCTTCCCTGAGTACAGGACAGCACAATCTCCAGGCTCTTTGTGCTCAGGCAAGGCATCATCTGCACTGAAAACCCTCCACCAAAAAATCTGCAGGAGACGCTGGGACTGTGGTGAGCATTGTTCCTGCTGGACTGAGCTCACTTGTTTGTTTCTCTGCTTCTAGAACAAATATTAATAGCTGTACATACTCATCTTTACAAGCACAATCCCCTAAAGCGGCATTGGGACCTCACATGAACCCACGCAGTGACTCATGTCTTGACGTTGGAGGAGACAGTCAATGTTTAACCTACCACGGCTCCAGATCAGGGTTTTAGCAATGTGCCTTGCAATGATGGGCCACTTAGTGTTTTCCCTCATCTTACCTACATACTACCTTTTTCACCTCAAAAATCTGGAACTGTCTTTAGAAGTTCCCAGTGCTCCTATTGCCCAGTGAAGCCAAAGCCTTGGTGCTGCCCCTGCTGAGAAAGGCTGGATACTTATGGAATGGACCAAAGCAGGAACAGAGCTCCCTGGGTAACAGCCAGGTTTGGGCAGTGGGAATGGATGCAATGAGATGACCAAGTCCCACCTGCTGCCTGTTGCTTTCTGAAAACAGCTGTCCTGCACACGTGAAAGCAGCTCACCTTTTCTTTTCCTAATCACTGCTGTGCTTGAGGAGATGAGAGTCATTTCCAACAATGCACAAAGTTTTCCTTAAGCCCTTTTGTTGGGGAGGGTGACTCACTGAAACATCAATCTGAAATGTTTTCTGAAGGTATTTTTAGACAACAGTGGTGGTGGTCCAGTGACTCACAGCTCCAGTGTTGCCCATTAAACTGAATGCAAAAAGCGACGGGATCCAATTTAATGGATTGCTTTCCAGGGCTGCTTCCCCGGAGCTCTGCTTCTCCAGCAGCTCCAGCTCTCACAGCCACGTTTGTTTTTATTGCACCACATTTAAATGACATGTTCTGTTCCCTCCTTGCACACAAAAGAATCAAAGCAAGCATCCAAAAACCTTTCACCTCCAAATTACTGTAATCCATACTTGATTTGGCTGCATGCATCAGCCATTATTCTGAGCACAGGAAAACACAAGACAAAAAAGCAATGCTGAGGAGCATTAAGAATAATGTATGGAGAAGGAGGGAAGTGCAGAACAGTGCAGGTTGCATGCTCAGGCCGTCTCTGTGGGGTACACTCTTTCTGGGGTGTTCTGGTGGGTCTTTCCCCCTGTGAGCATCCCTTTTCCCCTAACTGGTGCTTACCAGGGTCCCTAAACACGGCCCCACCTGCAGCTGGGCACTCAGAGCCTTGCTCAAGCCCAGAGGGGAGGGTCATCCATGACAGGTAGTCTTGAGTTTGGAGAGGGGACAAAGCTGGCTCTCTCCCAAATCTGCAATCTTAAATTCTTCAGGTATCAGGAGCATTGGTTTCTTTTGCTAACAAGGAAAAAAGGCCAAGTACACTTTGGAGAGCTTTTGCTATTTACCTACAGTAATTTGGACCCAGTGCAGTATAAAAGCATACTTTCTCATGAAAGCAGATACTCATGAAATACTCATGAAAGCAGATGTGTATAGGTAAGTAGACAGGTGGATGAAGAGAGGCTAGCCTATAGTTAAAATTCCCTTCTTCTTAAGTTTAGAGCAAGCAGTCACCATGCTTCAGCATCCTCAATGGACAACAACTGAGTCTCGAGAAGTCTGACTTCATCCTGGTCTTTTGTCCTGGCAGTTAGTGCCTGAGAGATGCCTCACCCAAGGGAGATGGTAGACACAGCCTGCTGCCATCCAGGAGAGTTCAAATGGTCTCACTTTAGGATCATTGTTTACAGGGTCTGAGATAAATTACTTTTATGAAGTATTATTCCACTCCAGCCCACCTCAAAAGTCAAAACATTCTGGTGTTTTCTGCCAGTTGTGTAGATCCAGAACTTCCTGACCTTTGAAGCTTGATATCACCCACCTGTTGGCCATGACCCAGGTAAAGATGTACTGGCCTGTCAGGAGGCAATGGATTTCCAAGCAGTAGGGAGAGCAGTTCTGGGCTCAGGAAAGTAGGAACGCAGCACACCAAGAGTAAGCCTTGGTGTTCTGCTTCACTCTCTTTCACCTACCCTATCCTGTCTGACCTATCCTAGTTTGGTAGTGGCCCAAGAAGGGGAGGAGTCATGTCAGACCTCAAGTGACAGTGGTGCCACACGTGTGGGCTTCTAACACCTCTGTATCTCGCAGTCCCTTGGGCAAGCGCAGCGTGCCAGGCAGGCAGAGGGAGTACAGCTGGCTCCAGCCTGGGCAGTGCAGCAGGGGCACTGTGAGCAGCAACTGGTGCTGGCTGGCAGGAAAGCATAATGAGGGCACAAACAGTAGAAGCAACACTGCTGCTTACCCAGGGTTTGTCTGCAGAAGAGTACAGGAAAGCAGAATGCCTGTCTATTGGATGGACAGTTTCCCCTAGGAGATATTTTGGAACAAGTTGTCACAAAACACGTGTGTTTCACACTTTTTTTTGTACTGAGATACAGCAGTCTGGAAGTGGAAAATCATCTGTCGTCGGAATGGGAAGTGCATTTTGCAAGTGCAAGAAGCATTTGTGTTTACCTCTCAGCTGTGGCAGGATTTCTGTGAGCCAAATGTTCCCAAGTAACAACTCCCACAAGGCTGGGAGCCGTCACTGATGGAAACAGCTTGACAGAAATGTATCCACCAAATCTGTATTCCCTGCAAAGAAGACTGAAAAGAGAAAAAAACAAAAAAAAAAAACCAAGGAAAAACCCCCACAACAACCTCTCTGGAGAAACAAGAAAGCAGGAGGCAGTGTCAAAGGAAAGATTAGGAGAAATCAGCTTATTGAGCCCAACAGACCAGGGACTGGAGGTAGTGCTGATGAGGAAAGAGGGACAGGTCTGCTCTGGGCTCTGGCTCCCCTGCCATTCCAATTGCATGCCTTAAAGCACATCAGTTTTCCTCCACACTGCTACCCAGCCTTGAAAAAACTTCTTTTTAGCAACATATTAAAGTGTGCTTTAAACAGACTAAAAGCCATCCTGCTTTATGGGAAAATGACACGGAGGTGGATTTTAGTCAAGTGTGGTAAATGATTTTGAGACCAAAGCGTGTTGTCATGCAGCTGCTGATGGAGAATAGCAAGCTACAGCCAGCGTTTCAAATGGGGATCTGCCAGGAACTGCCATCTCTATAGAAAACTGAGCATTTTAAATTCATTACTCACACTGCCCTCCAAGATTGGAAACTGCAAGCTCATCCATCCAGCCTTAATTTTGACAGGGATTTTTCTTTGTGAGCACTTACATCAACAGCCATAAGTTATTTCACATTTAATCCACTACTGCTTACCATTAAATTAAAGCCCCGCAATTCGTTTTGATTTTTTTCTGTTTGATTTTTTTAAGACCAAATCTTTGGTCTGCCAAATCTTTACTTGCATTTCAATATTTTAAAAAGCCAAGTCAGCATAGAATCATAGGATTGTCAAAGTTGGAAGGGACCTTAAAGATCATCTAGTTCCAACCCCCTTGCCTGGCAGGGACACCTCCCCTTAGATCAGGTTGCCCAGGGCCCCATCCAGCCTTGTCTTAAAAACT
Organism: Galbula dea; assembly: GCA_013399015.1. Lineage (NCBI taxonomy): Eukaryota > Metazoa > Chordata > Aves > Piciformes > Galbulidae > Galbula > Galbula dea. Next base: position 1,247,227 of record VWZX01000621.1, read on the forward strand.
TCCAGGGATGAGGTTTCCACAACCTCTCTGGGCAACCTGTTCCACTGTCTCACCACCCTAACAATGAAGAACTTCCTCCTAATATCCAACCTAAATCTACCCTCCTCTAGCTTACAACCATTTCCCCATGTTCTATCACTATCTGAACTCCTAAAAAGTCCTTCACTATCTTTCTTGTAGGCCCCCTTCAGATACTGGAAGGCCATGATTGTGAACCCCTCCTGTCTCAGTGTGAATGATCTTTTACTATGTTATAAGGAAAACACTAAAAGGGGAAAGCTAAACCCCTCCCCCCAGCTGCCCCACACTCTGTGGCAACGTAAATCAGATGAGTGTTTGGATTAAGGACAGCAAACATCAAGGAGTTTGCCTTATTACTAGGTAATGACAGCTGTGCCATCAGCATCTTCTTGAGGGTGGCCAACAACAGATGGCAAGGGAAAGGAACAAAACCTCAGCATGCCTGGCAAACAGCCTGTCCTACCACAGCCTTTCCTATCCATAAGTGCTTACTGATTTCCCAAGTGAGGAGTTCTTCCTGAACTCACTGCAGAGCAGCCACCAACAGTTTTAAGACATGAATATGTTTAATCCTTTTTTAAAAGCAGTTTTTGTTTCTGGCTTCCCTAAAATGCCAAAACCTGGAATTTAAGATTTGGCTGAGTGAAGGATGAGATCTCTTTGTGCATTACAAATAGTTGGAGATAGGTCTCAGCAGCCAACATCTCCAGTAGGACTGCATGTGTCCTTCTGGGGCACTTCTGCTCTGAGACCTCAGAAACTAACATCCCACAGACCTACCCAGTAGAACTCAAGCCTAACACCATCACACGGAGATGTTCAGATATTTTGCAGTGATTATGTTTTTGCAGGACTCACCACGGTAAGGAGACAGCTGCTGTGGCAAACATGCTTTATAACAGGTATCACCAACCCCAAAAGAAGGCACAGACCAAACCACCCATTGCAACTCTTCCTTTCAGCTGCTTCAGCTGGGCTGGAGTTTCTTTGCCTTGAACATTCATGGTGTGCTGCTTCTCTCTACAACTGCTGGAAAGGAGGCTGTAGCGAGGTGGGGCTCAGTCTTCTTCCAGGTGACTAACGATAGAACAACAGGACATGGCCTCATGTTGCACCAGGGGAGGTTTAGGTTAGATATTAGGAAAAATTTCTTCACTTGAAGAGTGGTTAGGCATTGGAACAGGCTTCCTGAGGGAAGTGATGGGGTCATCATCCCTGGTGGTGTTCAATAAACATGTAGACATGGCAGCTCACAACAGGGTTTAGTGGCATGGTAGTGTTGGGTTGATGGTTGGACTTGATCTTGGAAGTCTTTTCTAACATAAACAATTTTATGATCCTTGGCTTTTGCTGTCATCCTGCAGCTTCTGAGGGCAGTCCTTTATCCCAGGACCCAAACACTCTGTATCAGCTATGTTGCTGCAGCACAAGGGCTGAGCAACCACGTGCAACAGGCCCTGCCCTAGCACTGGTTGTTTATTAAATTCTTCCATTTTCTACAAAAGTTTACAAAATGGATGTTTTGCACACAAATGACTGGCAGCTGACCTTTTCCATTAATAACTTAATTCATGTGGAAAAAGCAGATGCCCCATCTGGTGGGTGTGGAGGTGGAACAATAAACCACACTATACACAGACAGCCATGGAAACAGTCAGCGTACAACACTGTTGAGTGAGACTCTGAATATCAGTCTGCTTGCATAATTTTCTGAATTGAAGCATAAGTTTGAGAAAAAACCCTGATTTATTTCTGAAGCAGAGCACATGTACCAACAGTGAATTTTCAGCCTCAGCCTGCCTGCCTGCAGGAATCCTTCAACCAGCAACTATCTGGAAACTTCTTACTGTTGATACAGGACAGGAGCAGCCAAGTCCAGCAACCTTGCTTGGTTCACTTCAACATTCAGCTGTATGGGTTTCTCTCATCTTGCTTCTCTTTCCCAATTTTCCATCCTTCTCCAAGGTACCAGAGGAATGATGTTGAGGGGAATAGTTTCCATGTCTCCTGTGAACCCTTCAAGAGTTCGTTGGGAGTTTCACCTGGGAAACAGCTGAAGGCTAACAAACAGAAATGTTACTCTAAGGCAAAGAGAGAAACAGAGGGAAACTATCTTATTGTCACAGCATGAAAATTAGTGCTGAATTATTATTTAACATTCCTAAAATGATCAGCTTCCAAACTTCTTAATACTACTGAAAAGTTGGAACTGATCAAAACTTTCTTCTTTTCAGCACAGACCCCAGGAACAGTGGGGAAATCAGCAGCAGGGTAGCAAGACTGGCACTTGCTGAGCAGGAGTGCCTTTTTTTGTTTATTTTCTGAGGTTTTCTCCTCCTTCCCAGCATACCTATGTGTCCAACAGTAAAGCAGAAAAATGCAGTGATGAGCTTACTTGCTGTGGAGCATGAAGCCTAAGGGAGCAGGAATCCATCTGATCCCAGCTGCTGCATTATACAACTACCTAATTTTGACCATAGTCCAGCTAACGAACAGCACCTTTTCACACACATCAGGGGCTGCTCTCCACAAGCCCAGGGAAAACAGAAACATGGACTTGAAAGTTTCTGTGGTTCCTTTCAAAGGTCCATCCTGAATGAGTTATTATCTTCCCAGAAGTCGACTCAACAGCTGCCAATTAATTCTAATTAATGTCATATATATGATGTAACAGAACTCACACCCATCTCTCACTGGCAAGGTCAAAATCCAAATCTGTAGATTTAAAAGAAATAAAGAAAAATATCTCAGCTCCTTTGTGAGCAGTACTTGATATTGGGCTGTATAAGTCACAAGCCAGACTGGACTATATGTGTAGAAATATGACAGAAGGGTTTGATTAACAGCTTGGTGAAGTTAAGATCTCATTGCACAGCCAACAGAGGGATTCATTATCCAAATGAGAGAAATATTACTCTTAGCACCAGGGCATTATTTCTACCTACCCATGTGGGTATGTTTGTCAGTTCAAAATCAAGACTATTTTAAGAAAGAGCAAAGGTGTCGAAGGGACTGGAGAGCTTCTTCACATGGCTCAGGCTGAGGTCTGCACCACAGCTGGGAAGCACAGGGATCACTGTAGGAAGCTGTGGTTTTGGTCCCTCCTCAACTTTCACAATGTTTTCCACTTCAGTTCCTGGGGATTATGTGTTACTTGGGTATTGCAATGTCCGGGGCTGTGACCTGCCTGTTCAGGAATGGCAGGAAGAAGTACAGCTGTCTCCCCAAGCTCTGAAGAACACAAGGCAGGACCACTGCTTGATAAGGCAAACATTTTACATCTCCTGGGACAAGGGGAAGGTGGTGGTGGCAGGGCCAGGCTCAGACACACCACCAGACAGGGGAAGAGGTTTTCACCACTTGCAGGTTCGGGTTGCTGGCAGCACAGGGTAAGGTGACACAGCTGCATGCAAGTCTGCTGCTCTGGTTAATTTTCTCTCTGCAGAGGAGGTGCCCAGTAATGAAGTGTCAGATACTAGCACAGAGCTCTAATTACAGCAGGACAGAGGGCATGAGAAGCTGTCACTGATGGGGCTGGTTTATGTGGGTCAGTTCCAGTCAAGTCACAGACTAGTTCTGAGGGCCCAGATGAGTCCAGTCTGTACAGTCACATCTCACAGAGCCTGACTGAGCTCTTCAGAGAGGCACACTGGAGGTGACACAGGTGTCAGACAATTGACAGCTATCTGTACATGCAGAGGTGTTTAGGAACCTTCCTCTGAGATGATGAAGAACTAGAGGAAAGCCTTCAGAAGAAACACCTCTCCTGCCACCACTCTCTACATAAAATTGACTAAGCAAGGTATGTCACAAGCCAGCACCAGCATTTAGCAATTCTGTAACCAAGAAAAGGCTAAAAGGTCTTACAGGAGAGGGGAGAAGAAAAAGCTGGGTAAGTCACCTGCCCAAATGTAGGTGTTACTGATTGCTTAAATGAACTAAAGCAAGAGAAAAGTAATTTTTGTTAGCAAGAAAAATATAAGCCCTTGTGCACAGAACACAAATATCATTTTCTTCACCCACAGTTGACATAGGGACAAGAAGGAAGCTGCCTTGCTCAGTTTCAAACAGATGAAGCAGCAATACATCTCCTCGTGCTACTAACAGAACCCACAAACCTGTGGGCTTCCATTAAATTACTCTTGGGTGATAATGACAGTTGAGTTTTAATGAGCTGATATAGGCTCTGGCCAGCCCAAGGATTTCCAATATTTTTGAAAGCAGCAACACTGGAACACCCCTGGGGCTGGAATATAAACAATCTGAAATGTATTCCCAGGAGAAGTAACTGACTCGCTCTGATGAACAGTAGGCTGTTTACTGCCAGTTTTAATGAGTTTTTGACATGAATCATCTGGTAGAATTGAAGCAAAATAAGGGAACCAAAGAGTAAAAATACACAAATGTTGTTAGCAAAAATTAAAGAAAAAAGAAACTAGTCCACTTTTCATCAGCTTCAGGGAGCTAATCATTTCTTTTCAAAAGCTTGAAACACATATCTCTCTTTTTCTGCCTGGGTTCATGCCTCCTGCTTGTGGGAAGGTGTTAGGAGCAGAGTACCCTGAGGCTTGCTCTGTAGTCAAAGGTGAGTACACTCAGGAATCTCCACTGATTACAAAAAACAGCTAGGAGCAAGTTAAATATCTGAAATTAGGCATAATTATGGATGCTCTTCAAATTTCAAGTTTAAATTACATTGAGTGCCCCGAATTTAGATGTTCTTTTCTGAAAGGCTGAGAACTGTACAATTCATTATTTATGAGTCTGAGAAGATACCTTGAGATGTGACATTTGTGCAGATCCATTTCTGTCCCCTTCTCCTGAGAGTACACACTTTTGAGACATTCCCCAGACCTCTGGAAAGGAAGTTTTGAGCCAGTGTCAGCAGAGCCCTTCCCTTCCCCTCTGCATCATGTTCTTCAAAACTTCAAATGTGGAAAGAAACAAGAAAAAAAAAGCAAACTCTGCTAAGCAGCTTAAGGACAGACTACACAGTCTGGAACTCTATAATGGAAAATACTAATCTTCTGCAGCAAGTTCATTCAGCACAAACTGCAGATAGAGGAGGTGACCTCCTCCCAGTCCCACTGGCTGCCCAGAATGATCAGAATTCTCAGAGTTTCACCTTTTGGCACCTCCTGGGCAATTCTCTGCAGACTACAGGTGATGCACACTTGGGGTCCAATGTGGATGCTTCCTTCCTCAGTCTCATTTGCTTCTGCTCAGTTGAGGTCCTGCTTGTTACCAGAGTATTTCTTCCCTCCTTTGGTCAGAGGGCACCTTCATTCTGATTTTTTCTCTACTCAGTTACTGTTTCTCAGGTTTCAGCAGCTAGTTACAAAGCAAAGAGAGGGAGAGAAAACATGTAATGAAGAAAACATGTCATTGCAGACAGTGTTTTTAATGTACCTTTAAATACTTAAATTGGCAACTCAGACTCCCAATGCATACATAAATAAAACAGGAAAAACGCTGACTTTGTCTGATATTTGGAGAAGACAGTGAATTATCCTAAACATGATCATCCCCTGAGTGTGAAAAGTGTGAGCATTCAGAGGAGTACAATGTTTCAGATAAAAAAAAGCACATTACCTTAGCTGCATGCTTCAGAAAACAGAAGGCACAGCTCCTTGGTTTCAAAAAGCAGATTTGTATGCATTTGAACAGCTATGCTAGAAGGTATTGCATATTCAGGATGAAAATTCATTACTGATTCTCAGCATAGCAGTTAGCAATTACAAAGTACCTCCCAACACCAGTCAAAGCTGCTGCAACACTCTTGTAAACAGCTACAGATACTGAAATTCATTTCTCTTTGCCATCAGTACCTTTGCCTGCAGCAGCCAGGATCCTTCCAGAGACCTTCCCCACTGTTAAGGGTGAAGAAAGCAGTTTCTGCCCTGTGTATCTCTTAGCTCTAACTATTAACACAGTTGTTTCCATAAATTATATGATTACAGAATGGTATGAAATCTATTCTTCTCTAAACAACATTTTTCTTATAGCTCAATGAAAAAAAAAATCCTGTAATATATTGCAGGAGTAATCCAAACTAGCTGCATTTTTCTCTGAGAAGGTTGTGAGCTAACCTAAGATGACAAGTCCTGGATTTCCCAAATTTGGGAAGCAATTGTGTATTCGAACTGTGAAATTTGCACTATGGGGGACAGAATCCACCTTCCTAGCACATTTTTTCATCTGTAACATGACAACAGATGGAAATAGCTCAACATATGATGCCATGTTACATTACCATTTCAAATTTGCCTCTACTGACTGTTTTTCAACAGCCACATTCTCACATCACAAAATAAAATGGCACTAGTGTTGTTGATTAAGGAAGGAGTTAACCGGAAAAGCTGTATTAACTCCTGTTTCATCAGGAATAGGATTTAGATTTTACTTTAAGGTAACACCAAATTAAAGATAAGCTTAGCAAAGGAACAGTTTCATCTATCTAAAACTCAAACACTGAAATAAATGAGGATTTGTGCCTACATAGGTAGATGCTCACTCTGTGGTCTGGTCATATAGCAATCTATGGATGAAAGTTCAAATGGAAATATCATTACATTTGCATGGCTTTGTGCTCAAAGAGAGTCATCTGTATTACACAGGCAATAAAGGGATTACACTTCTCAGGTTTTTTCCTCTTTCTTTGCTTTCAAAGTGCTTAAGTAACCAGAAAGGATATTTGAAAGGATATCCCCTTCAGTTAAATCATGAGTCAGCTGCTGTGAGTTGAAAATAGTAAAGATTGGTAAGATTTACTATTACAATGTACAAAACTTCAGACACCATTCTGGTTCAATGAAACACATCTTGAATATTACCCATAGAGAGACAGTGCTGCTTACTCATCATCTCAGCTGCAGAAATGCTGTGGGCCTTTTGTGGTAACTGCTTCATGACTGTAGCTGGCCCACCTGTAAAGACACTGGCCAAGCTTCACACCTCTGATCCAGAATCTGTTCTTTCTGAGGCATTCTGGAGAGTTACTAACATTCCAGAGTGTCATCCTTGACCAGTGCTGTCCACACCTGTGCACAGGTACCACCTCACCAGCCTGGAGGTGATGTAGGGCTGGCCAGCAGCAGCTGAGCTACACCTGCTTGGGGGATTGAATGTTCAAGTCTGCAACCAGAGAGCAAACATCCCACACATTGGGTTATGACATGATGCCTGTAGGCAAAGCTACATGTGAATGTGTCAAGAGTCAGCACCCCTCAAGACCTTTAGGACTGTCTTAGGCTATAGGCATAGCAGGAGTGATTAAGCCTGAACACTCACTGGGAAAATAATTTCAGACATAAGGCAGCAAATGCTGATCCTCATCACCTCAAGCCACAGCATCCTGGAATAACATCATGTCATGAACCAAGAGCCTCAATCAAATCAGTGGTTCAGAGAAGTTGTGCTAGCTCTTTCACCAGCAGCCAAAACCTGTGCTCCAAAGCTTTGGGGTCAAGCATCTGGAATTGATGGAGCATGACAAGGGACAGGGACCTCCCAAGACATCCGAAGTGTCAAAAGACAATTCTCACCACACAAAAAGGCTGGTCTTAGTCTGCAGAAGGCAACTTTCCACTTCTGCCCCTGTAACACAGATATTTCACCTCATTGATAGAGTGCTGATGAGCAAAGCCATCTGTACTGCTGGGGACAGGCACTATTGTCAGAGATGCAGAACAACAGCCAGTTTGAAAAAGGTCAAGATTGACACTGGTCTGACAAATCCTTTGCCAGATTTGAGCATGACACTGTTTATTAGTACACAACAGATACAGCCCTGGGGACTGAATGCTGCTGGTGGGAAGGCTGGCATCATTTCCATAATCAACTTCTCTTTTGTAAAAATACTCAGACCAGCACTTACAGTCCCAGCTTATAAAAACTCTAGACCTCTGGGACTTTGATGCTGTACCTTTTCCCCCAATCTGAAAACAAAGAGACAAAGACACACCAAAACCTGAATGCGTTTTACCAATACATTATTAAAGTGGGTAATAGGTGTGGAAAGGTAATACTCAATCTTCTGTAATACTGTACAGAAATTCTCTCATTTCACACAAATAAGTCAAAAACATGTTGGAGAGAAACAAGAGGGGGGATTAAGTGTTCTCCTGTAATTCTCCTACATCGTGTTTGCTTAGATTGCTGCATTAACAAAGGAACAGGATTTTATTACATGCATGAGAAATCTAATACAAAATTAATTTAATACAACTATTTGTATTAGTGAAACAGTACAAAAAAGCAAAAAGAACAGCATGGTTTATGTGGTAAAAGGGTAATGTATTATTTCTTCCAAGATAGAAGTTTATATTGGTAATGAAGGTAAAAAGGAAGTTTTAGTTCCCCTTTAAATGGAATTCACAATTTTCTGTGTTCGGAACAGCTATGAGAAGGAACAAACAAACAAATCTATTTCCTGCCCACAGCCTATGGCAACTTAAACATCCAAGCTTGCAAAGATTATATTTGGACTCCAAAAACATTACACAAAGCAGAAAATAAGCTAGTTTGTTTCTGCACAGATATAAACTAAACCCCTTAGCTTTATAGGAAGGCATTTAGATAAGGCACATTCCTAATGAAGAGAGAAACAAAATGTGTAATTGGATGATGTGGTATTATGGTATCATTCTGAACAGCGATGCAAAGCTGCACAAAGATAAAACAGCTGTCAGATAAATCTTCATGATTAATTCTGAAAAGCCTTTGCATTCAGCTCTATTGCTCTTACAAGATACTAAGCAACAAATTTAAAGTCACAAACTAAAGAGCCAGAGGACATGCAATGTTGCTTTGTCTTCCTGTCAGAGAGTAAAAAGAAATCAGGGTTTCGTTGCAGCCTAACCTTTGACTGCAACAGTTCCTCTGAAAACAGAAATGTGTAAAACTGCAGGCACTTGTTTCTAAAATCCACTTGCTATGTGTTTGCTTTGACTCAAGAAGGATTAAGCAGGCGACCTGTTGGACTTCAGGTTCCAAAATCTATGCAAATGCAGCTATGGGTGTTAAATGAGATCAGGTCAGGGGCTGAAGTGCAGGTCCTGGTGGAGGTAACTTTGCTGTCTACCTCATCTGAAATAACTCCTCAGCACCCCAAACTACCACCTCAGGCCTGAGCCAGAGTGCCACGGGAGAGCTCTGGACCCTCTTCAGCAAGAGGAACAGCTCAGGGGCCATCAGCCTCATACACTGACCAACCCCTTGCAGCTCTGCTTGGGAGGAACATGGGCAAAAATAGACATAACTATGATGCAAGCCATGCTAGAAATCTTTTTCATCCACATTTCAAAGATCATTACAGACAAAATGTACCGAAGTGCAAAAAAGTTTCTGATACCACACAAAACCAAAAGCTGATGCTATGTCTGCTATTCCTTAAGCAGGATCTGTCAGGGTCTTCTGAGTTGCCAAGGCTTTGGGTGGCTGAGATGCCATCTCCACCCTGTACACTCCCAGGATACACCTCATGTCCCTCCAAAGGGGCCCAGCACCAGATGAACATCAGCTTCTGGCAGCTCCCTACTCTGCTTCCTCCAAAATAACTCCCTAAAGCCCCAGATGACGGAGAGGATCAGCAACAGCGATCCAACACTGCTCCAGACCTCCTTCTGTACATCACTGCAGCATCTGTGCTTAAAAAAAAATCCTCTAAAAGATATTTCTGGGGAAAATAATAACTTTGAAAAAAAAAAATCATGAGTCTTTTTTTGTTGGTTTAAAGTTTCTACAGTTTCCAGCCTTTGCTTTCCCAGCCAGACTGAAGCTCTGCAGGCAGTGAGCAACAAGCTCTGTGTCTGTCCTTGTCACAGTGACCAACTCAGTGTTGCCACATTCATCTGCTGGCAGCCAGGACGTTGGGTTAAACATCACAGATGCTTCTAATCCAGCTCCTACAGGCAGGACAGCAGTGTGTGAGTCAGGGATGCAAGAGAGTACATGAGCACACTGCCTTGTCAGGTGAGCCCATCTGGGACCAGGAGAACTGAAGTTAACCCATGGCTTTACTGAGACAGCTGCAACATGGATGAAGAACCCCCACTGAGAGTTACATGAACATCACTATAGCAGCTTCAGCAGTCCTTAACATTTGACTTTGCAGCCTTAGGTTCTCCTTCAGTGTTTTCTTTTTAGCACATAATCATAGAATCACATAATTGTTTTAGTTGGAAGAGACCTTTAAGATCATCAGGTCTGTTAACCCAGCACTGCCAAATAAACCAATAAACCATGTTTATTCTTCAGCACCACATCTTCTCTTCTTTTAAGTCTCCCCAGGGCTTAAAGGTTGTGGCCAGTCTGTTCCAGGGTCTGACAACCATTTCAGTGAAGAAGTTTTTTCTGTCCATACTAAACTTCCCCTGGCACAACTTGAGGCCTTTTCCTCTTGCCCTGTCACTTGTTACTTTGGAGAAGAGACTGACCCCCACCTTATTACAATCTTCTTTCAAGTTGTTGTAGAGAGCAAGATGGCCTCACCACAGCCTCCTTTTCTCCAAGCTGAACAAACACAGTTCTCTCAGTCACTCCTTGTAAGACTTGTGCTCTAGACCCTTTACCAGCTTTGTTGCTCTTCTTTGGATCCTCTCCAGCACCTCGATGTCCTTCTCATAGCGAGGGGCCCAAAGCTGAACACAGTGTTTGAGGTGCAACCTCATCAGTGGCAAGCACAGGAGGAAAATCACTACCCTGGTACTGTTAGACTGAAAAATTCATTCCATTTCAACTAAAAGTCCATTTTTACATGAGATAGCTTCATGATTTCCAAGAGGTTTTCAGGAGAGCTCCAAGTCCCATTGCCAGAGAGCACCTCGAAGATGCTGCAACCTGGCCACCGCCGCAGCCGCTCTGGCACATTCCCGTAACCGCTCTCATGATGTGCTGATCAGCACTAGCCCAGAGAGCCGATGGAACGTGTTTCCAGCAATGCTTTCCATTGCTACCCTGCTAAACAACATCTGCTATAAATAAGCATGTTTCATCAATAATACATAGAGAATGTATGCAGCGTGGGTTGTAAACCAGATGTATATATTGAACCATTCAATGGTTTTCATGAAGAACAAATGCATTCAAGTAGCACTGAAGCCGTAATCACGCATTCAGTAAAAACCACCATAAGTAGTTTTGTGACTTGGGAACATTTTAATTTTTCTCCCTTTAAGATTGGTAGCTGTCCCTGTTTTCTGTAATTTTTATTGTTTTTCAATTTAGTATTCTCTTTGCTTGCCAATGAAAGGATGCTTGATCACTTCTTCTAAAAGCCACCGATAAGAAAATTAAATCCCTTTGGCATCACTGCACAGGGTAGTTGCATAACAAGCCAAGTATATATAGAAATTGCATTCCAAGTGTTTACATAAGAGCTCAGAATAACACAGATGTAAAAAAAAAAATCCAACTCAATTTACAAACCAGCCCTGCAGTGCTTTTGTGTCTGATAACTTGGAGCAAGCGAATCAGCTTACTAGCAGCAGACAGTTAGTATTATTCTCGCACTATTTACATAACTGTGAAAGGAAGATTAAAAATTGAACAGGCAAATGTGTAAAGAAAATACTTTCTCTTGATAGAAAAGCTGGCCCAGAAGCTGATGCTTTGAAATGCTGCACACTGTCCAAAATGTCTTCTAGTTTCTTATATTGATACAGACCAACATATACGCTTAGATCAGACTTGCACAGACATTTTCTCAACAGTCTCAGCTTAATGCTTGTAACACAGAACAGGAAAACACAACTTTGTTCTACAAACCTTCAAGTAACTACAGCCCCAAAAGTAACTAGAAAGGCATGAAATCCAGGCTTCCAGTAATGTAAAGCTTCTTTCATTCATTATTCTAAAAATCAGAAGTGCAGAGTGTGAAGGCACACTAAGCAACAGCATAATAGGCAGAGGGTGTTATTGGGGATAAAGTTATATTGGTTCAAGTCCATCCTGTATATTACAGTCTGAAAGCAGGTGAATTTGTAAACAGGTACACAAACTGGAAAGCTCTGCTGAACAGGTCACCAACATCAAAAGCCAAATCAACTAATGGCACTGAATATGTCAATTCAGTTCCTTGCCCAAAACATCTGCAAATAGGGGGTTTTTTAATGCATAGATAGATACATAAAGACATATCATGAAAGTAGAAATAAACACTTGTTTAAGCACCCAAAGTAATGTTAGATACTCCACAAACAGTTACAGTATTGACTACAAATTATTTTTCCATGAGATGCTGCTGTTCTCTCAAAATGGTTTGGCAATAAATGCTTCAGCAGAAGGTACTCAGAAAGGTCAGTTCACAGGTTGCTCAGAGGAGACCAGCAATTTATCTATTTCCACCAGGACTGTTTGCTTTGCTGAAGCAGATTTCATTCTGTGATTCTGTGTGGTTTTAAGGGAGGGGATATTCTCACAGCAAGATAACAAACCCACATTTTCCATCTAGATCACTGTTGTAAATAATCCACAAACTAAACTCAAATGAGAGCTTTCCTACTGAAATTCTTTCTAATTTTTGTTCTGATCCCAACTGAGCAAGAAAACACCACAATTAGAAGAACAGGGCTGTGTAACAGCAGGAGTGGGAGGATGGGCTGCAGGCATCCTATACCACCTTTGGAAGCAGAAAGCTGTTGTTGCTCACCTGCCTTTTTGCTGAGTATTATCTTTGTGCCAGAGTGAGCAACAGTGAGGACTGACAATGCTGTGATGTTCTTCTATATGAATTTATATACCAAAGCCCACAGCATGTCAGAGTTTTCCAGCCCCAACTTCCCATCTCAAGTTCTGAAGACTGAGCAGCATAATCATATATCTCCAAAATGGTCCTATAATCTCCCCCAAAATTACTACATCTACTTAAAACTTCCATGCTGATCACCCAATGCCTTTTTCCCTTAAAATAAAAAACAGCAATTTTGCAAGATATTATTACTTTGTCCTAAAGAAATATTTTGTGAAAGAAGAGGGGAAAAACAAATTGAAGAAGGTGAGTAAAACATTGTTAACCTCCTCCCCTCACCCTGACAATTCCAAATCAGCTTTCTCATCCTCCAACCCAGAGCAATTCAGAATCAGATCCCTACACAGATAACACATTCATTTTTAGGTATGTGTCTCCTCACACTGCCCTCCTCAGAGGTCCTGCAGAGGGTATTCAGCAGGCAGTGTTCTGCTCAGGCAAACTTTTCCTAGCCTAAGGTAAAAAGCTACTGGGGGTTAAATGACTGAACCACACCAGGAAAGACAAGAGAAACTCCAGCTTTGGGAGCAGAGAAGAGTAATCACTGAGATCAGAGCATGAGGAACAGCAGCAAGCACAGTGCTGCAGGGAGTTACAAAATGCTGTCCTTAATATTTGCATTCAGAAGCTAGTCAGATAGGACTGTTTTAGGCACAACCTCATTTCCTAACTATAAAACCAGTGTAAGAAAAACCTGCAGGAAGTCCAAAGGAAACTACAGACCATTTGGAAACACAAAAACATCATGCTGGATGGCCCCAGTATAATTTGTTATTAATGGGTAGAATAAGTTTATTGTTTTGTGTAGAAGCACATGTAAGAATGACAGAATGCAAGACCCCATGGACCTAGCTCCAGAAGTTTCCAGTGCATCCAGCAATGCACTCTGATCAGTACCTTCTCAAATCTGGAGGCAGTGGTTCTCTCCCCAACTCTTTATTAATACAGCTTCAAGTATGGTAAGTGTGTTTCCTGCTTCTGAGATACCATGCATACAAAATGCTAGAAACTAGAAGGCAAATAATCAAGATAAAATAATTTGAAATGTTGAACTAATCTAAGAATGTAATTACACCAATGGCACCAGCATTGTGCCCCTAATCACACAACACTGAGACAACCTTCCTGCCACCTTAGTGTGAAAGTTCAAGCAGGACCATCTCTGGGGAGCTGAAATGCCCTCAGCTATGAGGGTAGGTTAAAAGGTTTCAACTCAGAAGTGTTAGAAGAGTTAAAATACTAGATTTGAGTTTTCTTTATATTCAAGAGAGAAAAAAGTCTTGGTCACAGTGTTATGAGAATTGTTTTAAAGCATAAGTGATATGCATAGGAATGAAATTAAATTTCTATTGTCAAAATTCTCCTATCACTTGAAATATAAGTCAGTTGAATCTCTGACTTGAGAAGATCCTCTCTCCTCCAAAGCAGTAATCCTCCCAAGGGCCACTGTGCTGTCGCTTATTCCTTGTACCACACCAGGCATGTGTGCATCTCCAGAAGCTTTCCAGAACAGATGAGGACTGGTTCAGGGACAGGGCTCTCCCTATGCTTTCATTTTTCTGATCTCTCCCTCTGCAGCATCTGGATCCAAACTATGGTCTAAAATAGAATTTAATTTATTTCCTTCTGGACAGTAATGGAACAAATGGGCCCGTGGAGATCAGTTCAGTCTTCTATTACTGTACATGCATTAAACATTAAACCAGCTACACTACTTCTCCTAGCAGAGGTATTAAAAATGCACAGATCATTTCCAATTTGAATTACATAATTACCCATAATGCTTTCAGAGGTTTTTATTTTTTGAGATGTCACCATGTCATTTCCCCAAGCAACTTCTTAAACCTCTTCCTCCTCCATTCTGTCTGACTGCTTCTTACTAGGTACAAATTCCTCACAAAAATTCCACTGCCCCAGGTTTTCCCCAAACAGGACAAGTCAAAAGCACTCTGGGCATAGCTAGCCTTGTCTCAGCACTACAACAAGCTTCATGGGGACAACAGAGAAGTTTGCCACAGCCTTAGCATTGGCCCCAACCCCTGATTCCATCCTGTAGCCACTGCCCTGGTTTGTTCTGGGTATTGGTAGCGCACATCTGCAGCCCAAGGCTTCAGCCTCATGGTAGTTCCACAATGGGTAACAAAAGCCCACATCTCAGGTGGTGCTCCCAGCAAGATTCATATCTGTTTCCATGACAGAAGGCTGCTTTCCAACAACAGGATCTCATCCATAGGAACAGTGATCTGCTCAAGTTGTAGTACCTGGCTGCTGCAAGAAACTTGTTCTTGTGCCCTGGCCCTAGAGTCCATCAGCACTGCCAGGGTTAGAACCACAGACAAGGAATACCAGAAGCAGGCTGACTTAAGGGTGTGTACAAAGGGGAAAAAAAAAAAAAAATCAAAATAAGGAGGCTGTAAGAGGACATCTACCTCTTACTCTGGGATGTGTCCTCATACCCATGACCAAGCACAGCATTCCTACCAGCAGGCAAGGAGATAACCTCAAGCCCTTCTGCATATAGCAGAACAAGTGGGGCCTTATTTCTAATACCATTCCCCTGTGACAACACCTGCGTTTTCTGAGGGATGCAAGGGGGCACCCGATTCCATGGAACCTGTGGGAACTTCAGTCCTTGGGGATCTTGACCTTTTTGCAGCACTTGACTGATAGCAGCCTGTCAGTCCAGCCGTTATCAAAGGAAGGAAAAGGGAACATGCATACTTATAACTGCTCAAGAAAATCAGAGAAACCTTCCTCTCTTCCCCAGAATACAAGGTATGTACAGGATGAATAAGGTTTCTTCTCAGTCCAGCTTGGTTAGTTGTTACATCACCAGGGATGTAACTCCTAATGTGGCTTCTATGAGTCCTTGCTTTCTCCGTGAAGATTTCCATGAATATTTTCCAATAGTACCCAAATGGGTAACACCTATATCCTAAAAGGAGTTGTCTAAACCCACTTCACAGATTAAGGCTGGAAACTGCAGTGCAGCTATAGACCAAGAAAAATCCTCTTGTTTTCTGTACCTGAACCAGGAGCAAAAAGGAGAACCCAATCTACCTACTCTCTCAAAAGATGCCCTAACCCATAACATACTGAATTTGCCTATACAGATGTAACATGCCCAGCCAATTTGCTCACATTCCCATGAAATGACTCAGGTTGTTGTTTGGGGTTTTTTTCTGTTTTCTATTAAAGAGAAAATCATTGTTGTAGGAATCCTGCAGTCTGGCTGCTAAGCCCTTAGTATTTCCCTAGAGAAATGCAATCACTATCATCAATTGTGAATGGAGTCACAGCAGCTTTACATTGACCCTTTGTCATTTTATGCCTTTATGTTTTCCTCTTTCTTATGCAGTTTCTAATCCACGGCTTTATTTTGCCTTTCAAGCAAAACTTTATGCAACAGACTTACTGAAAAGCTGCTTTGGTAGCTCACTAAAATGTCAGCTGCTCCTCTTCCCAACATTTTGTTTGCATGTCCACAAAAGTTCTAATACATCTACAAGTCTTTTCTATAGAAGAGGCCTGGCAATCAGCAATTACTAGTGATGGGAAGTTGGACTAGATGATCTCTGTAGGTCCCTTCCAAACCCTAATATTCTGTGATAATTTTACTTCATACTTCCAATAAATTTTCCTACTACTAAATAATGCAAATCCAGCTTACAACAACAAATTAAACTGTAATAGCTACTGCAGCTTACTAAGGGTTTGCAATTTACTGGGATATTCTCTCCCTTTACAATTTTTTTTGTATGAGGACATCTATTTTCTGGATTACTTTGGAAAACACTTGATTTACAGCTCTGTAGCACAATGAATATATAAAATTACATTTGGGTTATTTAGGTATTGCATTAATGACTCATTTACTGAGGAACTATAAAGATCAGATTACCAATTACAGCCACACGTAATAACTGCAATAAACCCTAACACTTCAATGTCACATTTGATGACAAAAGAATGATGTGGATGAAAGATTTCAGAATACATCCAACTTCTGTTGTTTTCATATACAGTTGGTCTGACACACTCTCAGACAACTTCTCCACCTGGTCCACAAAGTCCCATGCATGGACTCCATCAGAACCTATTTGGTGTAACCTTATCTTAGGAGCAGACAGTATTCTACATACACCCTGCATATGAAGCCCCATCTTTGCTGGTGGGTGAGGTTTAGGAAGGGAAGTGAGATGAGCATGGCAATAAACAGGGAATTCAAGGAAGGGAAGGGCTGAAAAATAGCTTCTTCCCCAGTCTCTAGTCCACACTGCAGCCACCAGCAAGCTGTTGTCAGAGAAGAGCTGATGGCCCAGCTGATGTGGGATGTTTGCATCCACATGAGGAGGGCAGGGATAAAAGCTCTCTGTACTTCAAAATAAACTCTTGCCATTCTCTGGTGATCTACCTGCCATTGTGTCAGCAATTCCCATCAGACTACTTGATCAGGACAGAAGTCTCACCAGATTTGCCCAAGACCCAAACACCATGGGGCTCGTTTCCAAAGTCCCGATCAACAAGAGACAGGTGGAACCATCATCCTCCCCCTAATGCCCTCATCATGGGCACAAGAATTGATGCTGTTCAAAGGACATGGTCACCCACACCTGCAGCAAAGCCACACAAAGAGCATATAGAACCTGAGCAGAAGACCTGGGAAAGGAAGTTTGCCGAGTGGCATGGAGGGAGCACATCCTTACCCATCCCACCAGGAGATGGAGAGACAAGAGCAGAAGGCCAGTACTGTCACAAGCACTTCAGTCTGGGCAACATCATCCCATTGATGTGGCAACTGAAAACAGTGGTCCATGACCCCCATGAGGTGGTGCAGATTTCAGAGGGGGGAGCAAAGTGCTCTGTTCCTCTGTCATCTAGCTGTCTCCAAGCACTCTTTCCTTAGCAAAGTGGGCATCAGCTCCATTCCCCCAAACATGGATGCATGTGCTCAGACCTGCAGACCATCCTCATCTCAAGAACAAGGCTACTGCTGCTGCTGATCACACACAATTTGTCCTGAAGACTCTGTGTAATACTACAGGAGTGCAGAGAGGAAGAACGGGAGCATGCCTGATGGATGCTGTGCTATCAAGCGGGTAAGAAGGCACTAAGGATACAGAGCAGAATTTGGAGGTGAAGGGAAAGCAGCTCCAAAACAAAATACCTTTCCTATTTAAGGCAACAGAAATACCAGCCACATACCGTTTACAGCTTGTTAGTTTATATAGTTTTAATTCCAACGTGTTCTAACCTCAGATAGTTTAGCCATATACTCCCTGTTCACAAGATTAGTCGACTTGCTGATAAGCAGGGTTGGGATTTTTCAGATTTATTTTTTAAGTTTTTAAACTTTACCAATAATCCTTTGGAGGGTTTGAAGGCAATTTTGTTAAGATTTGTTTTTCCAGACTATTCGTGTACTGGTATTTTCACTGGGGAAGGGAGTTCATGATAGACTTACTCAAGGTTAGAGGTGAATCCCAGTCATCCAATGGGATGTGGACATACAGAAACATGCACCAAAACAGGGCATATGGCCCCTTGCTTCATGCAATGCTGCTGAGGCAGCAGCAAGTCTCAGACTACAGGCAGGTCTTTAGCTCATCTGCAGGTCTGAAGTTCCAGCAGAATTGCTTTTATGCTGCCATACTACAGTCATCTTCCCCTGAATATGACAATGACAGCACCTCTCTCTCCAAGCAGCTTTCCCAGCCACGAAGCAGAGGAATACACCAGCAGTCTGATGTCCACCAAGGCACCAACTCAACCCTACCTGCTCCATGTCACACAAAATTGGGTTTAGGGTCACACCAGGCAGCCCCTGTGCTCCAGGAGCACTGAAGGAATTACCATGACCAGCCTGCTTCAGAGCCTTTCAGGGACCTTGTAGGGATAACAGCAAGTCTTGGGAAAGCCCAGCTGCCTCCCCTTCACCAAAACACTGCTCTACAGCAACACAACTCTTATGGCTGGCAGCCCCTCGCCCTTCCACTTGTACATTGCTCAGCTAGGACTGGGAAGAGTATTTTCAGTACGTGGTCCTCAGTTTTATTTCGCTTCTGAGCTTTTGTAGCAGCAGATAAATTATCCATTAATAAAACACAACTTACAGGCATAGACAAACATTTATCTTCTTTCAAGAGCAGGATTTTATTGACTGATTGTATCTACAGAAGTGGAATGAAAGCACAAACATCATAAATCCCTCGTGAAGAGGGATAGTTTGTAGAACCAGGTGAAAAGGCAACTTCAAGAAGATAACATGCAGAATTAAAGTCAGGAAATAAAAAAAGAATGTTCTCTAAAAAGCAAAAACCAGATTGTAACCAGTGAACTTCAATAATTTTCAGATCCTGATATAATATCAACAGTTGTCAAATTGGTCATTGCTTTTCAAGGCAGTGACAGAAAGCTTGAGCTGTGCCACACAACAAGCTCCAGAGTGCAAAATATATTTGTCCTGACTTAATGATGGACTCAGCCCTCTTAAACAAGCAATTCCATGAACAAAAATGTTTTTAATTAATTGTTCCAGAATAAATGCATCCTAATTCCCAGTGTCTTTCCACCACCCTCTTTGCAGATCCTTCTCTATCAGGTGAGCTGATTGTCTTTGCACTGTATGAACTCACTGCTCCATATTCCCTTCTATACCCAAGAATCTGATTTTTGCAATATTTAAAGGCATTTCACATGCAAAAAATGCCCTAACCCATCACACCCAGAAAAAGCTGGGCTGGAGACCTCAGAGTAGCTGCCAGAGAGGGGACAGTCTGCTGTAGCAGCCTTCTGTCCTTGCACAGCCATGAAGAAAAGAGTCTGTTCCCCACTCAAGAGCGTCCCATACATACCCTCCTCACCCTGGCAGAGTCACTCCTGCTCTGAGCTCCTCAACCTTGGGGGCCTCTGCCTGACCCTAGGACATCCAGTGGGGTGTCCTCCCTCTCCTCTCCGCTGCCAGAAACCTTTCCAGCAGGAGTGTTTCTTTTCCATACAGCCTGGTAATAAATCCAGGCAGACCAGGCATGAGCAGGAGGGTACTGGGGTTTCATAACTTAAACATTACATCCTGGCATTCTGCAGAAGTGAAGTAAACAGACATAAAACAAGTGGTCACAAAAATTTCAACACCTTTTCCAAAACATGAGTCCCAGAGACAACAGAGACTACCAAGAATCAAACAGAATGCAAAGCACTTGATGCTTGTGTAAGAGATAGCAGAAGAATACCTCTTCCTCACAGGCAAGGGCTGAAATGCTGTGAGGAGCAAAGCTTCAGAGGCAGCATTGCTGCAGGTCTGCCTGTCAAGCCAAAGGCTGGGTGGTTGCTGCTGAGCAGCTTCTAAGGAGGTCCAGGGTCTGCTAGAGACATCTCCCCCCTTTCTCCCCTAATGGACATAAGCATTGGTTAAATTAGGTGTGGCGTGGCCTAAAATACTTCATCTGCTGTGTTTCTTTTCTGGTAGGTACAGCTGGTCCTGAGTGACCATTGGCATTGTCATGTCACAAGGCTGATGAGGAGAATCCAGAACCTCCTGGCAGGAAGCGAGCCCCAGCTGAGCAGAGGGCTGGGAACAGTGTTGATTTCATCTGGATTCTCCTGTGCCACACAAACCAGGGCATCTTGCATGGTCTGAGGTTGCCATGGAAACAGTGGCCCTATATAGGTCATCTCAGGACTCCTGCTATGGCTTGAGATGCTGGAGGTGACTTATGCCTGCTGCAGTTCCTTGTCATTACACAGGCTGCAAACGTTGGTCACAAAGTAGTCAGAGTCATAACAACAAGAGATCAGGAATTCTTAAATAACAATTAGCTGCCAGCTAAGCAACCTTTAGCTCCTTTTAACAAAAATCTCTTGCAAGGGATGCAGACCACACATAGCAAGTGTTTTGATAAAAAAAACAAAACACAAAACCAAAAAACCAAACCACAACCAACAAAAAACTCACCACAAAAAAAGAACAAAACAGTAAAGATCCTGGTATCCCATTTGAGTCCTCAGAACCAAACTCCAGTAGCAGATTTTAAGGATGGCAACCTGAGGCAGCTCTCAGGTACTCTCTCTGCTGTGGTCTGCAGCTTATTATAATTAATCTGGAAATACTTCTCTAAACAAAAAACTCAGATGTGTCACTGATAACAGCCTGTTCAAGCAGTCAAAATTCTGCAAATACATCACATCTCTTCTCTGCCTTCTGTCCTTGCCATGCCAGCTTCTGAAATGCAGGTCACAGTCATTTACTAATGCTCCACACTGCACAGTTCCATGGGGCTGCCTATAAATGTCAGAAACCAGCTCTCTGTGCACAGTCTTCATGTCCCACTGGAAATAGGGAAGGATCAAGGGCAATGGTATAGGATACAAGAGAGCCCACGAGAGCAGACAGCGTTCCACTGCCCAACTCATCCCCACCAGGGGGGCACAGTCACCTGAGGAGATCCCAGCACCAACGGCAAAGCCCTGAAGTGGCCTCAAGAAAATGACTCCCAAACAGAAAAACATAGAGCACACCCATAAAATGTAGAAGTGCAACAAAGAAAAAAAAATCAGAATAAAAATAATCAAATTGTACTTCCTATAAAGTGAGAAAAAAGAACAAGATGATTTCTCTTTTTTTAAATACCTAAGAGGGGCTCACACACTGCAGTGTCCTTTAGGTAAGGGAACAGCTGAGAGCTGTTACACCAAAGTATCTGTAAACAATGCAATGCATCTCCAGATCTGTAGTTAATTTGCCAAAAAAAAAAGTTACCACTAGGATGGACATTATGTTACTGTAAATATAGTAATGATATAATAAGTTTAGTATTAGTTGTATCTTTATATAATATACATTTATAGGTCTTTTTATGTGATATGCCCCAATCTTCCACACTCATTCTGAAAGTGCACTTTGCAGAGACAGAAATAGTTCTTCATAGTCTAAACACGTGTAATTTCTCATCAGATCAAAGCACCTTGCTGTCCCCTGCTGCTCCCAAACTGTGAAGTGCTGATGAATGGAAGGAGTCTATTTGGCAGTGATGCTAACGAGCCCAACCTCCAGCCTGCTGTCTGCCAGGAGAGCACAGGGGACATGGGCAGCTTCCCCAACTTACTCACTGCAACAGCCAGGAAAATAAACTTATCCATGCCCACACCTCTGTCCTGCTTGATGCCCAGCCTGCAATAACAAAATCATGGTCATAAAAACAGCTCCTTTTACTATCATGCTCTCCCCATGGATGGGATGTTTGGTTTCTCTTCAGGAGATATATACCAGATGCCATTTCCTACTCATTAAACTGGGATCTAAATCAAGCCCTGCAAAAATGCTGGCAGATCACTTCCAATCCATTTCAGCAATTAAAAGTCTAAGGGAAGCAAAAACCTATCTCTGTAGGTACCTGGAAAACAGAGCCTTACTGAGCCAGGCAGCCTCAGTTCTGAACTGTGCAAAAGATAATACTGAAACTGTTGAAAACAATGCTTCAGTGTTGTGCCCAGTACAACAGAAGGGTAGGTCTGGCCACGGACTCCTGGAGAGCACAGAATCTCTGGCACAAAGTGTCTGTTTCACAGATGCCTCTCATTTCCTCAAGGGAAAGCAGGGCAGAAATTGGTATCCATCTACCACCCCAGACATATGAAAGTCCATTTCCCTTTCCAGGGTTTCTCACCTCTTATTCCTACATGTAACAGGGACACTGGCAAAGTGGCAGAAGACCCAAACCAGTGATGGCTATGGTGAGGTGTCAGGGCACATCTCAGTTCAGGGAATTTCCACCTCTGTGAAGAGGGCTGCTCAGAGCTCTGCCGGGGGGGATACCAAAGGTACAAGGCCAACACCCAGCCACACCTCCCCACTGGACCATGATTCTATAGAACCATAGTATTGTTTAGGTCGGAACAGACCTTTAAGATCAAGTCTAACTGTTAACCCAGCACTGCCAAGTCCACCAATAAACCACGTAATCCCTCAGTGCCACATCTAGACATCTTTTAAATCCCTCTAGAAGAAATGACTCCAACACCTCCCTCAGCAGCCTGTTCCAGGGCTTAATATTCCCTTTTGGGTAAGAATTTTTTCCTCACATCCAACCTAAACCTCCCCTGGCACAACCTGAGGCTGTTTCATCTTGTCCTATTGCTTGTTACCTGAGAAAAGAGACCAACTCTCACCTCACTACAACCTCCTTTCAGGTAGTTGTAGAGAGCAGGAAGGTCCCCCCATAGCCTCCTTTTCTCCAAGCTAAACAACACGAGTTCCCTCAGCTGCTTCTCATAAGACTGGTGCTCTAGACCCTTCACCAACTTCAGTCTTCTTTGGATATGCTCCAGCTCCTCAGTGTCCTTCTTGTAGTGAGGGGCTCAAAACTGAACACAGACCCACAAGGACAAAAGCCATGGTGACCCTCTTTGAAGCTTCAAGAGACTTAACAGGTTGCTGGTGGCATAGGCAGCCTGCTGTGGCTGTAGTTTTATGATAATGTGAGCTTGGCAGACCAGCTTACATGTTTCACATTTTTCCACCACCTTCAATGTAATCAAACTTTGAGAGATGTCAAAACCTGCTTTTATGCAAGTTTATGCATGGAGAACATCTCAAAGTGGTTTCTAATAAAACCTGTGAGAAGTCAGACACAGACACAGTCATCTCTGTGTTTGTGCACAATGTCAATGAGAGACACAGGTCCATGCTCTGACCACGGCAGCATTTAGCTTACTTGCATTAGTAGATAAATTTTGCTTAGCTTGTTAATAGAATAAAAGCCTCCTGTTAGCCTTTTCCAAGATAAGCTTACAACAGGGGGAGGAAGGAAAGAAATGAGATGGAAACATGGCTGTGGCTGCAGAAAACATTTAAACCTGTACATCTCATTAGCGCTTCAAAGGGTGGAAGAGTTTTACTGCTAGAAATGTGGCCTTCAGCATGCCAGTCTAGATTGCTTATTGCAGGTGTTTCAGGGTTTGAATTGGCAAAACCAGATCTCAAATATCCAACTGCAGAGCAGCTAAATGTAGAATAGTCCTGGAAAACCCGGAGTAAGAAGACAGAGATGCTGAAGGGTTTGCCATACAAGAACAAACGCAGGGACGGGTAGTGGGGAGAAGGCTGGGACAGATCCCACTATTTCGACATCTGCTCTGCAGAGGTAGAGCTGAGGATTGTAAACTGGGACTTGTGCTGTGCAGCAGGTGCCAGCAGACCTTGGTCCTGTGTTTTATGGAAACACCTCTTTAATCTTGGAAAATCAGGACACACAAATTCCCAGAGAGACAAGTAAAGATTCCTGTGATAAAAGCAGTCCTGTGACATCCATCCCCCAGTCCTTGTTCTCTACTGCTTTTCTCCAGTGCCTCCACCAGCAGAAGGAAATTTCTACTTAACCTCTCAGTATTCTTCCACAGCTTTTTCAGATGTTGAGGAGAAAAGGGAAACTACATGTAAGTCCAAATGATTAGAAACATTCATTGATTTCTCAGTTGCATTAGCATGAGGATCAGCTCACTCCTGTTCTTAACTGGACGTTCTCCATTCAACTTCTACTTTTAAGATCAAAGCAAACACCACCTCAACTTCCAGTAGAGACAGCTCAAGATAAATCTGCTGCCACTATAGCACTGCTGTATGCGATTTTTGTCTGCTGCTGCCCTGTGGACCCTCTCTCTTCCAGCATCCCTTTTAATGTACACACCTTCATTTCTCTGCTGGCATGCAGAAATTCACAAATGCTACAGAAGACACACTTCTTCATGGTTTCTGTCAGAGGCAGGACCCCAGCTCTACTATCTCTAGTGCTCAGTGTGGTGGGAGCTTCCCAAACCCTCCCTGGGATATGCTAAGACCACAACTGTGGCCTCCCATAAAAAAACCCAACCAAACAAACCAAAGCAAAACCAAAAACCAATCAACAAAACAAAAAAATAAACCCAAACAGCACCACAAAACCCCCTCCCTAAACCACAGAGATGCTGCCAAAATTAAAGCCCAAAAGGCATAAGAGCCACTATTAACTTAAACAAGCTAGATTTTTATCCTGTCAACATGCTCCTCTCAGTTATTGTGATGAAACAGCACAGCTTTGCCATGCAGGATTTTGGTAGAATTTAGGGAGAAAGAATAATTGGCACAAGCACACAACCCTATTACAGCCACCAGTTGCACTACCACTGTGAAAAAACCCCACACAATCATCAAGCATTAAAATAGGTTTAAGCTTACAAAGCTGGCTTGAAAATCCAAATGTCTGGGTTTTTATCTCAGAAGGATGAATTAGCAAATGATCAAGGACAGTCCTCACCAGTTAATTTTTCCTGCCAGCCAAATTAACATGTTGAACAAACATGGGACAAAAGAGAGCAGAAAGGACTTACCAAACCGAGAAGAGCATTGCATAGGCAGGACTGATGCTGGACACCCCAGACAGACAGTCCCACTCCCACAGGTTTCCCAATAAAAGGGCAAGAGCCACCATGCCATCCTCCTAGCACTCCCCTACTTATAGGCACACTCTTAATACCAACATCCTCCTGCCCTGAACTTGAGATCCCTTACACCACTCCAATCCCTAACCTTAAAAACCCTCTCATTCTCCATATAAATCTTCTCACCAGATTGGCCAGCCCCTTAGTCACCTCACTTCTGCTCTCCTTGGCCAGGTGGATGCCATCTCTCCCACCTTTGTGGTGGTAAAAGGCCAATCACTATCATTAGCCCCAGCTGCACAAGCAGGCTCTGACCCATAAACCCCACCTGCTCCTTCTCCAGCCCTTTCTCTTGCTGGCAAGAGCAAGGAGAAAGCCACCTAGGCCCCTGGACATCTCACTGGGGCCATGAAGTCCTGCTTGACCTTTCTGGGTCTCCCCATTGCATTTCCTGCACAGTCACCTTTCCCTACACCAGGCAAAAGGGAGCAGCTCAAAAGCATCAGCCTGAGGATGACAGCAGTGATAGGAGATAGTGGAGGACTGAAGATCTGTTTTCTGACCATGGGGTGCACAGGGAAGGAAGCACGTTCAGCTGCAGGCTGACCAGCTGCTGCAACCACAGCTAGACAGGCCAGATGGGGCTGGAGCAGTGGTAACTGTCTAGTCAACAGTAGCTTTGTTTAAGGCTGGACTCATAGCTTTGGTAGTTATTGTTACTTATTGGCAAGCTTTCACTTTTTTTTGTCAAAAATGACCATTCTTCATGGTGGGTGAGGTCACCACCAAGACTGAGCCCTGGGGTAGTGACCCCTGCTCTCCCCCCCAGCAAGGGAACCAGCCCACACAAGCAGGCAGAAAGGCTCCTTCCTCACCAGGAACCTAGGGATGGGAAAGCTGAAGCTCAACCTTTTTCCCCCCATGAAATACAAAAACCACTAAGAAGCCTGCTAGCACTGCTTCTGTTTTACTTCCCCACAGGTTATTTACTACAAAATATGCTGCCAAACATTAGAACACAGACTGTGGTACTAACTTCTACAGAATTATATTCCAGGGGCTAGTTTCAGCATATTTAACTTTTATTATTGTCCCTCCTGAACAGGTTCCTGGGATAAAAGCTTACTTGGTTAGGAAGCTGAATAGGTTGCAGTCAATAGGGTTTACTGGTTTCAACTATATGATCAATAAGTATTTTGCAGAATTACTGTGAAAAAAATCAATCAGGAATGGTTAGAGGCATGTCCCTCATCACATAAAGCAGATCTGCTGTCTAGGCATGTTAGTATCTGTGAGAGTTTGTAGCAGCCTTAGAGCAATGGGGCTTGTGCTAAAATCAAAGCTACCACCTAGTTGTTCTGGTTCTCAGACCTTTTAATTGTAGGAAATCAACAGAGTATTAAAGGGAATCAACACCAACATGGTGCTTTGGTTTTTTTTTTTTCCCCCCAACAAAACCCATCTCCAGTCACTAGTAGTAAAACTCTCCAAATACATTTATTTATCACCAATGAAAATACTGTACAGTACTCAAGAAAAGGGGAGGGGAAAGGCAATGTATTAAGACTGGCTTTCATCAATGTCTTTGTCTGGATCCATCTCCGCAGCTTCACTCTCCTGTTGCTGTTTCTTCCAGAGTTTAGCCATAGCAAGCAGTTTGAGGTTAGGCTGATTGGCAGTATCTTCTGGGAAAATATAATCATAGTATTCCTCCCAGCCAGCATCAGACTAGGGAAAAAAAATACCACAAAGTAAGTTTAATTTGCATGTTCATGCTGGCTATTAGAAAGTGATCCTAATAAGCGTAACTGAGAGAGAACTAAACCTGCTGGGTTTAGACCATCCATAGGAGCTGAAACCAATGTGCTGAACAGGTGCATGGCAGTATTACTGCACACAGATTTGATCAACAGCCTAGCTATTGTCTCCCAAAGTGAATTAAAATAAACACTATCTGCACAGTGCTACTTAAAGTTTGTCTATGGAAGGAGTTCAAAGCAAAGGCAGCTCAAGCATTTGGTAGGAGTATTTTTCCCTGAATCAACTGCCCAGTTAGCCTGCTGAAGAGCAAGGACTTCAGCAGCATGTGTTTCATGTCCACGCTTTGCTTCAACTACTGCAGTAAAACTGGCATGCAGTTAACAGCACCCATCACAGCTGAGCTTGTGCACCAGACCCTAGCATAAAGCCACCACAGATTCAAAGTGACAACTTGGGTAATTTTTCCCCTTACCCCATCTTCAGCCTGCAATTTTCTTCTCTTCTTTATTTTTTCAGGCATAAGTTTATCTATCCTCTCTTTACTGGTATCAGTTCCAAACTCTTCTTCAAAGTTTCTCCAGGATTCCAGCAGCATGACTCTCTCCTCCTTCTCCTCACAGTTTCGCATTGCCTTATTAGCCTCTTCGTAAATCTGCCGGCATCTTGACAAACTCTCCTCCCTTCCTGCAGACAGCTCGAACTGGGCAAAGCTGATCCATACCTGTGGCAAAAGCAAAACAAAACCAGGCTGAAACCTCCATTCTGAAGTCTGTTAGCCAAGTGATAGTTTAAAAAACACCAAAGCAGCAAAAAAAGCAAATGTCAATGCAAGTTTAAAGTACATTTTCGTGAGCAGATACCTAGCAAATTCATGTTTTATTTCACATGTGAGATTTGCTTCAGTTTGGCATGACAGAAGATTCCTGTAAACTATGCAGACCAATTTCTTGCAGTTCTTCTGAGTCATGACAAATCTGTCTGAATTTAGTCAAATGACAGCACCAAACTACACTGGAAAAAATCACGATTATTTTTTTGTTGCAATCTTTTTCCAACTATAATTCCAAAGCTACTCAACTCAGCAGGAACAGGGCTGCTTGGAAACCTTCTGCAAAGCCTTCTTTCATGTAAGATATGCCTGTTGTTATAGGTGCACTTTTCAGGCATGGGACTGAACTTTGGTTCACTGTTGATTTGAAAAAAACAGGTAACCCAAGCAGTCAAGGCTCTCTATTCACAGAATCACAGAATGTTAGGAGTTGGAAGGGACCTCAAAAGATCATCTAGTCCAAGCCCCCTGCCACAGCAGGATTCCCTAGACCAGGTCACAGAGAAACACCTCCAGACAGGTTTTGAATCTCTCCATAGAAGGAGATTCCACAGCTTCTCTGGGCAGTCTGAGCAGACAGAACCTCCTATGCTTTAGCTTACAGCCATTGCCCCTTGTCCTGTCACTGGGCTTCACTGAGAAGAGCCTGACCCCATCCTCCTGACATGCACCCTTCGCAAATTTAAAAGCATAGATGAGGTCAGCCCTTAGTCTCCTCTTCTCCAAGCTAAAGAGACCCAGCTCCCTCAGCCTTTCCTCATCAGGAAGATGTTCCAGCCCCTTCATCATCTTGGTGGCTCTGCACTGGACTCTTTCAAGCAGTTCCCTATCCTTAAACTGAGGGGCCCAGAACTGGACACCATATTCCAGATGCAGCCTCACCAGGGTAGAGCAAAGGGGGAGAAGAACCTCTCTTGACCTACTAACCACACCCCTTCTAATACACCCCAGAATCCCATTGGCCCTCCTGGCCACAAGAGCACACTGCTGGTTCACAGTCATCCTTCCATCTACCAGGACCTCCAGATCCCTTTCCCCTTCACTGCTCTCCAACAGCTCAGTCCCCAGCCCATACTGATCCATGGGGTTGGTCTTTCTTTTTTGTCAAGTGCAAAACTCAACACTTGGCTTTACTGAATTTCATTCAATGTCTCCCTGCCCAACTCTCCAGCCTGTCTAAGTCTCTCTGAATGGCAGCACAACCCTCCGGTGTGTCAGCCACTCCACCCAGTTTCGTGTCACCAGCAAACTTGCTGAGAGCACACTCTGTTCCCTCAGCCAGGTTGTTAATGAATAGATTGAAAAGTACTGGTCCCAGTACCGACCCCTGAGGGACTCCACTAGACACAGGCCTCCAACTAGACTCCATCCCATTAACCACAACTCTCTGACTTCTGTCCTTCAACCAGTTCACAATCCACCTCACTACCCAATCAGCCAGACCACACTTGCTCAGTTCAGTTGCAAGGATGCTGTGGGATACAGTGTCATACGCTTTACTGAAATCAAGATAAACCACATCCACTGCTCTACCATCTTCTATCCACCTGGTTATGTCCTCATAAAACACCAATGGATGGACCAGACTGCAAACCAGTTCTGGGTACCCAGACATACCTTCACATGCTGTGTCCGCTGAAGCAATCTGCGGTAAAGGTTTCTTGTTTTCTCATACTCCTCTTGCTCAATTTCAAAGTCAATGTAGGATTTCCACAGAACCTACAGAAGAGAAGCCTCATTATATTTATGGCATGCTGAGATAATGGAAAAAAGAAAAGGAGCATGGATAAATGTGAAATTTCTCTGAAAGAAGTTCCAGAGATCAGAGTATTAATTGCCCATATGAGCTAGGATTACGACTCAGCAACATCAAGTCTTGTGCACATAATCCATTTAGCTCACTCCTGTAAGCACGTTTCTCCCTCCATGTTTTATCATGGGTTTTATAGTCCTGCACATCCTGCCAAGAAACAGATGCTAAATTAATGAGACACAGGCTAAGCCACTACAGTAAGCAGTTCTGTTCAAGCTGGCAGATTATTTACATTTTAAATAGCCACACTGTGCAATAAATACCTTCAAATTGTGCCAGCTGTAAAGTTCACCTCCTCCCTTACCTCTGGCATGTCTAGCCGGGGCTGGCCAATGGCTAGCTCATATATTGCACGAGCTCTGTCGATATCCCCAAGAATGGTCTCCAGTTCAGCAAATTTAATCCAGGAGGTGCAGTTTTCTGGTGCAAACTCCAGGAATTTTTCATACAGCTTTCGGCAGCGATCAAACTCTCGCAGTTGTAACTCCAACTCAATATAACCTTTAAACAGTTTGTTTTTTGGACATTTACCTATGGATGTCCCCTGTGAAGTAAACAAACAAACAAACCAACCTCAGCGCTTAAAGGTCTTGCAAGGAAAAATTCCACTCTATTTTCTAAATATGTTTTCTCCAGTATTTGAACTAAAATTCATTTTTGAGCAGAATTTCTTTTTAAGACTTTGGTCAGGGCCAGTACAAAATTCAACCAATGTTTGCAAAATGAGTGTGCATCCATAAATATCAACAAAGAATCTGAAAACAGAAAACCTTCTAGCTTGTTACACTTTTACATGACATGGATTCCCCATCAAGTATGAGCTGAAACTCACCCTGGCTCATCAAAGGAGCACTTCATCTCACATCAAAACTGGGAGAGAATATAGTACCAGCCTGTACCAGTCTTCCAGAGAAGCAGTCCTCAAGTATCTCATAAAATTATATCAAGAGCAACTGCCTCCTGGACCACCAGCGCTACTCATCAACACAGAGAGAATTGCCCGTGCTCCCTGCCTGCTGCCTTACAGTAATGGATAGATAGACAGTAATGTTTTAAAAGAGTATTTTCTTTTAAAATTCTTCAGCATCTGAACAAAACTGTCTGTTCTAAGCCACAGTGCCAAGCTGAAAGGAAGCAGTTTCTGATTCTTAATTTAGGCATCTTTTAAAGCAAGAGTTAAGAATAGGCGTATCTGAGACAGACATGTAGTGAGCTTCACTTTGAGTCACTTCTGTAGGCAAGTATTATTTATTAAGCACTGCAGCCTCTGTTCCCTCAAGCTCATGGGAATTAAGTAATTTGAAATCAAATTGCCTGCACAACTTTCCTACACATTGATTATCTTGGTGATTATTAAAAATGGAGAAACAACCACTAGGTAATACCAGTTCTGACACCATTATGGCTCTCCAGCTCTACAAATGCCTTTTCTCCTTCAAGATATGCTCAGTTCTTCCCCACACAACTCCATTACTATTTTCTTAATCAGCATAGGCTTCAGCTGATCTCCTGTCTCCAAGTCCCAGCATCGCTCAGACTCTGGGAAAACAAAGAATCTGCACGCCATCTGCAGCCAGTGAAAGTAAGGCAGAGCACAGTGCTGTCTGCACACTGACGGGAGCTTCAGCATCAGGAGCTAGACCTTCTCTTCTGCACAGTGACAGTGTGGGACCCTCTCCTCAGGACAGGAGCAAAGATCCTTGCCAATAGGGAATCCTGCTGTGGCAGGGGGGTTGGACTAGATGATCTTTCGAGGTCCCTTCCAACTCCTAACATTCTGTGCTTCTGTGGAAGAGGTGGTTCAAAGTTAACTCCCTACAAAAGAAACTGTTTGCCAAATCTGTGTCCAGCCCAAAAAGGTACTGTGGCTGCAGCAGCAAAATCTAGTTTCCAAAATGAGAAAAAAGTGACCTACTGAAAAAACGGTCTGTCAAAGAAATTAAACAAGAGGGGAAAACACCAACAAAAGCAAAGTCTAAAAGGAACTTAAGAAACTTTTTATTTCTAGATGCACTAAAGAACCCTTTTCAGAATCTACTGTAACATTTACCCCTAAAAAGAGGCAGCCAGAAGCAGGGTGCTGACTGGTGACTGCAGTATTGTTGAGTGATGGTATAAGCCAGGCTAGAACAGCAACATGCTTTAGGACACAGTTGTCTTCTGCAGGGAGCCAATAACAGTCTCACAAGGGACTTAACTGCTCTGTTTTGTTTTTTTTCTAGTCATGGGCAGGAGTCCAGCTCAAGAGCCAAAGCTTTACTAGCACCTTGGGAGCAGTCAGTCCAGTGTCAGCTACAGAAGGATTCACCTTTATGCTCTTATCACTGCTGTGCCATGGGTTTGGTGGAAACCTCATCAGTTTCCACTTTAGAGTCAAAGCACCTCAACTGTTATTAGTTTTCTCTCAAAATTCCTAATGCCATCCCTGAGCACAGTCAGAATATCTGAACTGAAGGGAAAGGAGATTTTTCATTCCAAAAGCCTTTGCTGCCAAAATGTATTTCATTGTTCTCTGACATGCTGACATTCACATACTGAACTTGCACAGAAGCTCCCCAGCCTGCCTTAAGTCCCCATGATTGCTTCGATCAGCAACCTGATAACTGGGATTCAAACACACTATTTGGCAGGTCTTAATTTCTGAGAGTCAAACCCTCCTATTTATTTAAAATGCTTCTTAAAATGCCATTGTTAGTCCAAGTATCATTGAAACAAATCAGCAGCAGTTCAAAATTCCCAAGTGCACTAAGCCGATTTGGGTGCTCTTGCATTCAGACATGTTTTGTCAGCTGAAATGAGCAAACTGCATTCCTTTGTGCCTCTGGCTAATTCATCATATCAACCTACTCTTCTTTTTAAATCATACATGACAGTAAATACTGGTCCCTGCAGACTTCTTGGATGCTTTATTTGAGTGGATTAAAGCAGCTATTTATAAAGGCCAATTCAGGAGCGGTTAATGCCATTCCCTTGTTACTTCTAGTTAGCAAAGTCAATTAAGGAATTAACAAAAGCTTACCAAAGCTCTCCTGGCAAGGGGGAGATTTTTCTGGCGTATTTCAAACTGTGCATACAGCAGCCATATTTTGGCAAAAGTAAACTGCAAGAAAAAGAACAATCTGATGTTTAGGCAAGCTCAGTAAATAACACTGTACATGTTCTTTTATAAACAAATCACTCTTGTCTACACAAGGTGTTTCTATTACTGCAGCTTTTATACTTGATCTCAGTGTTTTCTTGCTGAAAAGGTGAGAGTGCACAGCCCAAAACATCTTCTCTAGAACAGGACCATATACTCAATCATGAATGAAAAGAGAAAAGGCCAGGACAGAAGTCTTCTTAAAGAAAGAAAATGGTTTGTTACCCAATCAATTGTCTGGCAGAATATTAGCTATCACTGAATCAATTAACAGCTGATCAGCTCTAAGTACAGATTAATCCTGATCTACACAGTTGATACTTATGATTACTCATGACATGATTAATGACAGACTAGAAAAGGAAGTACATCAACTAAGATTTCCTGGCATTCCTAGGCAATGCTGATAATGGTTTTTAAATTTTGGCTAATGTGGATATTTTAGTTAAAGCTCACTGGCAAAAAATACCCCAAAAATAAGCCTTGAAGATGGATTGTAATGGGGAATACACACCTGAAAGATGGTTTATCAAATGCACCTCCCTCAGCTGGGGCCGTGCAGACCTTTATGGCAGTTGCTATAAAAGGTGGTATCCCACCTAAAAATGTAACAACAGACAAGTCTGTGGGGGCTTCCAGGGACTAGGCTGAGAACAGCTCTAAAGAACCAGCCTGAAGAAGAAGCCAGGTAAGTGAAGACTATACAATAGCTCTTCTGTGCTAGTTAATAGCACTGGACTATCCTCTGGCTAGCTATTATTTCAGCTTCTTAGTGCATGTGTAGTAACTTAAAAATAGTAGAGAATCCATTGCATTGCATCTGTACAAAGAAATCTGACATCAGTGTAGGACTGATGATGCAAACTACAGCCATTTAACACCTCAGCTGGGGAAAAAAAAATAAACCCAAACCAAACAAACAAAACCCACAAAAACCAAACCAAAACACAAGAAACACCCCAACAACCTATCAGTTTTGAAAGATGGACAGTAGGAGAAACCAGAAAGACTATGAAGTCCTGAGCAAAGTCTTCATGAAGGTGCTGGTAGCTTATTTGGAGCTACTTACACAACCTGGGGGGGAGGGAGAAGAAAAATAAAGGCTCTTATTTTGGGAATTTTAATTCAAGACTTGGTACAAACTGCTAGAGGAGCCATACCTTCTTGTGGGGAATGAGCTCGATACATGCCTGATACACCTGTCTGGTTCGCTCTGCATCCTGTCAGGAGAAAGTGAAATACTTTGTCCACTGCTAAAATGACACTGTATCTTAAATTGTTCAATGATTGCACAACTACAGGACAGCATTTTTCATTCAAGTTGTTTAGCATCATATATACATATAATATAAATGTACTTATTTACTTAGTATGCACAATTCAAAGATGGTAACTTCTGAGAATTGCCAAGAGTCGCCTTTCTAAAACAGAATTCAACACTAAGAATTAAACAATAAAACCAGGAGTGTCCCTATTTTGGGGGTTAAAAAGTCTTTTTTCCTTCAACAGGCACTGAATAGGTATACTGGACTATGATTTTATGAAATGAAAAGTAGCTATAATGTTGCAGAAAAATACTTACACAGCTTCATAAGGCCACTACAGCAAGAATTTGACTGCTTCATGGAACAACTTCACAAACAGTGAAGCTATTTCATAAGTTCAGGTAACAGCCTGGAACAAGCAATTCAGATGGGGCTAGAAAGACCTACTTCTGCTCTTATTATCCAGCCTGTTTCTGGATGAATTGGGGTGAAACTTGAAATATAGTTTCCCCTATGCATGGGAGGGAAAAATGAAGGGGAAAAAATACCCCCATGTTTAAACAGCAAATCCTGCAGCTGCACATAAAATAAGACATAGTATGTTCAGTTCTCAGTTATCCTATTAAAATATCTATAGCTATTTAATAGAAGGAAAATACTTGAGAAGGAAACAAAAAACCCCTAAGTTCTTACTACTTGCCTTTGCCTCCAGCTCTTCATACAATGCATAGTTAATCCAAAGATAGATGTATCTTTTCCAGTGTCTTTTCTCTTGAATTGGGGGAACGTTGGCAATGGCTCTTTCATACACTTCTCGGACAGTCTCAGCATCTGTGTCACTTTCAACTAGCCTCAGGTAGTCAAACCATGCATCATAGTTATGTGGATTTGCCTTTTAGAAAGGGAAATGGGAAAGAAACTTCAAGAACTACAAATAACAGACCATGTTCTTCTAGTTACAGTTTTTTGTGTTATTTCTCCTTTAAGATTGACCACCAGAATATGAAAGAGCTGTCAAGTCTCAGGTATGCTTAAGCTTTTACATCAAAGTGCTTTTATTTATTACTAGTTTGCCTCCAAAGTGGAGGTAAATTCTGTATGTGAAGGCAAACAAACAGAACTGTGAGAAGGGATGAGAAAATGATGAAACAAATGTACAGTATTCAGTGAATAGCAGATAAGTGTGGCACACCCATTCCTTCACAAAAAGTTATTTACAGACAGGTGAGGTGTCCTGTAACAGCAACCGCATAACAGAAGTGAAGAAGATACAATCTAAACTGTACCAAACTCTGAATTAAATCAAAAACTTTGGCTCCACAATTTACATTAGAATGTAGAAACAAAACAGTAGTGAATGCAAGTATCATTCTCTGCCCTGTGCCTGGAATTCTCCCTCCAAAAGAAACAGTGTTCTTTTGCTATTTTCTTGGACTGATTATCATGGGGAACACAAGACTTGTCAGCCTTCATATCATGAGACACTTGTACTTTAAGCAGCAGCTGGATGCATGATGAGCCCAGAAGATATCTGTAATACATACCTTCACCTCCTCTTCATACTGGAATCTCCTCTTGCTGACAATGATGTCTTCAATTCCCCTTCTGTCTCCAAACTTTTTCTCAAAGATGGTATAGTTCTTGAAGAGATTCTGGGCATCTTGTTTGGGAATTCTATCCAAGGCATACTTGTAGATCACCCTTACTCTTTCAAACTGAAAATATTAAGTATCATTTGAGTAATATTTACAAAGCAGCTTCTGTCCTCCCCCATCATTTCTCCATAAGCTTTTGGTAATATTTAATAAAACACAGAATCTTAGAATATCTCAATGTAAGTGATTGTTTTAGGACAGGATTAACAGATCTCCCTGAGGAGTAAACTTTGAAAAAAAAAAATCATTAAAATCCTGCAAACACCAAATCCCAGTATCTCTTATTCATTTACAGACTTGGAATACTTAATATATTTTTAAGAGGTTGTGGGTTTGGATTCAGAGAATATTTTCCATTCTTTAACAGCCTGGGCTCTTTAAAGAGCCCATCTGTGAAAAACACAGCTAATTCAGTTTTTAATCATGAAGGCCTACAACCTCTCAGAAACTTACAATTTGGAGGATATATATTTGATCTGATGACAGTGTTCTCAGGCGTGGCAGGTCTGGTGCCCACCTTTCTTAGAACATATTTCCTTGATGTTGCTAAAAGGCAAATAGAAGCTAAGCTAAAAATTGTCTCCTTCATTTGGAATACAGTAATTGTTTCAAAAGGTGCTGAAAAAAAGAGTATTGCAGTTAGCCTTGAGTTTGATACTCAAGAATAAACATAGCAGGAGTGGCTGGTATGAGTCTGATGCATTATCAAGGTGGACTTACTTCTTTCTGGTTCTCCTCAAATTTTGCAAAAGCCACATACAACTGCTCATCCATATGCTCTTCTCCAAAGAACTCCACTGCCCTCTCATATACTTTCCTTGCATGAGCAAAGTAACTGTGCTTCTCCTCAAAGCGGGCATACTTGATCCAGTTCTTCACATCAGGATGAACAATAACAAGTAGAGCTATGTTAAAGAAACAGTGGTGGTTCAACTGGTGATTCCAAACTGTATTTTTCCCCACCAACTACAGGGTCCTGGTCTATATAAAACATGGCATATGCAAGAAATGCAGTTGGAAGAAAACACAAAACAGCTGTAAGGAGACAAAGACTTTGTGCCTTACTGTCACTTAAAATTTAAAAAGGGATAAAAATCAAGCCAAGGGCAGGGAGAAGTTTAAGAAGGAGAAATCTGAAACAAATGATGACTGCAAAAGAGCTGGAAGCATGGGTGCTGTTAAACAGACACTGTGGCAGAATGTACAGTCACTTAACTGAATTTGGAGGCATACAGTAAACATGCTTTTAACACCTACTGTTGGCTCTCAGCGTGGTGACTCACAACACACCACAGGAAAAAGAAGCATAAGGACATGGCTGGAAATAGGTGTTCAAGGCGAGGCTGGACAGGGTGCTTGGCAACCTGGTTTAGTTGGAGATTGCCTACTCACTGTAGGGGGTTGGACTAGATGACCTCTAAGCTCCCTTCCGATCCTAATAATTCTATGATTCTATGAAAAAAGAGATGAAGAATGGAGGCCTAAACTTGGGCAGGTGTTGCATTGCTCTAAAAAGGATATATCTCTCATAAATGGCACGAGCCCTGTCCACCTCCTTGTATCTCAGCTCAAAGTTAATGTAGGAATGCCAAGCTTGCTCCTCTGGTTGCCACTCCATCCAACGTTCAAACACCTGGCGTGATCCAGCAACGTTCCCCAACATCTCTTCCATGTAAGTATACTTGTACCTTAGAAAACAAGATGGAGTTTTCACAATCACATAGTAAACACGTAGATTATAAGGATTTTTCACATATAGATTTTTGAGTGCTTAGTGTTATTGAGATTTCTTTGCCTATTCCCCACTTGCACCCCAGAAATGCCCATAGATGCTGTTGTGATTGGTGGCATGCAGGCACACGAACATCCTTTTCTCCCAATACTCTTACCACTTGAAACACCTAAGCCTTCCTCTTTTTTTAGACTAGCCTGAAGACTTGGAGAACCAGCAAGTAATGCACTTTTGCACAATACCAAAAAATGATCTGTAGTCTCTGGGGAGAGAAGCAATGCTCCATTCCTTGCAAACATACCAGAACTGGTTCACCCTGGGGAGGGTGGTAATGGCTCGATCCCAGATGTTTCGGGCATGATTAACCTGGCGGTTCTTCATTTCCATTTCTGCATATTTCAGCCAGAGTGTGACATTTCTGTAGTCTACATCTAAAGCACGCTCGTAAATGGAACGGGCTCTGGAAAGCAAAGAGAAGTAAGTCACATGTAAAACGTGCCTCCAAGCCTCTGACAGTGTTTGTCAACATGTGCCTCAAAAGGTTTATATGAAATGTCTGCAACTGCACCGTAATTACCTCTGTATTTCTTTCAGGCTTTCCTCCCATTGTGCGTACTTTATCCAGTTACTGATAACAGTCCTGTTTTTTCTTATGTTATCTTCAAAAGTCTGAGGAGAAAATTATTTCTGTAAGTAAGAAATCCCTCTGTGCAGACCAACCTTGTTGCAAATGGCTTTCTGAATATTATTATTTTCAAATGTCTTACACCTATGCAGATGTAGTAACAAATTATGCTCAACACAACACTATCTGAAAACCTGCTTAACGGAGAAGCCAGAAGCACAGATCATCATACAGGACTACACTGAAGTTCCTGCCACCTGATACCCAAAATACTGATAGAATAATAACTGACAGCACTGAAAACTTACATTATTTTAATCTCCTGCTTAATGTTTCAATAATTAACGTTTCAACATTAACTGCCCAGATACTAGCAGTGATGAAACTGCATATAAACATGTATGGAGTTCTTACCCTTGTGATGCTCTGAACAAGTGAGATGTGTACTACCAAATTTTATACTGTTAAGTTTAACTTACAGTTTTTGCACAAAGGTAGCATTTCCTATGAAAATGTTAGGGTTTTTTAAGAATTGTTATTAATTTAGAAAACCTACAAGACATTAAGTTAAAGCACTAAAATTCTGCATTATTTTATAGGAGCATCAAGATTAGGGATTTTTCCTTTACCTTCCTTTTCCGGAGTTTATAGTCATTTAATTCTTCAACATCTGTGATCTTCTGTTGTGGAGGCGGTGGAAGAAGTTCAAGTTCTCTCTCTTTTGCTTCTCTTAGAAGCTGTTCTGCTGTGATCTGAACTTCTGCAGGTGCTTTATTTTTCACCTGTAAAGTAAGGGACCTTGATTCATTTTTCCTTCTAATGTAAAAGTGAAGAGCTTGCCACGATTCGTTTACTCCGGTACCTTAACTACGTTCAGTATTTGCCGAAGAAAGATCCGAAGATCCCCTGAGATCGGCAGGGATCTTATCTCCAGCACCAGTTCGACTCTACGCGGCTCCGGCCCGGGACGTCAGGACAGCAAAGCAGCCCGAGGGCGCGCGGGGATGGGCGGTCATATAAGCGGAGGAGTCCAGGGCCGCAGCCGGCCTCGTCTCACTCCGTGTTTTAGCACCGCTACGCGACCGTGAAGGTTTCTGGGCGCTTCACCCGGTCTCCGAAAGCCCACCCCGACAACCCTCCCTTGCCCAAGCAGCAGATCGCCACCTTCTCCCGCTCACCTTCGCCACTTTAGGTATCCGCTGCTTCCCGGCCGCCGTAGACGCCATCTTGCCGCCTCTCTAAGCAAGTCCTGCCCCGTCACCTCTGACCTCACGCAGCTCCGCCGCGCGTCGTTGCCTAGTAACAGCGGGGCGTCCTGACCCCAGCAGCGAGGGCTTGTCTAGTCGTCACGCAGCGCCGCCGCGCGTCGTTGCCTAGTAACG
The DNA here is from genome assembly GCA_013399015.1 of Galbula dea. Taxonomy (NCBI): domain Eukaryota; kingdom Metazoa; phylum Chordata; class Aves; order Piciformes; family Galbulidae; genus Galbula; species Galbula dea. Next base: position 1,286,611 of record VWZX01000621.1, read on the forward strand.
GCGGCGCGTCCGGACGCCGGCAGCGAGGGGTCGTCTACCCGGCTCTGGCTGGGTTGCGCTGTGGATCGGGGCATGCTGCCGGACGGTGAGTACCTGGCGCAGCCAGAGGGCCCGCAACATCTCCAGACGGCGCCTCGGCGGTCCGGGCGGAGATGGCTAGACGGGCTTCGCCTGCAGCCTGTGTGGCTGAGAACGGGCAGCGAGGATCGGGAGTGACGGCCGAGCGCTATTCAACGTGATTTACAGTGTGGCAGCACTTGTGCTAACGATGCGTGACCCGACAGGTGTTAATAGTGTGGGCGGTAAACTCCCTAACTGCCCGTGCCTCTTAGAAGAGTTTCCTCTCTATTCAGGCGAGAGCTCTGCCTAGTCCTTAGACCTAGCAGCCTTCCTTTGGTCCACCTGAGCTTTAAAGCTTTGGCCTGGCTCCGCTCCCGTACGTATGTTGGGGTAGAGACGGCATGCTGCATCCCTGCTGCCGAGGTGAGTTGTTCGTTCTGGGACGGGCGCGGAGCGCACCCTTTGCGGTTGCCGTGTCTCCAAGCGGCCAGGTATCTGCAGAATTCTCCTGAGATGCACACCTGTAGTATGTACGTGTTTGACGTGGTTTGACTCGGAAACGGGGAAAAGGCATATCGCACGGGACTCTCACTTGTGCTTAAAATGGGTATTTGTTTAAGCAGAAAGGGAGGAAACTCTTCGAAGTGTTAGTTCAGAAAAACAACAGTTCTTTAACTGCTTGTTTTACTAAGTCTCATCTATGTGTTGATCTTGTAGTAGAAATACAGCAGAAGCTGTAGGAAGAGTGCATTTTCTTAAGAAAAAGTAAATTTTAAATGTGTTAATGCTGCTTTCTGTCAGTCATGGTTGCATGAATGTTTAGGGTCTTTAGGGAAGCTAGAGGAGAGAAGTTTGATATTTTTTCAGCGCATTTAAGTTGAACAATTGAATACAGAAATGTCCAAACAAACTATTTTCATCAGCTGAAGTAATCTTAATGCTAGACTGAACTTTGCTAATGATGTTTTAGAACTTCTGTTTATTTTGATACATAGAGATGACATTAAAAAATAACTATTTTAGTAGTCTCACAGTTTGCTGTTTTGTAATGAATTGTGTAAGTTAACTATTTGGCCATTTTCTTTGCTTATTTTAAGAATAGCTTCTTATTTGGCCCTGGGTATAGTTGCCTTACACTCCACTAGGAAGCATGTATGTATCTTAAGATGTTTGAGATACACAAACTATTGTAACTTTTTATTTTGTAGATGTTGTTATACTCAGTAATGAGTACACTCTAGGCTATCTGGTTCTTTCTACATAACCACAGCTGTTTACTAAGTTCATGCATTAAACCTGCAGAGGGCATTTGGCCTCAGGTTGGTTCCGGTACCTCTTTGTAAGCATATGTTGGTGTGACTGAGACTTCTGCTGTTACCTATAACAACGTTCTGATTGTGTGAAAGATGTATCTGTACACATGACTTTCTTTGTATTTAAAAGATATAAAATTCAGGGTTTCTTTTGTTACTCCATTTCAGTTGGGATCTGTGGGGCCTGATAGTTGGGAATCACACTGAGGTTTGGAACCAATGTAAGAAATGGCTGTTGTTTGGTAGATTAGTAAAAGCATTCTGCTAGTCTACGTGTGTTGGTTATTTAGACTTTTGAGTTAGCAATACTATATTTTGCACAAGTATATTTGAGAAATTGCAGAAAGCTGTTGCCTGGTCAGTTTGTTTTACATGCCTAGTTCTTGATTATATGACAACAAGCTACAATAGTGAGCAGCAACACAGCTGAAAGATAAATGGACTGTTAATTGATAGTCACAGATGGTCTGAATGCCTGTTGCCCCTCTATGTTCTGAAATTGCTAGGCATGTCAATAAATCACTTGGACCTGGCTAATTATGTGTACATGGAACCACAAAAAATGTTTTTCTTCTGGGCAGGAAATCTACTGAGCTTTCAATTCCCTCAGAAATTTAAGCATCAGTGTTGACCTAGAAAAAAATTTGAGAGGCAGATTTGGATAAAATACACTGAACTCATGTGAAATTGCTGTTTAATGTTTTCAGGATATTCTTATCCTGACTGTTGGCAGCTGATCCTCCCAGCCCTGAAGACTTAAGGCTCCTAGGTTTGAAATTATTAGTGACTGACAGTGTTCTGATAGTGTGCAAATGCCTTTGAGTGAATAGATGTAAAAGCAATTTGCAGCTTATTAAAAACACTTATTTCCCATGTAGCATATAGAATACATACAAAGACAGCAAACTAATCATTCCTATTGTACATGTGTACCGTTTGCATACTGTATGTGTGTGCTGGCCGTGTGTATTTGTGCAGAGGCACTTAAATCCATCTGAATTGCACTTCTCCATAACTTTTGTAAAAATCCATTTCATGTATCTTTGCAGAATGATGGATTGCAGCAGGATCTGCCAGAACAGCAATGTTTTCTTTTTCTTGTTGCAGTCTGTAAGATGACTACAATAACGTCTTCAGGAGGAAGTACAGAAGTAGTCAGTGTCAGAAGAACAGAATCTCAAGATGTTTCGGGCATTATTGACCTCTTCAGCTATTTTACAGAAGCAATTTTTGGAAGGATTGACATTATGTACCTTTTGTAAGTAACAGTATTTCAGGGACATTACTTTTCTTGCAGTAAACTTCAATAAATTTTTACATTTAAAATGGTAGAAAATATTATGAGCTTTTGTATTGCATGGTATAATGACTTTCTGTGCTATTCACAAAAACAAAAGATCTGCTTCCATCTCTTTTCTGCATCACACATATCTGACTTTATGCAAACTTGGATCTCTAATGCCAGTGTGGTGGCCAAGATATGGCTCTAGACTATATCTTCCTTTTTGATGGACCTATAGATTCATAGAATGGCCCAGGTTGGAAAAGACCGTAAAGACTGTCTAGCTTCAACCCCCCAGCCATGGGCAGGGATGCTACCCACTAGACCAGGTTGCCCAGGGCCACATCCAGCCTGGCCTTGAACACTGCCAGGGATGGAGCATCCACAGCCTCTCAGGGTGACCTGTTCCAGTGTCTCACTACCCTCTGGGTGGGTATTCCTGGGAGCATTCCTCAACAGGGTTAACTTTGCTATTCTAACAGGCTGAATTAACAGTCAGTTGCTTTTCTTTGTGTAGTTTCTTCAACTTCTGCGAAATTAAATTGTTTTCCAGAGAAAAATCAAATCTTGCTTTGACACTCTGCAATGAGAAGAATGAAGTTATAGGTCATGCTGTCTTTCTGGACTATCCAAACTGGAGTATCACTGATCAGTCTAATTGGGAGTCATTTTTACATGAAAACTACATCAACAATAAATGCACTGTAAGTAAATAGTCTGATTTTTAGTTGTGTTTTCATTTAAGGCTAAGGTGCGAAAAGTATGCTGACATAAGCATCTTGGTTCTGGAGTAAGCTGTTTGGTGCTGGCGTGGAGATCACTGTGCTCTGTTCTGTGTGGTGGCAGTTTTCATACAGCCTTCTTGGTAAGTTTATAAATTACTCTTAGGAATTAGAGCTAGAAGTAGGCACTTAAGAAGTTTAGGATTCAAATGCTGCCCATCATTTAGTCCAGCTAGGAACTAGGTGCTGTGATTGTTGAGAAAAGACAGAAAATGTTAGCCACAAATACTCAAAAGCCAAGCAGCACATGCCATAATGAGGTGTAGGCAGTGCTGAAATTATCTCTAGACAGTTTGTTCGTCAGTTTTCCTGTGTTGTCCTCAGAGACTTGAAGAATGGCTGCAATGGTTTGCAGAAAAACTGACAAATACAGCAATTGTATTTGAAAATGCTGTGTGCTGTTAAAAGAAACAAAATTATTACAGCCAAAGGGAGTATAGAAAAAAACCCATGTAATTTTCTTGTAATCTGTTTTCTTTGTCACTTGAACAGTACTTTGTGTACAGGCATATTGCAGGCACAGCCACTTCATTCACTGTGCAGCTGCTCCTCTTGGGTTATGCCGTGCTGTCAGTTCTGCAAGCTCTTCCTCCGGCAGCCTGCTTGACAATATCTATCACAGCAAAGCTGCAGCTGACTGCAGAGCTCAGGGGCATACAAAGAGAAAAGAGAATAAAAGAGCTTGAGCATGTTAGGAATTGCTGCTCGTAAACAGGAGAGAAAGGTACTTTGAAACATGGCCAAGGAGCACAAGAACTCTCTTTCAAGAATGGAGATTATTTTCCAAAATGCTGAGCCTGTTCTGAGTTATAACTGGATGAGATGTCATTGGTTAAGTGCTGGCTAAATCCATGCACGTGCTTTATGAAATTGAGATCTTCAGAAGATAGAATTTCATAAGAGAACAGAAATAATACCTTAAAGATCTACACTAGGGACTGATTTGTGCAGGATTTAATTGGTGAAGATGTTTTAAAGGATTGCCTGTTGCCATCATTATTTAGTAACATTTAGAGGCCAAATCTTGCTTCCTTTTGGACATCTAGAAATAAACCATTGTTTTCTTTCTTTTGCATTTAAAGAACAAAAGGGCTGATTTTTAGAAATGGCTTTTGATGTTTATTCATTACAAAGGACTGTCTTCTGGGTGCTGGCCCATACACCACAACCTCTCAAAATCATTCTTGTCTTAAAGTTACTGAAATTTATTGCTGACTCTAGCCATGACATTTTAATTGAATATTAAACTATTTAGAAGGCCTTAAGCTTTACCATTTAAAATACTTTTTTGTTTTTAGAAACGTTTCATCGACAGGTAGACTTTCATTGACTAAGTGCTTGAAATTAATATGCAAGAGAAAACATCTAAATTAATATCCTTTCTGTTCCAGCATAAGGATTTTCCTTTGCTCGTGTTTTGCAGGTTAACCGGAGGCATATAGGATAAAGATGTCTTTTAGTCTGCCCTGTTTCTGCCTGGACATTAATTGTGTCTGATGATGTAACCTTAAGACTTTGTATTTTTTCTTACAATTTTAAAGAAAAAAAAATTAGGGGTGTGGGAAGTGTGTGAGCTTTTTATTTTTTAAACCTAGAAAGAATGTCTTTATCAGCCAAATATTGAATTCAATGTCATTAAGATTTAGTTGTTAATTGTGGTTAAATTAAAATGTTAGTATGGAATTAATACTGTTAAACATGAAATTATGTATGTACCCTCTGGTCAAACAACATCCAGCTGGAGTGTAAATCAAAAATATTACAGAAGCACAAATAATGATATTAAAATGTCCTTTAACAACAATATTTATCCATACATGCTTTGAAGTTAAATATGTGAAGCTACTCATTTTGAGTGCAGATCATATATGTTAGAAATAAATATGCATATTAATACTTGGGTTGTCTTAATATTAGCTGTGTGGTACTTAGATTTTTATCCCTAATTTTGTAGCCTTTGAATACATTGTTCATGCATCTTTTTGCGGCAAAAGAAGAATATACAGCTGCATGTTCCCAAGAGATTGTTAGGTGAGTTTGTATATAACAAACAAATATGTGCTGTCCTGCCATCATTTGGAGAGGCTATGGAATTTAAAAATGCCTTAAGATGATCACTGGATCACAATTAAGTATCTCTCTAAGCAGACTCAGAAGGTAATAAAATAACCTTGTATTAATTGAATATGCCCTCTTGGCTTTGAAACCAAGCCCTCACTGTCCCAAGTACACTTCCCAAACAGTGTTTAAGGTTAGCTATCTTTGCTAGTTGTCCACAGAAACAGTACTGCAGTTGCAAGGCAGACTGATTTTTCTTTTTTCCTAAATTTCCACTTGTAAAAAATCATTGTGATTGAGCAGGGAGCTTACAAAGCTGTAGATGTTTCAGAAGCACACTTCCCAGGTAATCTGTTGATAGCTTATTAGCTACAGACCTGTAAAGCTGCAAACTATATGGTACACACAGCAGAATATATTACTCTTAGCTCAGTACTCCAGTATAACCACAGCTCAGGTTATTTGGTACAGCTCAGCACATAGCTACATAAACAGTGACTTGCACTTGGTGCTGTTGCTGAATTCACAGTTACTTTGTTGTGTCAAGCCAGCTCCTCCAGATGCTAGGTCAGAGATCTGCCAGCAGAGATCTGGCATCTTTAATTTTTTCACCCCTGGGAAACTGATGTGAAAAGGAGGATGTTTGAAAATCTAAGGATTAGGAAATTAAGAAATAAAGCAGTAAAAAAATGTCCAGATGAATTTCATATGACCTTATTTTAATAAATGTTTTAATTTTTGAGCCATGTGGACTCATAAACAAAGAATAGAGACACTGGAGAAAAAGAAAAAAATATGAAAAGCCTAGCTGCTGTATGTGATTGATGGTTGTGATGATGAAAGACTGAATACAATCATGTTTTTGTCCAGGAGAGCTTTTATCACAGTACCAGAACTCCAGTTTATACTTCTCTTCATACCAGCTGATGAGAATTTAGGTATGAATTTAATACTATTTTATTCTTAAAATACTGAGAACAATCTTAAATCTCATGATCATTGATGTGCACTGTGGTGATAGGCTTCCTGTGGGATTTTTGAAATGTTGAAAAAGGTTACCATTCTCTAAACGTGCAAACCCCACAATTTTAAAGCATCTTCTAATGGAAACACCTCGTGAAAGAGGTTTATGTGGTCACATGTTCATTCCAGCAGTTTGGTCATTTACTGCTCTTTAAATTGGCCAGAAGCAGATAGGGCTTGAAATAGGAGTGAAGATCTCAGAAATAAATCCCTCTCAGTTTTGTGAAGATTTCTGGCTGAATAGTCAAGAGTTTGAAATCAGATGCTTTCTCTTACTAGAGTGAGTGCAGGATGGTGAGGGCACTTTGACAAGGCTCAAAAAGGGTGCTGGAGACATGGAAGGAAATCAGGATTATTTGTTTTAGAGCAAATTGCTTGCCTTCAGCATAACATGAATACTGACAAAAAGATCCTCTAGTGCCATATAGCATTGGTTATAAGACTAATATTTCTATAAAGGTTTGATCCTATTCATTTCTTGTTTTGAAACTTATTCAGGTTTGGGATGCTGGATTAATTAACAAATTAATCCAGTAACAATTCTTTCACATGTTTATCCTATGATCATTTCATCTTCATTGCTTAACTTAAAAGACTTAGAGCATGAAGGCATCTATGGTCTAAGTTCAAAACTCCATTTTCCTCAAACAGCTTTGTTGATAATTTAAAAGCTTACAGAATTAAGTTTCTCTGTTGCTTCTAAAAGATTTTTGTCATTCACAGAGCCAGAGATGGGAAATGTCTTTGAAAAGATGGTGCCTGCTCCAGGTTCAGTAGCAGATAAGAACTTTACCTTGCTGGCATGCCCTAGGCACTGGTATCACCCAGAGCTGTATGTTCGCAAAGCAAGGTACTGCAGTTTCTCCCTTCCCCTTCTGTGAGCAAGTCTCTCTGGGTTCATTTGAATAATTTTCTTTGTTTGGTTTGCAGCATCGATATGTTAAACTGCTGTGATTTTCCCTTGATAACCTAATTAAGTAGTTCTATGATTATGGTATTGTTATTCTGTATCACCACAAGATCAGTTGTATTTTTTGTAAAGCTAGTTTGCTCTCCAGAAATAATGTATGTTTTTGTTGGTGATGTTTATTTTGTGAATCTGTGGGCTGAATTGCATTGCTGCATACTTCAGTTTTCAGGCCTCTTGGAGCATCTTTCAACTTAATTTTCTCATGTTAGGTCATATTCTGACCAGTGGAGCGAAGTCTGAGTAGGAAGGCCTATTATCTAAAAAATTAGATAGGAGAATCCCTAGCTCCACTAGTCCTTCAGGCATGGAGAATAATTATCTTCTGTACAGATTTTTTGGCATAAGCAATTCATACATCCACTCACTGCTTTGGGGGAGCAGGCCTCCAGTGTTGCTGAGAGAGCTCAAGAACACAATGGGGTAACACTTCTTCCCTTCCATGGACGCAGTTTGGAGCAAAGACTGATGTGCTTACACAATGTGCCTTTAACACAGCATTGTTCTTGTTTTGGTGCTCAAGTTAAAAGTGTCATTTAAAGAGTTAAACTCGGGCTCAACTGCCTGTAGTGTGCAACAGGCAGAGATGCAAGTTTCTCAAGCAGCCTTCCTACTTATGCCTACCTCTATATTGACTAGATACCACTCTTGATTTTTTTCCTCCATTTGAATTCTGCTGCCCAATCACCAAACTCTGTGCTTGTGCCAGCACTGTGTACAGTACATGAGGAATAAAGAGTTTCTGACCCAAAGGGACCTTATGTTGCTCTGTGTAGATTGCTGGACCATATACACTCCTGTGGCTGTGTGAGTGCTTCCCTGTAGTGTGGTTGGAATATAAATAATATCTGTCTAATTTTGATTCACTCGTTTTCCTCTTCACAGTGGGAAGAGTGTGTGTAGGGTAACATTTTATGAAGTAATAATTTTAACTGATTCTGATTAGTTCTGGTGTTGCTTTTGTTCTAAATGTGAGTGTTGCTGTGTGGTTATGTAGCAGGATTATGATTAAATTATCATTTCTGGTCCTCGTAGTGAAAACTGGAGTTTGAGGAGAAGCACATCCCTGGGACATGGTATCATATGATGTTAATGTGTGTGTGGGTCTGTATTGCTCAGTGGTAATGGAAGGCAGCACCACATTGGGTGTAACTCTGCCTGGTAAAGCCACACCTGTTTGTTTATGGGTTAATTCATGCTGACATCCTGACTGGATTCTGATAAAAGCCTGTCTCTCCGAGAGGTATTTTACACATTTAGTTTTACCAAATATGACTGAAACAAGTCTGCAGATTGTGCTCCTTATTCCATAGTTTTAGTCAATGTTTGCAATGTCCTGTTGTTTGAATTTTGAGCAGTTGAAGAAGGACCAAGGCCTGACTCATGACCACTTCACACCATTCTACTGTAGGTCTGGATATTTCAGTGTGTTACAAAATTATGTGCATTCTAATTTTATCTACCTTTTTTGGAGTTTTATGAGTATTTCCTTTGAGTTCTCTACAATCTATCAATAAGTGAAAGAACATTAATAATGAGAAGTTATTAGTAGGTGAATTAATTCCTCAGGAATTAAAGTTTTTCCATATGTCTTGATCTCAACTGTTATGTTTCTGTTTTATCTGAATCTTTCTTTTGATTGATGGCCACTGAATATTATCAATATTTTTGACACAACTGGAAATGTCATCTAGGCCATATGTCAAATATTCCACACAAGAGATACCATCTTCCCTGGGATATCTGTAGTTTGTTACAAATAATAAAAATTATTTAAGTTTTTCGTTGTTAAAAAAGTAACCAGGAAACTGTTTCTCATAAATTGCACAGTATCTGGTGATATAGAATACATGTTTTAATATTGTCTGTTAGTAGATTCTCTGAGTAGGCTCAGTTTTGTTTGCAGTAGGTGCTTTGCCTTTCCTTTTCCTCTGTATTCACCTTTGTACTTCACTGGCATCCATAGTAACGTTCAGTGGAGCCCTTTAGTGACTTATCTCTGGAAGTTGTCCCCAGCCACCTGCCTAGCAACATGTTCTGGGTCAATGAGAGGAGATTAGGGTAATCTGTTCCCTCTTCCCTTGCTTATAGAGGGGGGGAAAAGGAGCTGTAAACCGATACTTTGCTTAACCATTAATTTTGAAGTTATTATCCATCTGACTTTTTAACGTGAAATAAATCTGTAGTGTGCCAGAACACAGTCCACTAAATTTTTCTGTTTAAATTTCTTGCTTGTAGCTCCTCTAGATCCTGTAATTCTTGATTTGGTACCATATATACTTGAGCTCACAGATTTGAAGCTCTGTGAAATTGCACTGTAGAAATTTGGCTGTATTTTTATATTAAAAAGCTAATGTGGTGTTTGGGGTTTTTTTTAAAGTCTGTGGTGTTGGTGGTAGGTATTAAAAAGAGGGAAAAAAATACTTGTGCTTTTAGAGTTTCTAGTGTGCTGGGAGATGAATGGGCTTATGTGGAGTCTCATTTACCATTGTGAGGTCAGTCTTGTATGTACCACAAGCTGGCAGAGCTGCCATCTGTGTGGCCTTGTGTCACGTTGCGTTTTAGAGCAGAATGCTGCAAGTGATATTGGAGGAGTCGGCAAAACGCTCTGTTTGGAGGTGCTGTGTGTGTGGGTTATCTCCCCCAGTGCAACAGTTTCATTCCTTTACCCCAAATCAGTTTGGTTTGAGGTTTCATAATACACTATCAGATTTGCTATACTAATTAGTTGTGTTGAAGTAGTGAAGTTCTGAGAATGGAAAGCCTTACTGCAGTTTTTCCATTGATATTGCCTGTGAAGAAGAGGAAGACTGCTATTTTGGTTTGGGATATAAAGAATTAATTACTCTAATTTTTTACAGGGTTTCATTGTTCTTAGAACTTCATGTTAGTTGCATCTTTTGAACTGATTCTCCAGACAAGTAACTGGTGCTGTTATTTTCTGTACTTTTTCCTTTGGGGAAATAATTTATTACAATGAAGATTCTCCCTTAAACAGTGGGGAAAAAAAATGAAAAAGTGCAGGGCTTGGAAATTTGTCACCCCTGGCAGCTGTTTTCAGCTTTGAGTGGGCAGTAATGACACTCTACTGGTTTCTCAGGTTGGCTTTCTGAACTTAAACTGTGTGGAACAATTATTAGATTATTTAAAACTCCTGGCAGATGGAGTAGTACTGTGGCTTGGGACATCCTAAAGGTCACAAGCATTTATTTGCCCAGCTAAGAAGGCTGTTAATAAGGAGTGTGTGGCCAATCCTTGCCCTGGGCTCTGGTGGCTCCCTTGCTGTCCATCCTTCCCCAGCACCCTGCTGAACTAACCTTGGAAGAGTGGGCTCAGGGTGTCCAGATTCTCATCTCTAGGCTGTGCTGAGCAATGGGATGAAGGAAAGAGCTTCCAGACAGGCAGCCTGCGGATGAAAAAGCACAAACAACATCAAAATAAAAAGGGTCACTGACCCCTAATAGAAAGGTAATCTTACTGAGAAGGTCACATACGTTCTGGTGTGTAGGAGCATCAAAAGCCATCTGGACACCATCTAAATTGTCCTTCAGTCTTAGACTAGAGTCAGTCAGTGCTTAGAAACTCAGACCATGTTGGATAAAATAAGAAATACGGTCTTCTGGCCCAGTTGTGTTAGCTTTAAGGTTTCTTCCAAATCCAGAAACGTTTGAAGACTGGGATTCGGAATCAGTTTATTTTGTCTTTTTCTGAATTGCTGCATATGAAGAACTAAGATTTCCAAAGTAGAGGTACAAGTATTTGGATACAAGTATATATAATACTCGAGTAGTAGGTGCCTGAAGCAAAACAAAAGGTTTCCTAAAACTGAGTAAAGTGCGCATAGTCATTCCCGGTAATATCGTCAGAAACATGTTTTTAAAATACGTAACACTTTTAAAGAAAAGAGAACTATTGGTGAATGAAGAATTGGAACTAGCGAACCCCGCGGCTCCTCTCGGCTTTGGCCGCTAGAGGTCAGGCGAGGCCCGCGGCTTCGGGAAGCTGCTGGGGCGCAGGCACTGTGAGCCGGAGAGCAGCGGACAAACCTTTCTTTTACACCGCCGGTCGCCACTATGCCTGAGGAAGGAATCTCGAAAGGCTTGTAAAAATGTCAAAGTCGGGGTGTTACAAGTGTTGTAGCCACGGTGATGCATATTCCAAAGAGGAGGGTGCAGGTCTTGTTGCACCGAACGTGCAGGGGCTGGGTTTGGCTCACGCTGTCTCTCCCAAGGCAGGTGTCTGTCACAGTTAGTCTCCCGAGTGTTCTGTGGCTGAAGGATGCAGCCTCTTTCAAAGGAGCCGACTGTGGTGGTTTCTGTTTCTTTCAATAAGCATAAACATATCCCTGTGTTTGAAGTGCATTGTTTACTCTTCTTGATGTAATTCCTTTATCCTGTGTGATAACTGAGGTAACCAAAAGCGTGTTCAGTAGTACTTTACTTAGGGCCCTGAGGAGAAAGGGTTATCTTAACTCCACAGCCCAAAAGTAAAAGCCATGCCTTCTGGCAGCCCATCACAGCTCCACTTTTCTCAACACTTTTTTAATGGGAGAATTGTTGGTTGAACGACATAATTCTTGCGTTTTTTCAGAGAGATGAATAAAAGAAGTGGGTTTACCTTATTATTGAAAGCAGTTCTGCATTAGAGTTGGTTTGCTATTGACCTTTCTGCCATGGTTGCAGCACATATGACTAATGAATTCCCTCATTGCATTGGTAAAAGCACTGAAACTTCTTGTTAAGACTTACATTGATCCTGGTTAAGAATTCACTTTTTTATGAGTAGTTTAGTGGGAGTCTGTATTGCCTATTGAAATAGAAGCCCATACAGTAGTCCATACTGTATGAGTCTGAAAGATGGATAGACTGGAAATCTGCTTGGGCAAATTTTATGCCAGCAGCACAGACTGGAGTAACAGAGGCAATTGAAGCCTCAATGCAACAGGTTCCTGCCTATGCAGAAAACCCTTCCTGAGGCAGAGGAGTACAATAATTGCACTTTGGCCTTTGTATCTTTTTCAGTGGTGGAGCATTAACAACTGTATGAAGGCATAATGGCTCCATTTCTGCGAGGTAACTCCCACACTGCTGTGTGTAATAACAGTAATCTAGCCCATACTCAGCACTGTTTCTCCCATACAGGAAGACACAGTTTTTTGGAGTTTTTTTGAAGGAACTGATTTTCTAGATTGTTCTGGTGTTGCTCTTTGAGATCTCTTCTATCTCTAACCAACTAATGATTTGGCTCACTGGATATAATTATTTTAAATAAAACCTAAAGCCCTGGTCCACCTGAGATGCCTTAGGCAAGAGAATTTTGAACTGGGCTGCGCTTGTGTTTTGTCAGGGAACGGTAAGCATCTCCATTGGGCAAGTCAGATCTTAGGTGGGTTATGCTGGCTTTTGGAAGTAGTTGTGTCTCTCCTCTGGTGCTCTGGTGCTGAGGATCATAACTTGGTGTGTGTTTGGGATATATGCTAGATGAAATTACTTTTCTGGGTGGAGGCTTTTGGTTAGGTGTATGTAATATTTGTCCATATGCTGACAGTAGAGCAGAAGTATCAGAGCCTAGTAATGGCAGAGCTTTAAGACATTACCTAATCTCTTTTTTGTAGGTTGGAAGATTATGATGATCTCATGCCAATCTGGAAACATCAGTGTGAGACTCTGAAGGCAACCTATAGTGAATATTTCCTTGCTGATGCTATAGCATGTCAAGATGAAGAAAATCAGGCTGTTGTCTGTGAGGTCAGTCTGCCATGAGCTCTGGTTTTGTCTGATCATAACATTGATGTCACCTGTCAGGGATAGCTTACCCTGCAGCTCAGAGAATATAAAGGACAAATTCACTTATGGAAGGTAGAATTTGTGATCTGCACATACACCGTGCCCTCCACCACATATTTTGTCTTTCCTTTGTTCAGGAGTGATATCTCCTGTTCAGTGAATGAAGTAGCAATCTCTAGTAATTGTGTGGATTCTTTTCAAGTGATTGGAACACACCATCTTGAAGAAACTATGTTGCCATTTTAGACATTTGCATTACAGATTGCCACCTTTCATTCCCAGTGAAAATTAATATTGCTTGTGAAACCTAGTAGCCAGTAATACTTTCACAGTTAAAAATTATGTAGATTTTTCCATTTCCTGGCTGAGGAAGTCAGATTTTTGCTGAGTTGAAGACAGAAACCCAGGAAATGATTTAATAAGTTATCCTGCTGAAAATTCCTGTTATGATTTTCATGTGTTAGTAATTGTGCATGGTATTGTAAGTTGATAGGCAACATAACCTACTTAATTCCAGAAGTCTGTTTTCCAAAGCAAATGATTTTATAAAACCCTAACATGTAATCACTACCATTGGAAGCCAAATGGGAAACAATAAACCATTAGTGTAATAGCACATTACAAATGGCTGTCTTTATAAATAATACATTTCAGTTGTATATTTATAGCTCAATATGGTACCAGCAAAAGGTGTTTCAGACCCTCATAGTTTATGCTTGCTGCTGTAGATTGGAAAGACACCTCCATGCGAACCAAGATAGATGCCAATTTTCCCTGCAGAGAATGAAGCTGGCAACCTCTTTTTGCACATATGGTAGATGGATTGGTTAATCAGCCTCTGCTGAGCCTTGGGCCTAAAATTACATAGCAGCCAGACAACTGCAGTGACCCAGCTTTTGTTCGGTTACGCAAACAAGGCAAACAAACAATCACTTGTTGTTTGAAGGGGGGGGGGGAAAAAAGAAACTTTTTTATTTTATCTTTATTGGGGTGCTGATGGCCTGATAAAACAGCTACACAAATCCAGCCATTGAGTTTTCATTATATTTATAAAGGAGGCTTTCATTGTGTATATTAAGGAAGAAGTGTTTTTTTGATTATGTGTGTTTCACCAGAAAGTTGCATATAGTTCTGAAAATTGAAGAGCTGCTTCTAGACTCATTTTAGCATAAAGCCAAAAAATCCTCCAGGATGCCAATTCTCATTTTTTCTGAGTGGATTTTTTTCTGAAAGCTTCAGCTTTCTGGGTAACTTTCAGTAACAGTCACACATACAGAGTAAGGTGCTATTTCAGCATTGCAGGGATCTTGTTTTCTTATTTACCAGGGGGTGTGTGCATTTTTTTTTTAAGGATTAGTTCTTAGATTTTTTTCAAAACTTGAAAATATTTAGCAGTTATAATAACAAATATACATGCCATGTATACCATATGTGTTATTAGATAGGTTATATATAACAAAATTTCTTTCTTGAATGAATCATTTTCATAGGAAAATAAAATAAAATATACTTGTCAGTTTGAGCACAATTTTATTTACAAAGCAGTGTCCAGTAATTAGTCAACCATTATGGCTAGCTAAATCCAGATTTTGCTTTAGCTGCCCTTAAGCTAAAGAAAAGTTAGACCTTTTGGAGGCATTTAGTTAAGAGAGATTTATTGTAATGAATGTTTTATTGAAATGACAGGTCATTATTTGGTCCATATATATATGTGTGTATATATATATATATACAGTCCCTAATGCTCTCAGAAGCATAGCTGACAAAAGAATTATAATATATGTCAGGACCTCTGTATCTTTTAACTCTTGCTAGAATAGTTCCTTTGTACTTTTCTGTTATGCACAGCTAGAGATGGAACACTAACTTATGTTTCAGAAATTTACTTGTTTAACCTTTTTTATCCTGACTTAAAAATCACTTTTACATATGTGACATTGCTTTTATATTTTAGGCCGGTGGCACTGCAGTAGGATTCATGAGCTTATGTTCTCAAGTAAATGTTTCCTTGTTTCAAGAGTGTTTTGATTTAGGGCCTTTCCATGGGCTCTGTAAACCACATCCTGAAGATATTCTCAACGTGCCCCAGCAGCTGAGCATTCAAGAAGGTATTTATATTCTGAAATGCTAGATATAGATTCAAGGGGCATTAATTTCTAGCTTCTGAGTGGGTTTTGCTAAAGGTTGGTACAGGACATGGGTTTACTAGCAAGAAAACGCAAGCTAATATCTCTTTTGGAGATGGTTGCCTGGTTTTTTTTAGAAATTTCAATAGCCCTGATCTCTGACTCAGTGATTGTTGTTTGTGGGGAGCTGATGTATACCAGGTATGGGATAAACTCAGGTTTCAAGTTTCAGAAAGATAAAGCATGAGGTATATTTTTTATCAGTTAGCAACAGTTGTCCTGTTAATTAAAGACTTAATTTGAAATCTGGTTCTAATGTTTTTGTTAGTAGCTAAGCAGCTGGTTAAAGTGGCTGTTAGGTTGTCCTATTGACTTGTGTCATCTTCCTTGTGGTCTAACTTTTGCTGTCTTTGCTTATTGTTTGCAGTCTTCTAGGTTACAAGACTTTGGGAGATCAGGGGCTGTCTGTTCTGTTTTTGTATTGGGTGTGATAGAACAACACATCTACAAGCCACCTTATTGCAAATGATAAAACCTAGTAACATGAATGTCACCTATTTGTAGAACAGAAGTGTCAAGTAAATGATTTATAGTTGTCCTCTTTATTTTTCAGTGTCAAAGGACTTTTTTGTGCAGAAAGGCAACATTTTGCTATCTACTAATTATCAGTAATAGCATTTAAAAACTCACCATTAGGTTGTGGTGTATCTGCTTCTCTAAACCTAAAGCAGCAGGTAAAAAAGGCAGCTAGGGAGCTACAGAGCAGTTGCCAGCTGATATGTCAGAGCTAATAGTTATGGAACAGAAAAAGGAAAGGAAAAGAAGTCTTAAAGCTGCTCCTGCAGACTTCACGTCCCCTGCACAGAAGCATCTTGCATCAGAGATGAAGGAAGGCAGCTATATCCTCCTGTATTGTTCTGTGCTTTTGGAGCTTCAGCAGTATTATGTCAAAATAGGTGACAGACATAAAGAGAAACATAAATGAGACTGAGGGAGGAAGAAAGATCACTCATGGTAGTCTTTTCTGAAAACTAGTTGGACTGCAGTATGGGCAGTCTACTGTAGGTGATCCTACTTGAGCATAGGGCTTGGACAAGATGACCTCAGAGGTCCATTCCAGCCTTAACTGTTTTGTCTGTCACTGGGTTCTGCTAAAACCCCTAAACATTTGTGTGCTCTCTTTGTCCAGGGACTGCAAACTGTACACCAGAGTTTTGTGGCAAATTTTTTGCTGCTGAGCCTCTTAATGAGTAAATCTTAATGAGTTAATCTTTTAAGAGGGGGGAAAAAAAATCAAAATTATACTATTATTACTGTAATTTCTAATACTAGTTCAATAAGGCTTTAGCTTGCCCCAAGTAACAGAAATTTGTAAAGATTTATTGAAAATATATGCTTTATGTGATGGATATTTGATAAACAGTGGACTTATGACTATAAACAAAGTCCAAATGTTTTGAGCAGTTTGAATGAGAAGCCCTTTCCCTCTGAATGACTTGGCTTTCCATATTGCATAAGATGTGACTAATTTCAGTATTCATTCATGAAAACTTCCTGGAAAAGCATTAATGGTATTTTGGGGTTTGGGGTTTTTGTTTTGTTTTACTTAAGAAAGAAAAGGAAAAACTCCACTGTTTTAGTAAAGGCGTTTACAGCAAAAAGCCACAACCTCCCCTCTGACTTTCATTTGTTTTACAGATTAATTTGAAAAGAGAATTATCTTGTTTAGGGTTTTTTTGTAAATGTAGAGCCCATATGAGTTGCATCTCAGTAGTCTGTTGTTAAGCCCTTCCAACAGAAAAGCCAGCCTATATCCTTGGAATTTAATATAGTATCAGTCACATAGCTGGTATTTGATTGTGTTGCATAACACATGCACAATTATATGAATGTTCCTGTAATGACTGCACCATTTCTGCAGGCTGCTGTGTTGGAAACATGCTGCCAAATTGTCCCTTGATGTGAAGGTTCACTAGACACCTTAAATCAGTAAAGGGTATGGACTTTCTTGTAATGAATTCGAAGGCTGGGAAATTAAATGCAAGCTGCATTCCACTGTAGAGTAATTTTATGTTCCCACATTAAAAAAAGAAGAAAAGGATATTTTTCAGGCTCTTTAGCTTGTAAGTAGAGACCACAGGTTGATATTTTTTCCTTTCAAAATGTAATGCTGAATAATAATGAAAGAGTATACAACAATATTGATATGCCACTTACATTTCAGGGTAATTACAGTAATTTGGTTGTTACTCTATATGGTGTCAGGAATTAGTAGCTAGAAAACATGCTGCAGTGGGAATGATTCAAGGGCTTTTCATCAGGCTTCATGGTGAACTGGCTTCTTGATCCTGCTGACTGTTACCTCTGCTAACAACCCAGCAATCACTGAATTATTTTAATTTTCTTTGTTCACATTCTGTACTTAATTTAGTGCAACAATGTTTATGTTCTTCCCAGTCACTTGTGTACAGCATACATGTGGACAGTAATGCAGTCACATTTGACAGTAGTGAATCTTAGAGCTGTTAAGAGATGTCATTTTAGTATAAAGTCAGAAGCAACATATCAATATTTACATGTCAACAAGAGACTTGTATTAATTAACTTCCGACACCTGCAAGGCTGTTTATAATGAGAAATGTAGCTGGGTTAATCAAGAGGACATTTGATCATTTCTGTGAAGTCTCACATCTGTGATACCCCTGGAGAAACCATGATTTCTAACCTCTGTTTGTTCTTGCCCTGCACATTGCATCTGCATTCTTCTCTACAAACAGAGAAACAGATTTTCAGATAACAGATTTTTACAGAATACTTTTGGCTAAGTTGTTTTAAACCTTTGAGGGTTTTTTGTTTTGTGGATAGTTTGGGGGTTTTTGTTTGTGTTTGTTGGTTTGGGGTTTTTTAAGCTAATTACTGTATGAAGAAATGCTTATGTTGGTGAATGGGTTTCCCGAGGTAAAGTTCAGAGAGGAGTGAAGAATTCTGTTGTGCTGGGGTTCCTGAAGTGGTTTTTTTCCTCCTTGTGGAGCTCAAAAGCTTTGACTTCCCTGTGTTACCAGAGCTTTCAATTGCAAGGGTGTCCTGGCCTGGTGTTTTCTGCAGCAGCAATACCTAGACCTCAAGAGTTTGTTAGTTAAAGTTATTTTCAGGCTTTATTTTTAAATATAAAAACAAACTGAACATATCTGTAGAATTAGGGAGGTGACAATTTAAGGCATAACAGAACTATTGGAAACATGTTCAGGGGCTAACAATACAGCAGCTGACACTTTGCTCTAGTAATTTTGATGGTATTGGGAATAATATGAAGGATTCACTATTATTTCAATGTTTCTTTTCCAAGTTGAGGATTAGAATCATTTTGGTCCCTAACATTAACTTTAATTTAGTGACCTTTATGATGCATAATCAGCTGATCTTTCATTCTCACCTTCCATTGACTTTAAAGAAAACAGTCCATCACTGTACAGATTCAGGAACTGCTTTCCCCAAAGCATGTAGCATCTGCTGGAAAGGTGGTTGCCTGCTGTCAAACAAGGATCATGATGTTGTAACAGCTCATGGTCTGGTCTGTCATGCTTATGTTGAGTACTAGAGTTCTGTAAGAGCTGTTGTGTGTTGAAGTGTAAAACTGCTAAGATCTGTCTCAAAATAATGGTTAGGTAATTGAAATAAAACATAATGCATAATAAAAGAAAAGGAGTAGTGGTCTAGTGGTTAGGATTTGGTGCTCTCTCCACCGGGACCTGGGTTCAATTCCAAGTTAGGGAAGAATCCTGCTCTGGCAGGGGGGTTGGGCTAGATGACTGTCCACTTTATCTGTGGTTGTTAAAAATAAACCTTTCAATAGAGGTAGTCTGGCACACTGTAGTTGTTGCTGTGATTCTGAGAGTTAAGCTCCTATTTATTAAACCTGATGCATTTATTATTTTTCATTACTTAGATGGAGATGAAAGCAACCAAACAAGTCCAGAAATGGAGTCTGTTTCATCTGGAAACACTGAACATATACATGATCAGGATGCAGCTATGCAGGTAACACTGCTGTACACAGCAATGCTGATAACTTTAAGAGCTAATAGGAATCAAAAGGTGGAGGCTGCTAGGACAAACAGTGCTTATTATTTCCTCTTATGCACTGTCCTCTGTGTGGGCCTACCCTGATACTTGCTGTTGTACACAGATCAGAAGCTGCTCTTGCTAGAATCTGGGTGGTGGAGGCAGTTATTAATCAGATGAGTTTTCCCATCCAGTTCCACGTGAGTGGCCATACAGCACATGGTAGTAGTAAAGCACCCCTGAGAAGCAAGAAAAGGGGGGGGGGAGCCTGTTGTGCAGATGTGGTGCTGAGTAAAGGCATGTGGAAGCGTAGCTTTGAGCAGGCTCTCAACAGCTGGGGAGAGAGCATTCCTCTGACACAGGGCAAGAGTTCTCATACTCTGCAGATCTGCAAGTCTTGAGAATCTAGCTTGGCTGTGTTCCTGAGCTAAAAATCCGCTGCTGATGGAAAGCTACAAAAGCTTTGAAGTAGCAATATAGCTTAAGTTTCCCCCTGTAGAAGTTAAAGGGCACATATTCTATATGTGCCTTTTCTTTTGGGTGAAGCTCAACTTGATAAAAGACTATTACTATGAAATGTATTGGTGCAACATAAATTATCAGGGAGTTTATGCTGAGAAATTTTAAGTGGCTTAACCTGTCTTTTAGTATCTTTCTCAGTACTGTAGCAAAGCTACCCTGCTTTTCTTCCCATTGTTGTTCTTTTCCATTTCCACAATATCTACATTGACCCCATTTTGTTAACAGAATATGTTTTTAACTTACACATATTTTCCATACCATTCTGGAAATATTTTTTTAATTTAGAAACACTTAAACATTTCTGAAAGATAAATATTTTATTGCTTCACAAATGGACTCTAATGGTAACTATTAGTGAATATATTGCACTTCAGCAACGGTGCATATATTTGTAAAGGCTATTTTTGTATACTATTTCAGATGTCACATTAAAAATACCTCCTTGAACTTCTGTGTTTGTCAAAATGTGACAAGTAAAAAGTATGTCCTTGTGTGTCTGCTTGGAATGCTACAAGATAGGAATGATGCAAGATATTTTAATTAAAAAATGAAAATATTTTCTAAAATGCTGTAGCTGATCACCTGTCTGTTATTGCAGAAGGATGCAGCCATTGCTGTTTCCTATACTGAACTGCTGTTAGATGATGTCAAAGACTTCAAAGCTTCAGCAGCACTTAGCCATGGGACTGAGAAAGAAGATGCTTTTCATCCAGTATACAGAGGAGCTTCAAATGCTTTCTGTATCCGTCTGTTTTGTATTGATGAGAAGCATGAAACTAGGTAAGTGGGGATGAATGGTCACTGCTTTCCCAATAATGTTACATTTTTAGGACAAATCTGAAAGCAATAGAAACTGCTGCAGTTAGGTTGGGGGTTTTTTCTGACTTTTTTTTTTTTTATTTCTTATACCTTTGCTAATAACTTATTGAAATTTTCAGCCTCTAGCTCCCACTTCTCATCTCTGGTAGGACAAGTTAAGAACCTATTGTTGGAAAAATGCTAGTAGAAATTGAGAAGGAGAAACATTAATTCCAAAGCTGACTAACTGCAGAAAGAGCTAGATGTTACAATACTGGTCATCTCATGTCATGGAGCAATAAAACCATGCAGTGTCCCTTTACAACATTTTGTCCTTCGTATGCACCACTGTTGTTTCTGTTCAAGATATTTTCACTGTTTATCATTCAACAGTCCCATTCTTTTATCCCTGGAGACATCTCTGGAACAGTTTGGATTCCAAGATGGATATCTGTCCAGAAGATAGGAGAATTCTTCAGAAAGGAATGCTAAGAATAACTCATGCAAAATCCTTCAGAGCTGAGGAATCTGTAGATACTGATGTTTTCAAATATTTCACCTGTGCTTCCCTAGCTTCTATTTGCTTAGTCCACCTGCTTGTAAAAGAAACACTAGAAAAGGGAATATATTGAAAGGATGGCATGAGGTAATCCTGACTGTATCTTGGAATCTTCTCTTGAAGGAGTTTCTGCTGACCCTGCACAGCTTGGATCCAGAAATGGTAGTTAGCTTGAAGTGTTGTTATGATTGCATAGTAGCCCACAGGGGAAGTCTGCTGCTGTGGAATTTGTGTTTCGCTGTAAAGTTGCTGATGTTTCCATCTCTTAAATCTAGAGCTGTTATGTGGTTTGCTAGTGTGTTGAAAGTGAAATGGAAAGGAACTAAATGGCTAGTTTCTCTGCAGATATTTGATACCTTTTTAAGCCCCAGGAAAAATCTCCTACCTCTTCTAGTGTTCCTTGCTCCTACAAAGGCGCTGGGTACCAGAAAACAGAGAACATTGAAATGGGCATTTTTGTTCCCTCATTTAGCTATTCCAGTAGTGAGTCATAACTATTATATAGGTGAATAGTACCCTAATACAGATCTGTATTTACTGCTTTAAGTTTTTGTTCATTGATAGATATTTTAATTAGAAGTTATTTATCTTTTCATTGATATTATTGGTGAAGTAGTTAAAGGGAAGTTAATTACAGGTTTGGAGGGAGGATGAGTTTATCAATATTTTTAGGTGAAATTTTCTGTGGTGAAATTCTTCAAAAGTCACATTTTGTACAGTCAAAATGAAGTTTCAGCATAACTCTGTTTGGTGAGTTTAGAGCTCTAATATCCTTGCACATAGGAGAAACAGGAAGTATTCATTAGATTTCTCATGTTTTGTGTTTCACTGTCACCATGGAAAGGAGAGTGGAATTACTCTAAACCAGCAGGTGAGAAGTGGAAGGAAGTAAAGTGCTCAAAAACAATTTCAAAGTATTGATGTTCCTGTTAGACAGAACTCTTGGTACTAGATGAAAATATTGTGGAACATGGCAACAGCTGTTTATAACTTCAGTAAATGTTTGCAGTATACTAATGATGCTGTGATGGTCCATGAATGACTTATGAAGAACACTGGAGCCAACAACATGTTGGGCATTTGGGTTTTCTCTTTCAGTGAAGATCCTAATGTTTTGAAATTATTTCAAGCATTCAGACTTACTCTTGTTAATAGCAATGTTCTTAAGCAGTAGAAGTCCACAACTGATGTGAAGCATGCAATATCTGCAATGGATTAATGATGACCTAGCACAACTAACTGATTAGCACTCTTCCTTGCACTTATGGGGATGTAAATACCAAAATGTATAGGATCTGTCTGATCTATGCTCTATTTAACAATGCTTACTCTTGGTTGCAGGTCGCTGGATTTTCTGCATTATGTTTTCAAGCTTTTTCCAGTATGTATAATTGAAGCTTTAATGTTTGTGTGCATGATGGGAGATAGTGTGGTTGTCAGCCAGAGTATTTAGATATGATGCCTGAGTAAGTCAGTGACTCACAGGAGTATGCAATGGCTAATTACCCTCAACAGAGTTACCCTGAGGGGTTTGACTTCTCTCCTTGGCTGCTTTTGGAATTTGTGTTGTGTACATAAATCCTTTGTTTATATTCCACAGAGACTTTCCTGAGATGTAGATATAAAAAGCAAATGTTTCAAACTCCTTTAAGCATGTATAGATCCAGACTGTAGTGTGCTTAAGGAGAAGAAAAGGAGAGAAATTCAAATAGTATCTTCCTGCTGGAAGATGTGCCATAGAATAATCAGCCAGAGTAAACCAATTAAACATATTCCAGATCTGCATTACTTGGGAGTCAATCAACATGTATCATGCTTCATGAGGCATCCTTCTGGATCCTCCATCATTCTTGTGTGCAGTGAGATTATCTTAAAATGTGTATTCAGTAAAAAGGGATGGAGGAGACTGGTGAAATGGAGTGCTTGAGCAGTTTGAATGGATAAAGTTATCTGTGGCATGCATTTTATTTCCAGAGGATGCTCTCTTCCATCAGAGAGCATTCAATGGAGATTCCTGCACTCCTTTGCACCTCTGCAGCCTTTAGAGCACAGGTCTCTGAACACTTACACTGGCTGCCAATAGAGTGTGGTGTTGTGTGGCTACACACTCTGTAGTGCATGCACACCAATGACACCAGACTCGTTTGGGACAACTTGGTCATCACTGCACTCACAAACTTGCATTCTTCTAGTTTACAGTGTGTGCACTGCAAAGTCAGCCTGTGTGGACACACTGGCTGTTTGTTTAGGATTTCAGGACATGATCCTCTAACTGTGATCTCACTTGGCTGCAAATGTGCAAAAGACCCCAGACAGGCATATCTTGTCCTGAAATTTCACTGGAGAAGAATATTAATTTAGAAAAAAATGGTCTTTTAAGGCAAAATGTTAGCTTTAAAGGTGTAGGCATGGAGATGGTGTTTCTTGTAGGCAATTTGGCTAGATGATCACTGTAAGTCCCTTCCAACTGAAATATTCTATTCTACTGAGGAAGAAAAGAGAGAAGGGTGATAGCAAATACCAGTATATTAACTAGAGAGTCTTTGCTATGGGAGCAAGACCTATTTTCTGTCAGCCAGCTTAATGTTGAGCACATCAGTTCTTTTGTGCTGCCCGGGCACTAAGCAGTCTAGATGAAGTGATACTCAGAGTGTACGTACAATGTAAGCACTGCATTTGGGTTGTTTTCTGTTTCCTCTAGTCAGAAGCTTTTGTGTAGAGCTTACATGGAGATCACCAAGAGTCGTTTTTGTCTGCAAATCTTTTTCAGGAGAAAGACTTCTGTGTCATCCTTGTGCCACATCATGTAGCAGAGTTCCACCTGATCCAGAC
This sequence comes from Galbula dea, assembly GCA_013399015.1. Classification (NCBI taxonomy): domain Eukaryota; kingdom Metazoa; phylum Chordata; class Aves; order Piciformes; family Galbulidae; genus Galbula; species Galbula dea. The sequence goes on from VWZX01000621.1 coordinate 1,310,781, forward strand.
TTTTGTTCGAGTTGTCCCTTTCTGCACTTCCAAACTTGGTCATGAGCTTTATGTGTTCCACCGTGCAGGATTGCTCAGGTGAGTTCTCTGCCTCACAACAACAAATGATGTACTCTGCTCTGCCTTTATGGAATATACTTGCATCATCCAACCTAGCACCCGATGGGTATTCCTTTGCTATCTGAGATCAAGCTGGTATTCTGCATGGTATGGCACATCACCTTGCAAAAATGGTAGCTGGAGTCCCCGAAACAGTAGAGTTGAATAGCAGAGGGCTGTGCCTGGAGCAATTAGGAATGAAGCTAAATAACTTAGTCTTTAGCAGCATTTATTGCAGCTGTCTTACTTCCTGTTCCAGAGTGAATCCTAAGCCTATTCAGATGTATCTCCACAAAATACTATACTAGACAATGTAGAGATAGCATTATATTTTCAGTGAAATGAAGCAGTTAGTGACAGTGTAAAAGCAAGCAGTCTTCTGACTGCCAGCATTTATATGTAGTTTTCTTTCAGTAAAACCAAAGTGCAATGAGAGGATTTATTCAAAATTTGTATACATAGTACTAAGGTAATAAAGATGAACAAGTATATGGACAAGTTATGGTATGGACAAGTAGCTTCCTCAAGTTACCTCACTCTGGACAAGGCTAGCAGGGAAGCATGATGCAGCATTTGACTGTGTTTGGACTTGGGTCAGGTTGTGTAACATTGGTACTTGAAAGCCTGGTGTAGAATTGATTCCTGGAAACACGGTATAACTCTCTTAAAAGAAATGCATTTCTGGAACATGCAGAACACAACAGTAACCTTGCTGAGTATTTTATATAATGGTATCTCAATTTTTTGTGTTGAATCATTTATTTCATATCTTTCTGTGATACTCTGAACTCTTCCTTAGTTTGAAATACTGGTGAACTGGGACAGAAAACCTCCTTTGCTATGAATTCTGTTATGTGGTATGACTTTTCCAATGCTTGCTTTGTATAACAAGCCTATACTGGTCCAAACACCAAGCTTAAATTGCAGCATAGTTGAATTTTTTTCCTCTTTTTTTTTTTTTCTTTTGTCCTTTTTCCCTCCTTTGTCTTAAGGTAGCTAAATACTGTGTGGTTTCAGATAAATACTTCTGTTTTAATTGCAGGCTTAATCACCTTTAATGGTATATAAATAGCTCATGTAGGAAGTGCCAGGCTATTCTTGGACCTGTGCAGAAGCTTTTCACTATGGGATGAAATTGGGCTTCTGTGTTCTGTATAAGAATCCAGCTGGCTGAAGAGAAAGCCACTGGAGTAATTCCTGTTAATCTCTGTCACAGCTGTTCAGTAATCCACCAGCAGGACTGGTAGTCATATGTCCTTTTGCAATTTTGGTCAAAATTAAACTTATTATTAAGGTTTTTTAAAACCCTTATAATTCTGATTAAATTGTGCATATTCCAAATGATACCAACCCTTCCATGAACACAGAATAGAGTCATTAGTAGCATTTTCCAAACCCCCCTGCATCTGTGCAGGACAGTAAGGAAAAACAACTTTTCATTGGGGTTCAGGATCAGAAAAGCTATGGAAGAAACTAGATGAAGCTTTTGGGAAGTTTCTGAAGAGCCCAAGAGCAGATACTCTTAGGTAAAATGAAGAAGTAAAAGATCAATATATTGCACTTGCACCAAAGACTTTGGAAAGGCATATGAGTGAGAAGGAAGTCACAGAAAATGGATTAAAAAAAAACATGGGTAAGAAGATGAGACTATGAAGACATTGAAAGGGCAAAATCAGAAGAGGCACAGGCACAAAATGAGATACTGATTAGTAAAGGTTGTAAAAGGAATAAGAAAGTGTTAAGTACACAAAAAGCAAGACTGCAGCAAATGGAAGTGTAGGACTGTACTTAACAGCAAAGGAGAAAAAATAACAGATGACAAGGCATAGGCTGAAATGCTTAATGGACACTTTCCCTCAATTTTCACTAAAAAGCATAATAATAATAGCATCCTGGTCTCTGAGCAGTCAAAAGAATTGAGCATCTAGAATGAGTTAATTTGCTGCTGGAAGACAAATGAGCACAGACCTTGGATGGTCGTTCCCACTATGTCCTACTCAGTGGATCTAGTGGGTTTGGTTAATTTTAAAAGTTTCAGATTTTAACATGTTCTGGGGGGTTTTTTTGTCATATTAAAAATAAAGTTAATTACTGGTACAACTGCCTTGTCTTGGGCATGGATATGCTGCAAAACAGGCAGTGGTTATAGCTAGTCATTGTTTAGTAGGTTGTAGGTGCAGAAAGTCCGAGTGCTTGGTAGCAACTGAAGCAGCATTCTTGAGTTGTCTTAAGTAGATCTTGTGTGATCTTTTGTTATTGGGCAGTAAGTTAATATGTGTGTTTGGAAAAATAACCACATAGCAATCAATTTCAACTCCTAAAAGGTAAGTTTGGTGCTTAAGGAAAGCATGTTGTCTTAAGCATGGGAATTGTTATTTTAGTTTGCCACAGAGTGATTTATTTTATTTTTTTTTTAGGTCATTTAATGTAAGAAGGGCAACAACCAATGACCTGCTTGGTGTCAAAATGCTCATTAAAACCCTTTGCTTGAATGAAAGCATATTGAATGACTTAAGGATGTTTACTCTGGCTCGCAGGGATCCAGTGAGTATTTGTTGCAATTTGTTATAAGATAATTGATAAATACTGGTAAAAGCATCCAGAACTTAATGGCATTAGTCTAAACTAGTATACTATATATATAGTATATAGATAGTGAAGTCAGTACTAACACTCAGTATAAGCCATATTCAGCCTGACTGGTTGTATGACAAACATCTATTTGCGTTTTGTCACGTGATGGGGGCCTCTTTCTCCTCCTTATGGAGGCAGACATAAGCTCCTCAGACAAAAGAGAACATCTGCATTTTTGTTGTGTGATGGAAAATGGTACATAGACAAAAACCCAAGCACTGTCATTGCCAATTGTACAGCTGTAGGAAAATACATTTGATACAACTACTGATGGAGAATGTGTTCTAATTGATATTTTTTCCTGATCAGAACTTAACACAGGACTAAATTAGTGACTGAGCTTATAGCACTCCTGTAGCAGCTGGATCCTAACTGAAACTTTAGTTCAGTGAAGTTTACATGGTCAAGAGTCTGGCCATATACACTGGTTTAGCATAAGCCTTGAGGTAAGAAGCAGTGATTAAACTGGAGTAGTGTGTAGAATGTAAGTTGGGGAGGAAAGTGTTTTAACTGCAGTTGCATGGCAAGACATACTTACAATTAAACCCAAAGATTGCTAATGAAATAGAAAATTTGCATGTGTTGCTTTTGTCTTGCAGGATGGGACTCCAGTACAGGCTTTTGTAGCAGAAGTTTTGGATCAAATAGTTGGCATTTCTGTCATTAGAGATGAAATGGTAACTTGTATTTCTGTGTTATATGAAAACTGTAGCACTTGGCCCTCAACTCTAAAGGCTGTTTCATGCTTGCCACCATATGTCTACCTAACAGAAAGTAGATGTAAAAGATACTGCTTCTATATACTTTCTCTCTTCCCTGTGTAGATTTGTTCCACACCTATAATGCTCAATTTTTAAAATACTCCATATTTTCAGAAATTAACTCTTAGTTACATTAGTAACATTAAGATAAGAGGATATAGCAATTTCTCTTGAGTGTATACATATGCAAAAGTCTCAATGTATGGCTTCAACAGGGAAGACTTGCTGGAAGGCTTTTCTTACACAGCTCTTCTCTGTAGAACTCTCTTTTTTCAGTTTTATGAGAGGACAATCTAGACTTCTCTGTCTTGAACTCAGCAAAACAGTTGTTTTCTTTTTTTCTCCCCCTCTGAATGTCCATTAACCTGTACCAGACATTGTTGTGAAAGGGTCAAATATGCATTCCCTGTGAAGAGAGTAGGCCACCACAAGCATAGATTTTGATTCAGTGAAAAGATTTTTAAGAAAAATGTTTAGTCAGTGTGCTTTAATTGAGAAAACACTCAAAGACACTTAATTTCAGTGTTCAAATTTCATTCCATGATTGACTGAAAGCAATTCATTGGCACTTGCTAGAATACTGTAAATATAACTGTTTCATTGGTGTTGATTTCCAAATTCTTATTTTCCAGGATATTGAGTATGTTAGATCACATTACAACATTGAAGATTTTATTAACTACAATCACTACCAGCAAGAGGAACATGGACATCTTTACCACTTTGTCTTAAATCCTATATTTCATCACTATACAAAACACTTTCTAAAGGAGATTCTTCGATTGGCTCACAAATCTTGTCTTTACTATCCCATTTATCCACAGTATGTGGAAGGCAAGGTAAGGAGAAAGTTACTTATGTTAAATATTGTCACCTTTGCTTCTTGTTTTTATTCTTTGTGTCTCTGACTGTGAACAGGAATTTTCTTAGCAAACTGCAGCATGTTGTACTTCCTTCTTGCACGATACAGTCTGCACAGCTGTTGCTGTGTGCTAAATTGGTTCTAGGATGAAGTAGCAAGCATCCAATCTTCCCACTCCTGCTGAAGTTAGGATCCTGTGTCTGAGCTGTAGTTTGGGTTTCACTTTTTCTTGCCCTTACATTGGATGTATAAGTGAAGAAACAAAGTTGCAACTCAGCTGAGGAGACCAATATAATAGTTTTTACTTAATTGTTTTTAACATGCTGATACACCTATTATACCTTTGTCACTTGCAGATCAGTTACCAGTCAGGTTCTGAATAACAAGGTATAAAGTGCATATGTCTTTGTATTCAACACCGATTTGTATATCCTGTCATAGTTCAATAAACTGATTGAGTTGTACTATGCCACATACAGCCACTCAGCTTCATAATTAATTTTGCCAGGTACCAGTTTTTGTTTAGATTCAGGACTAGATGAAGGGCAGGGAAGAAAAAAGGCATTATGTCACTGGGCATAACATCACATGAGTAAATGAAGGGGATAATATTAAAATCCATCCAGGTGGTTTATAAAAACTCTTCAGAAGTGATTTAGATACTGTAGACTGTTTCATCAAAAGTCAGTGGAACCTAGGAACCTCATTGTCAGTGAAAATGTGACTTGTGTTTCTGTAAGTGCCACAGGAGAACCACAAGAACCTAATGCTGTGTTAGAAAATCCATTTCTGAGAACAGCCTAATTGATGGAAGCAAAATAAGATTATTTCAGAAATATTCATGTATGTGTCTTGTCATCAGTCTCATGTCAGAAAAGGCAACACAAGGCAAAATTTTCAAACCTATGAGGTCATGGCTGTGTAGCCATCTGAAGGTACTATCTGGCCCAGCCTGATCACCTTAGGCTCCAGCCAGCATTAATGGGGAAAACACTGTGCAGCTGGAGGGCAGTTCATCTGTTGGTCAGAACTACCTATCTAAGACAGAAGTAATTGCTCTTTGGAGATGCTTGTCTCTGAGTCTGGGGGGAGTCTGCATGGCTAGAAGCAAGGAGCATCTAGCTTTTTCATGGCAGCTGAGGTGAATACTGCCCTCAGTGACTTGTGTGTTTTTGAAATTGCCACCATTTTTAACAAGGGAATTTTGACAGGTTAGACATAGGTACATTTTTCAGAAGGGTGTTTTTTCCTGTGCACTTTTGTGGAGTTCTGTTCAGTGTTCTCTTGATGAACCAATGTCCTTGTGTGGCATTAGGCTCTCAGATTCTTAAGAGGCACTTAGAAAAATACAGTTTAATGGGAGCGGATGGAGGAGAAAAGTTAAATCGTGCTAATGATTCTAGTTTGGTCTATTTCTAGGCTACAGGGTTCCTTTAAGTTACTTTAGCTTATCATTGCTCTCCAAGAAGTGGTAAATGTGAAATTTTGCTCAGTTCTGAACATAGTAATACCAAATTTTTTTCAGTATTTGTGGATGGAATGGTACTTCAGTGTAATTTAGTTTGCATTAATGTTCATTTTCTAGTTCCTGTAATTCTCTTATTTATTTTTTCCTTTTCATGTCTCAAATTGACAGAGCCAGTCATGCTGTCATAATGGAATACAGCTATTTCTAATGATCCCTGCTATTCACAGTAGCATTAGGGGTTTTGTTCACTTCAAGTTTATGCCAGTTTATTAACATTTATCACTTGGATGAAATTGACATTTTAGTCAGTATAGAATTTCTATATAAATTCATAACTGTTCCTTGCCAAACAAGCAAAGGTTAGCAGTAAGCAGATAACATAGCTTAATGAGGTCAAATCAAGCTGATTCATGATCACTATGGAGAAAAATATCCTCCTGGGGAAAATACTTGTGCTGAAAAAATCCCATAAACCAAACCACTTGTTTATCTGTCATTCCCACAGAGATAGTAATGTAATTACTCTCATAATTATCTTCATTAGTGTCAGGAATTATCTGCAATTCATTCCTATGCTCTGAGTATGTTTGTTTATTTGCCGATTTTTCTCTCAGATTTAGCCAACAGAGCTAAGAATTTTGTATTTGCAAAGCCATACAGCAGACATCTGTGATGCACAGTTCTGACATTCTCTCTGCTGAAATATAGATCGCTGTCTTTCAGTTTCAGAATCCCTGTGCCCATTCCCTGACATCTGCCCTTCATTACATGGTTCCCGTGCGACCGAGACGACAGATTGTCTATCCTCTGGAAGAGCTTGGCATAAACGCTCCATCAGAGCAGGTCTCCAAGGATCAGGTGGGTAACAGAAGCAGCAGCAGGCACAAGGCATAGTGCCAGCTAATGCAGGGTTTGGCAGATGGGATGGCATTACCATCTTAGTGTTGATAGGTTGCTTCTTAATTACATTGAACGTGGTGTCCATACCCTTACAATCCCAGCTTCACTTCTGCATAACCAGCGCTGCTTCTAAGCCTGAATTTCAAGCATGTTACAAACAGCAATCACTGAACTATAACATTTACATACTAAATGCTTACATTGTAACAGTATTTTTCGTGTCACTACTTTCAACCTGCCAAAACATTTTAAATTACTCTGACTTAGTGTTTAGCCCTTCTTCCTGGAAAGTTTATTTAGCTATTAAGCTCTGCAAGTAGAGGAAAGACAATGTCATGCTTCTGACTATTTCTGTAGAAATTGCTTAAGTAAATCTTACTTTTCAGTCCCAAAGTTGAGTTTCTTCTATGCACCAGATATCCTCAAAGAACACTTCAAAATAGCAGGAATGGTTTAACAACAAAGGAAAAGATTATTTTCACTACCAAACACTTCTTATTTGCATAGCACTCATGCAGCCTGGGGTTTCTATCAAGTCTCTTAAAATTTCTGTTGTTAAATAGCTTGCACCTTATTCTGACTTAAGTTTTTAAGTAACTAAAAATTGATGTGAAGATGGTTCCTCACAAAAGTAACTAGAAAAGCTGAAATAAGCAAAAAACACCAGTAGTGATGGATAGTCTCAGTAAGTAGCTGTAGTTTCCTAAAGAAATATAATTAGGGAGCTTTGTCTGTCTACTAACTTCCAGTTGGCTAGGTGGGCTCCCATATAATATTTTCAGTGCTGCCCTCTTCACAACCAGTAATTTTTGGCATTCAGAATTCTAGTTAGGCAGCAGTTGGTGAAACAAAATCCAGAATATGACTTAGCTTGTCCTTGTTGAACAGTCTTCCTTCAATATACACATCCCTGCCTTCCTCTTCTCTGCAGAATAAACTGTCTGATTCTTTTCTTTAAACTAGCTCCCATTTTATCTTTAAAGTGAACTGTTGCTCTCTTACTAGAAGAGCTCATCTTAGCATTTTGGTTGGAGCTGGGAAATCAGATTTTCTATGTTTGAGAGATTTGCAGATCTGTCTTGTCCGTTCCTGGGTTCTTTCTGAGGATTTCTGAGAGTTGCAGACAGTGAGAAAATTATTTAAAATCTTGAAAGTTTAATGAATTTCTATTGAATAAAATGTGTGATACTTTGACTAGCAAAGTTTTCCAAGGGGGGAAAAAAAGGATATCCACTGTAGAAGTATCCATGCATATGCAGCAACATTAATTATAGATTTTTGACAGACTGTGTTCTATCAAAACTGACATCTGGGGTTGATCCCTAGGTGGTAACTTGAGGATAAAGCTAGTCTGTTACTACTGCCTGTAGTTTTTGGAAATACTTGAAACCATATAAAACTAAATTGACTCTTCTGAGTGAATGGAATGACCTTTGGCCACCATACGCTGGGAAAGCTTTATAACTTAAGAAGTAACCTACCAGAGGGGACTGAGTGTGCTCATAAAAGTAAGAAGCTGGTGCTGCTTTTAGATGTTGGATGTTTTGTTAACTCCAGTAGTAGACAGGCATAAGGCATTTGCTTTCTCTATGCTTTAATGTTTCAGAAAGGGAGATTGCTCCCCATCAATACACTGGCACTTCCCTGCAAAATCCTGCAGCTAAGTTTCAAATAAAATGAAGTGTATTTTATAAAATTAATGCAATAACACTTCAGTAGGCACAAAATTATTATACTTCTACTATTTTGTAGTGATCAAAAGGCCTACTCAGACACTCTGTGAACATAAAAACCACAGTCTGTCTTGCAAAGAGCGAAATATCCCACGAAGGAGTTAAATATGGTAACTCTGCAAAATGGAAAGGCTGAGAATTGCCACCTTAAAAAGTATTGCAAGACAAAGTGAGACACATTTTGGCTGTAGAAGATGCTAGCAAGCTAGGAAGTGAGGTAAAAGGAATATGAAAAACATGTAATAAGGAAAGCGTGGAAAAGAGAAGGAGAGAAGTGAAGTGAAAGGCAGACAAAGAGGCTGGAGCAGGAATTAGTAGGAAGTTGTCCAAGACAAGCACCTGGATAGCAGTGAGGAGAGAATGGCTGCTTTTGTTACTGTGTTTTTAATATAGGAACAAGATCCTGCAGGATCTTAAAAGCTTTGGGCAAGCAGAGAGTCCAAGTAGTTGAGACCACTCTTCATTTCTTTATCACACTTCTCTGTTGTAGCTCACCAAGGTTGGTTTAGCTGAGAGGGCTTTGCCTTCTCGCATTAGAAAGCACTTCTCTGTGGCATTAACCCATGTCTGCTTTGTTCCAGAAAGCTGGTATATGTGTTAATAGTTTTTGTTACACAAAAGAAATCTTGGTTTAGATAGCTCTGCAATGATGGCAGTATTATTTTTACTTAAACTACAATACAAAGATTGTAAATGCAAGTCAATTTTCATTTAACTGCCTCTCCTAATTAATTGCTTAAGTATCTACTGCTTATGATGGAGATAGCTGTAATGAAATTCTTGCTTTGATACCCACAAGATGCCCCTTGATATCTGGCCATCAGTATCTGCCTCTCATCTACTGCTTTTTCAGCTGCCTTCCTCTTGTTCTGGCCTCTTCTGAGCTATCTCCTTTTCTTGCTGCAAAATGTGTTTTTCAGCAGTAACAGCTTGGGGCTCAGCAGCTTAGCCATTCAGTGTCTAAGCACAGCTCTTGATTTGTTCGTGTCTATCCCTGTAGGCCCTTAGTAGCACACTGGGAGCCCTGGGGCTCAATCAATTTGTGTCTCTCTCTAATACCTTCTAGCTTGCTTGTGATAAATATTGACTGAGTACAGAGAAGTCAACCAGGACCCACAAGGGCTCTTTCCTGTTTCCTTCCTCCAAAGACAGAAACAAAAGCAGGAGTCTGAATCAGAAAAGCTTTGCCCTCAGCAGATTCCCATGTGTGGCCAGGCTCTGCTGGAGATGTGGTTTTCCTGTATGTCTAGGTCAGTTGTTGCAGGCAGAAAATGATCAGAAATTAAGTCTGTGGCAGCTTGCTCTTGTTGTCCCTATGTCAAATCTCTCTATTCTACTGCAGTGTCTGGAAAAGTGGAAAAAATGGTAAATGCCATGTGCCACCCTGCAATGGATTCCTGGCCTGCTTACTCCTGCTTCAAGCAGGCAGCATGAGCTGTATTTTGTGGAGTCTAAGAAAGCATAGGTCTTTCTTCCTGTAGTCTCCTTAGGGGAGAGCTAGATGTAAGGTAGAAAGATTTGCTTTTAAACCCCAGAAATTTATAATATAAAAACCATAACTTAGCATTACCTGAATGACTATTTAATTGCAGTTTTCTAGCCATCCTGTTGTCTCTGTGTCCTTGTGATATTTCCCTTGGTTCAATATTGTTTCTAATTTGAGCCAGGTTTTTGGTTTGTGTGGCCTCTTTGCTTGTTCATGGAATGACTGTGACTCTGCAGAAACAGAGTTTAGGAACTCCACCTGTTTCTTCTCTGTGTTGCCCAGCCTTTTTATTAAAGCTTTGCATAGCATTTAAGGCAACTGCAGTTTCTTTTTTCACTGTCTTTTAAACTACAGCTCTGTGCTGCTTCACCTCTGCATGAGAAGAGCTGTTACTTACCTAGGAGCAGCTCTCCATTCCTAAAAGGGCTAGGAACATAGTAGTATCTAACTACAAGAGTCATTAGTGATAGAGTATGTGTTCACCCCACTCCTTGAGGTGGCAAATACATTTTGCTGCAGGTTTTTTGTCTGTTCTTGCAAAACCCCATCTCCCATTGCTCTGCTGAAGAAGCTTGGATAAATTAGGTAAGGGTTGGCTGAGAAGGCACAGAGGGGAGGCATTAAACTCCCCTGTCTCCCATTGCAGCCCTGTGGAATGGCACAGATGCTAACAGTCTAAGTTGCATATAGCCCTGGAAGTGCCCAGACTTGGGGATGCCTGTTCAGTCTGTGCATCTGCAGCAGGCATATCAGAGGTTTCACACATGAACTCAAAATTGCATCAGGCCCCACATCTGCCATGCTCTAGGGTTTCAGGGGACAGACCTGAAAAAGCTCCTGTCTGCTCATTAGATCAATTACTTTCTACAGCTGTTCTGAATCTCTGACTTTTGTATTCTGAATCAGTAACCAGTATTGAAGAGCCAATTGGCAGAAGATCCAAAGATTCAAAATCTTAATTCTCAGAATGTTAAAACAGATTAGATTATTATTGTTTTCCACATCTGTCAGTCATTTCAATCATGTTACATTAAAAAGAAGTTGGTGATGACAGAATATTAAATATTGTATAAAGTGCTGCTGGCCTTTAAGGTGCATGTAATTATTGGTGAAGTAGAGAACTATAGATAATTAAATAATTTTTAATGATTTCTTCATAAATAAACAATTTATAAACTTGTTTGCTTTCTCACCATCTGGAAGCATTCTGTTACCCATCTGCTTCATGTAATTATCAATAAAAGGGAAGAATAGGTGATATAATTAACAAGAATAGCTGATCCACAATGAAGAACAAAAATGTCACACATCTGTTGAATTATTTTCTTGTTTCTGTCCTTTCATTATTCTTCATACTACTGTATTTTTGTATGTTTTTTATTTTATTTCATGGCTGTGTTCAAGCTGTCAGGTTTTATTGCACAGTTCAGAATGGTTATTTTCAACTATAGCTCATAAAAAGAAGACAGAACATCTTTAACTATTAAAACATTGGAGAAGCCCATACAGTACTGTATGAAGTTATTTTGGAGAAACCCGAACAAAGCCAACACTTTCTCATTTAATTTTGTCCTTCTCAAGCAATGCAACAGGTGCATTACAAGAGAGGTTTAAGTTAGGACAAGGAGTAGTGAGTGAAGGAAGTTCAGGTAAAAGGCAGGAGTCAAATGTTCAACTCTTGTTCAAGAGTTGAGTGTTGCCAGGGTGGCTGGGTAGGTGTTCAGGAAATGACTCAGGAGAGTGCCTGTACAGCAGTGAATTTTGTACTCCCTTAGTGGCTGCATCCAAAGAGAAATGTCAGGAAGGTGGAGAGGTGCAGACAGAGGTAGACTGACGTAGTGTAAAGCCATAAAGCCTTTGGTTTGGAGTGTATGCCTGCCTGAAGTGCAGAGGTGTCTAAGAGTTTATCACAATGCAACTTACAGAGTTGCAGTTCCTGGGGAGTATCCCTTCCCTGATATGGTCTGAATGCAGTACTGCAGAAATAGCCATGCTTCTGTAGGTGCATTCTCTCCTGCTCTACTCCTTAATAAAAGCTGGAAGTGCACTGAATTACCAAGTGGTTAAGAAAAGCTGTTGGTGCTGTTTTGCTTTATAGCTGTCCTATAGTGAAGTATGTTCTGACTTTGTAGAAAACCCATAATAATAGGAGGTTTCGTTTTGGCTTGGTTTCAATTCTTTGAGTTCAGTTGAAGCCCAGGAATGTACTGAAAGTGCCTAAAATGCAAAAGACTTTTTGACAGATTTTTTTCCTTATTAAGCTTCTGCAATCATAAGAGAGGAAAAAAATATAGCAAAGAGAGTCCAAATAGGATGAGCAAGAGAATTTCCTGCTTCATAAATATCAAGATTCACAGATCCAAGTTAATACAGAATTGTTTGTACACTTATAATTTGTATATGAACACACTGGTATTACAAACAAAGGCTTGGTGTGTATAGTTTTCACATAACCAGGAAAGTAGTATTAATTTTTAAAGAAGTAACTGTTGCTTAAGATGCTATTGTGCTTGAGTGATGAATTTTTAATGCTTTTGTAGTTTGTGCATGGATTAAAATCCATTATTTATTGTACCTCCACTTGGTTGGTAAAGGTGATGATTTTATAGCACCCAGTAGTCATGCAAACACTGAACTGATGGCTGATAATAAATTTCCTTACTGTAAATGTCAGTGAGTTTTGTGTGTTGCTGCCATTACATCTTGTTTGGAAAGCTGAATATTACACAATTATGGGAGGCACCAGATGGCATCATTAACAGGAATGCTCTGAATGTTTACCACTTATGTGCATGTGTGAAATTAAAAGTAAGATGACCTATCTTTATTTTGAAAGCATGGTGTTAGTACTATACAGGTGTTAATGACATTTGCAGCAAACTAAAATAGTCATTTTGCTTCAAAACAGGTCAGGCTTGTTTTATAGCTCTCTCAAAGGATTTTGTAGCTTGACTTTGGAAGTAACATAATTCCAGCTTGTAAAGAGGGCATAGTTATTATTTCCACAGAAAAGTAATGTTCACTACTACAAAATGGAGAACCACAACTGCTGTCACTAAAATGTGGCTCTAGTAACCTGCAAATCAATCTCCCTTTGTATCCTTGTGCTGTTACTTAGTTACCCTTGTGTTCATTATTTTCAGTATGAAATGTGATGGTGTTTTCTACATTTTATTTTTTAAAGCTTTTTATTTTATACTTCTTGCATTTTCCAATGAGTTCAGTAAATTTAGAAAATGCTTCCTTTGTTGCCATGAGTCTGTTTGCAGAGTAAGTACAGTGGACAGAGATGCTTCTTCTTTCTCCCTTTCCAGAATGTACACAATCCTGTTTTGATATGGGTGTTGGGGTGGTTGTGATGCATTGTGGTGGTGCCTGCTCTAAAGAGAGATCCTCAGAGGGAAATCTTCCTCAGCCAGCCAGCACTGAGAGATTTTCCCAGTTAAGTCTCATGAGGGATGTTAAGGTTGGTGGTTTTTTTTTTTTTTCATAGTGCATTTTTGAGCTAGACCAGCGAGGCAAAGCAGGACTTCCATAAAGCCAAAGCTTAATGGAGTCCTTTCATTCACTGTGGAAGAAAATAGTTTAATCTCTGGAAGTGCTAGTGGTATTTTCAGTTACATATACTTTTGCTGTTTATAGGTAACTTAGTTTTGTTTTGGTTATTCTGTGTGAAGGTGGTGTGATCCCTGTGTACTTTGATGGCACAAGAATACTGTAAAATAAACCCAAGAAGTTAAGGAGGCATTGTTAACATTGATGATGGTCTTTGCCTGGCTGCTCAGACCCTGGCCCTCCTGCAGGGGAGTATTTTTCATATCCGTTTACATTCAGAGCCAATGAGAATAAATAATTGTTTTCCCATTAATTTTTAATGGGTTTGTGTCAGACTGTTAAATCCCAACTTCTCTTGTGAAATTGTCAGTAAGAATGAGCTTTGGTTTTAAAATGATGTTATTTGGAGTCTACTTACTTACCTACCTGGAATGACATGATAGTATGTTGATAATTAAGCCACTAAGAGCAGGATTTAAAGAATTATCTGTCAGCCTTGATACTTGGGAAACATTTGCATGCTCTTTTGATCCCTCAGGCTTCAGCCTGCAGAAGTGCAGAGCACCAGAACCCAGCTTTTGGCACAGACTAGTGACAGGGACCAAGCTGCAGGTGCTAACTTGCTGGATGCAGGCTTGGGACCTTCTCGCTCTAGCATCACAGTTGATGATCTGCCTCTGCAGGTTGACTTGGTGTCTGTTGCAGTTGCTATTTCCAGACACTAGTGCAATCTGCTAGCTTTTCTGTCTTGGTTGTTTCTGTGTGAATTGTGCACAGTGTTCTCATAGGACCCCTCTGCCCAGTGACTGATCATAGGGGGTTCTCTGTTGTACAGGCTGAGCTTACAGAGGTCAGTCCTTTCAAGGACCTCTGAAGAGCAGGTCAGTGAGACAACTTCTTGGCATTGTATTGCTAGATGCTGATTATTTCAAGCTCCAGTGTTGCTGTCATGCCTCTGGTTACAGCCAGATCATCTCTGAGAGTCAGTCAGTCTCAGCTTCTTAATGTTGAGAAGTACACCTATGATGTTTTATGTAAATTTGACATACAGAACTGAAAGCCATGCAACCCAACCTCTCTTGTATTTCTTTTCACATTTCTGTTGGGTGTCCAGCTGGATAATATCTGGAAGGTATTTCAGGCTGAAGTTCCTAGGTGTTGCTATATTTTTCCATATATTTTTGAATCCATAAAAAATTCTGTTTGCTACCTGCTTTCCACCTTCTCCAAGACTACCTTGTGGAGTAGAAGTAAACAGACAAAGATGAACTGGGAAGCAGTGATTGATGTCAGAGGGTTAGTGACTTTCTTAACAGATGAGAATTGGTCCCCATAAAGGAGATTTCTCTATTTCAAAATCTGGGGAAACTAACCATGAGAGCCAACCATGTGCTTAACCCCCTTGCCAGCCTTAAGTGGCTTTGATCAAGGTCCTGTACCTTTCTGTACATCGCTTTCTTCCCCTGAGAGAGGAGGAAGAACTGAACTCGTTGAAAAAGGCACCATTTAGGGTTTAGCTGTTAGTCTTTTTAAGCTGAGCAGCAGTCAATTATGAGATCTTTATGTGAGTGTGAACTGTCCAGCCATCTTTAGGCTGGAAATCCACACATTAATGTTAAAAGGAAGAAAAGAGCATTTTTTTACCATGGTAACAGTGGTTCTGCAGAGAAATTAAATGTGTCCATGCTCTGCTGTCTTTTGGTGCGTTTTGGAGTTTTGCAGGAAAGCCCTGGCTTCATAGGGAATCACAGAGATAGGCATAGGATTGCTCATGAATATACAGCCTGTTTTTCCAGAAGATGAAGATCAGCATATGAAGACTGGTATAATACTGTCTTGATTTTTAAAGGTGTTTGAGGTCTAAGGGTAAAGAATATTATATAAAGACTAGGTGTTTACTGTGCAAACCCGTCTTATAGAGCCACAGTTACTAAAGAAAGGTTCTTTGGCACAGGCAACAAAATGATCAAGGCCACAGTCTTCATCACAGTTGTATTTCTTTTTCCTTTTCCTTCTGTTTCTAGTGTTTGCCTAAATTTGTGAATGCTTGGAAACAGGTTTTGAAAACATGTTTACAGACATTCCAAATGAGACTTTTTGGAATGCAGTTAGTACTTAGGATGCTGTTTCAGCCTGCATTATTCTTTTCTTTTCCAATAATTTTTGTTTGTTCATACCTCCTTAGTAAACATTAGTTTTTCTTTTTACCTTGTGATTTAAATGGAGCTTGAAATGAAAATAGCTGTGTTTGTTCACTATCTTGTTTGCTTACCACTATTGCTGACTTCAGCACTAACCATTTTAACTCCTTCTGATGGTTTTTACAGTAACAGAGTACAAATCATGTAGATCCTGTACAGCATTAGCTATCACTCAGGTTGTCAGTAACAAATGCTAGCTTAGAACAAAAGCATTGCAGATTGGCATAGAAACCTCCAGGACTGAGTGGAGAGAGTCCCTCTTCCTTCCTGTAGTGAAAGATCTGTGAAGCTACTAAGTACCTAACAAATGAGCCAGTCGCCTATTTGTCTTGTACCCTGAGCTGTCCTCCTCAATTCAGGGCACTTTCATTTACTTAAAATTTAGCAAACACTTCAGTGTGTTTTGCTGGATAGGGTCCAAGTCCTCAATGTGGAATAAAATCAAGCCTAAATTCTGCTGTGTTAAGGAGTCTTTGCATGAAGTGTAACAGCTTTGACA
This sequence comes from Galbula dea, assembly GCA_013399015.1. Lineage (NCBI taxonomy): Eukaryota > Metazoa > Chordata > Aves > Piciformes > Galbulidae > Galbula > Galbula dea. The sequence goes on from VWZX01000621.1 coordinate 1,326,979, forward strand.
GAGTGCTGATGTTTTACCAGGATACATTTAGCAGTGCCCAGTTCAGAACATGGCACTGCCTTTTTCTGTCAGTTGAAATTCTCTGCTGAGCTTGGTTTTTTGGTTGTAGGTGTTTAGTTTCTATTTTTACCTCTTTAAATTAAGGTAGTGTTTGTTACCAAAGCAATTGCAATAAATGTTTTTAGAAATCCTACAAATACCCCAAGGTCCAATGTTTATAAACATAACTAGAAGGAGCTACAAAAGTCTTCATTTGTGTTTGTAGGACCAATGTATATGGTTGAATAAAGGTGAAGTGAATACATTCCCAGGCAACATGGTAACTGAGTGACTGCCCAGAAGGCAGACCTGGGTATGCACAATGAAAGTGTGATGCTTTGCATGGTCTGAAAGTTCAAAGGGGGAAAGGCATACAAATATTTGCTAAAACCAAACAATTATTTCATATATCTGTTTCCATCAGGTTGCTTAGGGTAGAGTGTGTGAATGTAATGATATAAATTAATCCTATTCTGTCATATACATTGTGCTGTGAGATCAAGCATGCAGGCTTTGTTTTCAGTGGTGTGTTCTGAGAGATGAGTAAGTTGGGGTTTTTTTAATGGAAGCAAAGTTGGAAGGGCTCTCTGTGGATGGCACTGCCTGTCCCCTGTGGTTTAAGGTTGGAGGGTGTGGATGGTCCTTCTGCCTGCCCAGGAGGAAGCAATGTGGCAGGTGCTGCCATGGCAGAGGCTGTCAGGTACCAGAGTGGACAGAAGGGAAATTCATCCTTTTGATAATTTCTGAGCTGTGCTTACCTCTTCTAACCATGGCAATTATTGCTTTTTGCCTTAGTTAGTTAATGATTGCTGGTTTATTTAATAAATTGGATACAAAATAAACAAGTTAGCTTGCTATTGACCTATCAATTATGATGTCTGATTACTCCTGTGGGGAACATATGTAGTCATTTGTCCTGTCATTTTGTTAGAATAAGGTGGTATTATGGGACCCATCCACCGAATTCCTTACTCCCTGGGGCTGTTTAGTGTACTTAGCTGTTAGAAAGGTGATTTCTGAAGCATGACAGCTGTTGGTGTCAGGGCCATTGTGTGGTGAACAAAACCAGTTACATTCTACTCATATGCTGCCTTTGTATCACTGATACAGAAGTCATTTCATAAATTAGATACAACTCTTCCTGAGGAAATTGTATCACTTCTTTCTATTTCATTGTTGGAGTAGTTTAAAAAAAAACAAACAACAACAAAAAACCCCAACATCACAGCACTGCAGTAGGAGGAGCTGTTTGAACTTGGCATTATTGTAAGATCTATTTGGTTTATCCTATTAGCTGTTGACAGTCCTGTCTAGTTATGTTGGTTGAGTAGATACAAGTAGTTTTGTGTTCTTTTTATCATTTTATTGATTTTGTTAAAAGCCACATTTCAGCAGACATCACTAATAATTCTTCCTCCAGAAGGCATTGCTTTTCTAGAAAAGTTGCAACAAAAAAAGCCTGTCAAAGTTTGTATCTGGAGAGTTCACAATCCAAGGAATTGGAATGGCAAGAAAGGGCCTTAAGCACAGTATCCTCAGTGCCTGTTTGTGGTACCATGAGATCTCAGCCAGTGTCAGCAGCTGCAGAACAACATCAAATGTTGATGTTGGGGTGTACCCATGTAGTATGTTATAAAAACATAGTCCAAGTTTCATTTTAAGCAATGAAGGATACTTTAAATAATTAGCATAGGTTCTTCTCATTTCTTAAATGCTCTTCCAGTGATCTACATTTTAAGTGAAATATAGAAAGCTTTTTCACTTTCTGAAATGTAGAAATGTTATATTTTCATTTATGATCAAAACCTTGCTGTAATAAGTGTTTAACCATGTTAAAAAGCACTGGGTTTGGATTAGATTGTTAGGTTAGGTGTGTTCATAGAGACTTGTACAGCAGTGATTCATGCAGTGTTACAGTTATTCTGTGGCTCGTCAAGGTGTCCCTTGGTGCAGGGCTGCCTGTGAGACTGCAGGCATGTGCTGGGTTTCACACATTTGATTCTCCATTAGGCAGCCACCTAGTATGCTTTTTTCATTATCTTCTGGAATTTTCTCAGTGAAGTCTGGTCCCTGAGATGAATCTGGCTCACCACTGGATGTCATCATTGCACTATGATGAGCTACAAGAGGAAGAAAATTTATCTGGCAGTAAAAAATAACATTGCCTGACCAAAGACGACATTTTATTTTCCTGCATTTTAAAATCACTTGCTCTACAGTGGTGACAGTTTGCAAGTAATTGGTCTATAATCTTTCTGAAAGGTATAGGACAGCACTGGTGTGTTACACAGACAATTCTGCACCTCCTGTATTGAGGCTGTACTGAAATCTCAGCTGTGGGTCTCCACCATTGCAAAGACATGGTGTAAAAGATCTCTCAGGGATCTCAATGTGCCCTGTACTTCTTGAGAAGGCCAGTGTCATTACTGTAGCTTTAAAATAAAATCCTACTTCTTCATCTATTGAGTTACTCTGTCAACTAATATATAGAGAATATATTTCTACTGTAATTTCATAGGAGGAATTTTGAGGGCTTAATTAACCCTCTGTCTCCTATTTGTAACAGAGGAGAACCTCTTAGAAGTCTTAGGTTGCTTCCTGCCTAAGTGACACAGCAGAAATATACAGAAGTGTCTGACAAATAATAAAAGTAGCTTCATTTTCTGTTTGTCTCTTCAGTGTATTTATGAATCTGCAGCTATGCATTCTGTGAAATGGAAATGTACACAACCCAAAGCAATAAGGAAAACGAAGTGTATGGTACTGAGAGATGGAAAGTATTCCCTTGTCTTTCATCAGAAATTTGAAAACTATATATATTTCAGGGCAAATTTGTCATATGTAATATCTCTCAGTGCTTTCTTGCATAGTTTTGGGAATCTCTGTTAGCTAGTAAGACCAAGAGAGAGAGAGACACAAAAAAAGTTTGTCTTAACTAATGTTTGCAGTAAGAATAGAAGCTAAGAAACTAGTAATTAAACTTTATAGTGAGATTTTTGGCCAGAGTGTTGATCCTAAGTGGCATTGAGACACTAGTTCACTCATTTGAGAGCCTGGATTTCAGTGTAGCTGCTCTGTATTTAAGAAAAAAGGTTAAATGTCCTATTGTAGAAGAAAGTTTTCAATTAATCACACAAATACACTCAAGATATAAGTTCCTAATTAACTTACAAGTAAAGCCATTTCCATAAGTAAAACAGCAAGTGTAAAAACTGATCTAGAATATATAAAAATGGCCTTAACATTATGTAAATATATGTTCCCCAGGTGTTAGTAAATTATAAAAGAGGCCATGTTTTCTTCTCTCTTTCAAGGACTCCATAGCATCTTTTCCAGGAGAAGTCAGACCACTAAGCTCAGCTGATTTTCTATAACCTATTAAACATGCATATATTTTGACATTTTAGTACCATTCATCTACCATTTATCTTGTGCTGTGCCCAGAAAAATCATGTTATTCATGTCTGTGAGCCACAATAAGTTTTGTATGAATGCAAGGTAATGCATTACTGATGGTTTAATGATTCTTAGCAGACTTGCTGTATTTTTAATGCATTTCTGTGTGATTTTATGTTTGTTTTTTTTTTTTTACAGAGAAGTTATTCTTTGAACCACATAAATCGAAAGCTGGTACTGCAATCTAGAGTGTCTGTCAACATTAGAATTGTGGTGGTTGGTGCATCTGATGTTGGAATCTCTTTTCTGGAAACACTAATTTTTTGGTAAGTTGTTAATTTTATTTCATGAGAGGAATGTTACCTGTTGTCTGAAGGAGCTTGCTTCTGCCACTTAAAAACGTGCTTTGAGGTGTTAAAGATCTGAGTGTCTGCAGGTGTAAGGAGATGGTGGATTGCATCCTGGCTGCCTCTGGATCTCACAAGTTACTCATAGATGCTCCAGGGTTAGACAAACGGAGGATGAGAATTCTGCTTACTTCAAATCTCTTTGACCATTGTTCTTGTGGAAAAATACTGTAAGTGGAGGTTAAGTCCTTCCTGTGTGCTCCAGAGCAGTATTATCTTTAAAGCTACCTGTGCCCAGTGAGGTGACAAATCACTGTCTGAATCCCTCTTTTCTCTTGCCTCATTATGATGCTGTGTTTTCAGAGCTGTGGAGAAATGTATGATGCAAGCTTGTGAATTATCTCCTTGTGATTCTCTTGATTCTGATAATGCCTTTTGATACCTTTGATTGGGATGAGGCTTTTGATGTTTGGGATCCTTCAGCAACCGGAAAATGTCATATTGGGCCCTCCTGGCATTTTTGCTGGAGACCCTAGGGTGGGTATGGGTAAGGTCTAGCAGAAGGCACTCTCTCAGGTAATCTCATCCTGCTTGATGATACACTAAGAGCACAGGTCATCAGTGTATATTAGGGAGTTTTTCAGCAGTAAAACTGCAAGTTGAGTTGCTGTGTTTACCTTGAGTTATCTAAACTGGAGTCTATACACTGTATGAAGGGAATAAATGTATGCAACTGTTTTTATATGTTCCCCTGGTCTAAACCAGAGTACACTTCTTGCTGTGTTTTCTCAGTTCCTGACTTTCTGTAGAGCATCCCCTCTTAGGAAAATATAATTTCCTTCTCAGCCTCCTGTTCTCAGCACCTTTTAGACTTTTAGTTCTACTCAAAATTCAGTTAAAAGTGTACTTCAGATCTATTAGCATTTTCTTGCTATTCATCCTGTGCTGTTTGTTACTACACTTTCAGTATAGAATACTGTGAGGGAAAAACAAAGCCTATTTACACTCCAAGGCTGTCAGCCAGAAGCTGAGTCTCTGTAGTCAATGGGACATGCAGACACTATAGGTATCCTCCACTGAGATGCCTCAACCAAGACTGCAGTCAGCAGTTAGTGTGAACCATAGTCCAGCAAAGATTTTTCTCATGGAACATGACCTTCTGGTACACAGGAGAGAGTGCTTGTCTTCAGTGGTGCACAAGTGGAGTGCTCCTGCTTGAGAGAAATGAGTATTGCTGTGAGAGGGCAGAAAGCAAGCAGTCAGCACTTAGTGCAAAATGTCACAAAATTTATATTAATGTATGTATAAATGTAAGAAAGATTTATTTATTTAATTTTTTTAGTTTTCACATCAGCAGCAGATAAAGTCTCCTGATCAATGTGAAGGCCTTTTAATACAATTTGGCTTAATTTACTCATAATTTTCTAATATTCTTTGCAAAGGTTACATGCACTAAAAATAGCTGGATTGAATCAATTTGTAAGCCCCTAATCCTTAAAAAGAGGAAGTAGTTTTCTCCTCATTATTCTTCATACTTAATTATTTTACATTAGCAGTCACCATGGAAACACAAATGTAATTCACTTACCTACATAACGATTACTAGAACTAGATTTTACAAGTGTTTTTTCAACTTCTTTGAGACTGAAGAAATACATTTTTCATTCAACAGAGAAAAAATCAGTATTGCTTCTCCTCACTGGAGATGTGGCTCCTGCCTCTCACTCCCATGGTGCTGGGGCAGCTCCTTGGGAAGTTTGGTGTGGTTGCTTTTCAAGTTGACTCAAGTTGGACTTGATGATCCTTGTGGGTCCCTTCCAACTCAGGATATTCTGTGATTCTGTGTGATTCTGTGCTGTGGAGCAGCCATGGACACTGCTTCTTATCCACCCAAACCGAAAATGAGCTTTATAATCCATGCTGCAAAGGGGGAGTGTGTGCTGTGAACTTTCACCTTACAAAACCCTGCCTCAGTCTGTCACTGTGGCTCATCACCTTCCTGTTGGAGTTTGTGGAAACAGATTGTCACAAAGGCTGGAGTGCTGGTGCACCCTAATCAGTGCCTGTTATTTCAAAAGCCACTGCAGAAATGCTGCAAATGAATATTTGGAATGACCTGCTAGTAGGGGAAGCTTCTTCCTTATGCTCAGGGTTCTCCGAGCCCTGGAAAATTGCATCTGTTGTGTTTAATCTAGCACTAGGTCAGTGACGGTGATCTCCCTATTCATGTTTCACCATTCAAATAAATATCTCCTGCTGATTTCTTTTTCTTGGAGTGTAATCACATGCAGACATGTGTTCAGCTGTAGTGCTACTTTTCTTTAGGATGCATATGAATTTTTTATTCAAGAAACAAGGCAGTAGTGCTGGCAGTAATGCAGACAGAGCCTGGCCTCTCTTCTCGTGCCTAGCCGGCTGGCAGCAGGTACAGGTGCAACGACTGCTCTGGAGGCTGTGCCTCAGCTGCGGCTGTCCCACACGTGAGGAGATGCAGCGAGCTGGGCAACAGAGCTGAGAAGGGGGGGAAGTGAGTTGCATCATAAATTGCTGCAGTAATTAACTTCCCTGCAGGAGTGTGGCACGCGGGGAAGGAGTTGCGATTCCCACAATTCCTGCATGAGGTTCCTCCTGGGCAGCACAATTATCTGCTTCCCCTTACACAAAGCCAGGAGTTAGGTCACTCTCCAGCACTAAGACAAGGCTTATATAAATTGCAGCAGCATCAGAGCATTTGTTAAGGCAGTGTAAACTCTGAGCGATGTCCGGTCCTGGAGGAGAAGTAGCATCTGAACAAATACCAGCCTTGTGAAAAAGCAGCTCAGCCCAGTATCAGAGTCTCAGCTTCTATTGTTCTCTGCCCTCCAAACTGTTCATGCTGACTGACGGTCCTGCCTCCCCTTTGTTGTAGGATGTGAGGAGAAAGCCCTTTCAGCATGGAGTGAATCGAGTCAAAGAAACTCCAAAGAGAGGTTAAGCTAAAATGAAAGTTTTGTTTATTTTCCCTTGAGTGACTTGGTCTTAGGGGGTATAAAAATATTACAAGGAAAAGAGTTTTATCAGACATTGCAGTAAATGTGTGCGTGCCCCCACTTACACTTGCAGTACTGTGAAACACTAACATTGACAAACTATAGTGAATGAAGACCCTAAAAAGGAATCTGATTTAAAATTAAAGGAAGTTTTTAAAAAGTTATCCTTTTTTTGTCTTGCCCACTGAGATAAAATGTGCATATACTTAATTTAGAAATTAAAAAGCTGTTTTAAATATTCAACCTGCAAGTATTTAATGAAAATTGTATCTGAAAATGGTCTGCAAGTGTAAAATCTGTTTTTGTGTAGATAGAACATCAGTACCTATAAATATGAGAAAAGGAGTAATGAGTTCAGTTCAGAGATCTGCAAATACTAGTTCTTGAAGAAATACAAACTGCACCTAATTTATTTTAAAACTTGTGAACAGCTAGGATTGGAGATACTGAGTTGCATAGTCCTCAATTAAACTAGGGTTCCCCCTCTGTAAATATCTTGATGAATGTAAGCTATAGTTCAGCATTTTAATCTTTTCATATCCCCAAGTGCTTTAAAAAAACAACCTCACTGCTAAATATTAATTTACCAGGAGGGAAGGGGTTTGGGTTTATTTATTTTTTTCCTTCTTTTCTTAATAATTTCAGAAATATGGTCATGGCAGCAGTGTTAGGCCACAAGAACATGCAATTTAAAAAAACCCAAGAAAATAACATTTTCGGTTTATTCTGGCGGGGGATTCATGGAACAGCATGCTAACTAGTATGCCCTGACAGCAGGTGATTGAAGTTTGGCTGCAAGAATGCAAAAAGCTCACTCACAGCAGTATCTTGTCATTGGTTCCAGGGTAGTGAACCAATTAGCTTTTTATCCACTTCTTTGCATATAGCTGTGGAAAGCGTTATTGTTTTCTGATTATAGGGAAAACCCTTTTTAATCCATGATTTTGAAAACCTCCTTAATCCTACCTCTGGTGTAGACAATGAGTTATTCTCTGAGGACATTGGAAATATACATAATGTGCTACACAACATAGTAATAAACAAATGGTGGCCGAGATCACAATATTTTGTATGAAACTGTTGTGAAATATATTTCTCTTTCCATATAGGAACATTAAAGTACTTAATACATTTGCTTTTTAAACGCAGTAAAGTATGTTTTTGTCAAATCCTTGAACTTTTTTCCTTCAAGTAGAATTTGGATCTAACACAGTAAATCTGTGGGGTTTTGTCTGCAGGGCAGTTTCTCCCTTTGTAAGTTAAAGGTATCTCAGATAAGCTTAGAAATGGCAGGGATTTTTAAAACACGGTTTCTGACAGAAAAGCTACAACTGCTGTTATCTGGCAGCACAGTATCATACAATATCCTGCACATCTGTCCTGTTTGGCAATAGTTAGCATAATGCTTGCTGTTTAATTAGGCTTTTTATCTTTGCATTTGTCTGAGAACATCTGAAGCCTTCCATGTTGCCTGTCACTAATTAGTTGACTAATTAAATAGTTAGTGCTTACTTGCTGATCACAGAGCTAACATGTAATGAATGGTTTAGTGATCTTCATTGTTTTATACTATCTATCTTTGCCACATGAATTGATATACATGTGCTTCCTTTTGACTGCTTTTTTTTCATACCAAGGCAAATCCAGAACAATGTTGTAGTCGACCATGTGTTCAGTGTCACCGGGCCTGCATCCTTCAGACATTGTTGCTTTCCATCATTTCTGGTGAATAGAGATCAAGTTGTGACAGAGATAAATAAGATGGGTCATATCTCGCCTTGTTGCGCAGCCGGGATCACAATGAACATTGTCAGTGACAAATACCAGACATAAACTGGGGGAGAGGATATGGGTCAAGATCAGCCTTCCCAACAGCCATTTTGCATGCCTCTGCCAAAAAATGACACTCAGTTAGCACTGATATTAGGTTATTTTAAAGTTATGTTCTTGCTTTAGAGGCAGTTTTCAGTTTTAAATAAGATTGTTTCAACTTAAACTATTTGCCCTTTAAAAAATATGAAAATATTTATCTGAGCTCAAACTACTCTTTCACACTTTAAATGTGTAAGTATTTGTAAGTTTTCTTTTGCTACTTTTTATATGTCAATGCTCACCTTTTTGTTGCATGTTAAAACTGATCTTGGAAATAGTAATTTTCTCATAAAAGGCCTGTTTCAAAATAGAAATGAGTCAGAAGCACTTTTTATAGAATGATATTTTGTATTTATCATACCTTTCCTGTTGACTAAGTGTGACATTAGTGGGGCTGCTTCAGCAGCTCTGCACAGAGCTGTAACCTGACTACCCAAAGCATCTGGTAGCTCTCTGATCAATGCAGTTCAAAGCAAATAAAGCAGCATTCCGAGTGCAAACACTGCGTTTAGCTTTTCCAGTTCTCTGATAAAATGATGGAGATGTACTTTCCTCTTCTGTTCATGTTTATTTTTCTTTCTTTGAAGTTTCCTTCCCGGAGCTGTTGTGGAGGTTTAACTACTGCATTCTTCAGAGTGATCTATAAACTGCCTATGGGTTAATATTGCAGTTGAAGCACAAAGTTGTTCAGACTACTGCAGTGGCAAAAAATTTGTTGGCTGGTTCAGTTGTGATATTTCCTTCTAGCAGTTAGCATAGATTTGATTCCTGTTCATATGTATATACGTATGTACTCCAGAGGGCAGAGTAAGAGCTGTGACAAATGAAGATCACTATTGGAAGGTACTTGCTTGTTTTTTCTGAATGCTTGATGAGCTGAAAGGTTAGAGTTCCTTTTCTGGACTGTTGTGATTACCCTCACAATCCAGGAAGATGAGTCTGAATACAGTTTATATTGAGATGAGAGATTGAAGTACATACAATAGAGTAATGAGATGGTGAATCTCTGCTGCATGTGGTGTTATCTAGATTCCCCAAACTTCTAATGTGGATTGGTAAGGTTAGGTGGATCTACATGATGCTGTGGCTAGATTGCTTCCAGTACCCATGTTACTGCACTGCACTATATTGTGGATGGTAACACATCATGCTATGTGGTTTGTTTCCTTAGGAGTTTGGTGGTCAGTAGCATCTCTGCATTAATCAGGCATAACCTCAGTTCATGTGAGCTGCAGGGCATGGGCCATTTGTGCAGGAGCTGTTGCAGAAGTATTGTGTTGCCCTGGTGAAGAGATGGGCATTACATGGCTTTGGGGTGCTGCCCTTCTCAAGGCTGTTTTACGTTGAGGGCTGCAATATCAGTGAGGCAGCTGTGCTCACCAGGCTGCCAGGGCTGGAGGTGCTGTGGGGCCCAGATCTGCAGCTGCTACATGCAGATGTTTGAGATCAGGAATTTTGGCCCAGCTGACTTCTCCACCAGCCGTGTCCCTGTCCTTCCTGGGCTGCCAGCTTTCTGTCAAGAGATGTGCCACTGGGATGGTGCCTCAGAACATGCAACTTTTATGAGTACCTTCTCTTTCTGTATACTCTTGCTGTCAGGAGAAGAATGGTCCTTGGCCATTAGTTAGGACAAAAGCATAATACAAATCTCAAGCCCTTCAAATGCAAGGTAAGTCTATCTTTTTTACCTCCATGGGCTTCTACAGGCTGCATATGTCTTCATCTCTGAAGGCAGCATTGCCAACTATGCACTAAGCAGCATCACAGTGTCAAAATAGTAATCTCTTCTGCAATTATATGCTAAATTGGACTCTAGGAAGTAGACAGCCATAAAAAAAACCCCAAACCCTTAGTTTTAGCGTGGATGATTGGCCAATAATGTTTTTTTAAGTCCTATTAATAAACTGGGATTTGCACTGTGTTATTCACTGAAACATTCACACAGGAACAGATAAAACAGCAAAATTTCAACCACATTCTAGTTTTACTACCCAATTTATGGTATCTTTATTTGTGGGAAATGGTGTTGGTGTCTCTCAACTGTGATTTTGAATCTGCCAGGTGATTAGATTTAAACAGCTAGAGACTAACTTCCAAGGCCATCATCAGATATCCCTCATTTTCTGTCTAGAAAAATAATTGCCCTGTTCTATACTTCAAACAGGATGAACTGCTGAAACATTTATGGAATGGAAATTGAAATGCTCTCACTAAAGCGGTGCCTGGATGTACTTCGAATTGGTTAAATCCAAAGCCAACATGCATTTGGAGTGGTAGTGCTAACCTTGTAAGCTTTGTAGCTCTGCATGTTCCCACATGAGTATATGATGTGTCTGATTCAGCTACATGTTTTGGATGGGCCAAGGAAAGAGCTCTGTAGATTTTCCTGTTTGTCAAATAACAATTCATACGGTAAGGACTTTGCCACTCTGATTTTTAATAAGCTAGATCCTGGAGATACCACAGATCTTGAGTGAATGCTATAGTTTTCCAAAGAGCCTCCTGAGAAATTTGTAGCTGGGTTGTCAGATGAATCATAATTTTGTGCTTTGCTACAAGAATTCAGTTTATGCTTTGTAGTGTTTGTCGATGCAGAATGTTAAGGAAGTTCACATTTAAGCCTGAAGTGGTATTACACTCAAGTAGTGAATAGGCAAATATGTAAATAAGCAAGTACTTCAGACTTAGTTTTAAACTGTGTTAGAATTTTGCTCTCAAATGTTGTACTCCAGTGTTTGTATACTGGTATGCACATTCACAGCCTGATGTACACCTGGCAAGTACTGGCAAGATGCAGAGTCAGGGACTTCTGAGGAGAAAGCATAATGAGAGGTGGTTAAAGGAGGAAGAAGAGCCAAGTGGTAAAATTGCAAAGGTCAATATGGGTCGAGAAGCAATGTGTGGAAAAGAATTAGTCTAACAAAGGAAAAAAGACTCAACTGAATTACTGTAAAGAGCCACAATCACTAGAAAAGAATAGTGCAGAAAAGAATCAGGAAAGCCGAGTTGACATAGGTGAGGAAAGCAAAAACATTTGCTAGGAAATGAGAGGTGGTTAGAAGGGATAAAAGCAGTGACAGTGACAGAAGGGTGGCTGGGTTGTTTCAGAAAAATGAATTTTGATATGGATGGGAGTTTGAAAGAAGTAACTGGGGAAAAAAGCATGTTTGGTAATGTTCAGGGGAAAATCTATATGGTGGGGTGATGTAAAGCTGTGTATGAAGCTCTTCTTTGGAACACATCTGACAAGATTAGTTGCCAGTAAACCTGGTGGGAATTTTCTGAATAAAACAATACTTTAATAAGCAATATCCCATCAAAATGTTATGTTTTTAAAGGGAAAATGTTGTTTTGATATCAGGAGAAAGTAACTGGGACATGAGGAAATATTTTGCTGAAGTGTCTTTTAAAAAAGGCAAATCACTTGTTTTTAAGGAATTCCATGTTGAATTTTTTAAAAAACAAAGTCAGAACCAAACAGTTTCCTATTAATCTGTATTCTGAACAGTTTGCAAGAGTGTTTTCTGAAGTTAAAAAGGTTGATGAATTTCCCCAGCATTGTGGCCTATCTTAGAATAGAAATAATCATGTCTGACGAACATCAAATAATTGTGCCTGATGAATTTGGTGGCCTTCTATGAAAAGGTCATGACATCAGTAGACAGCGGAAGAGCAACTGACATCATTTACCTGGACGTGAGCAAAGCCTTTGACACTGTCCCGCACAACATCCTGGTCTCCAAGAATGTGGGTTTGATGGATGGACCATTTGCTGGATACGGAACTGACTTGATGGCCGCACCCAAAGAGTAGCTGTCAATGGATCCATGTCCAGGTGGAGGTCAGTGACAAGTGGAGTCCCTCGAGGATCAGTACTGGGACCAGTCTTGTTCAATATCTTCGTCAGCAACATAGACAATGGCATTGAGTGCTCCCTCAGCAAGCACACCTATCTGTACGATGCAGTTGACACGCTGGAGGGGAGGGATGCCATCCAGAGGGACCTGGACAGGCTGGATAGGTGGGCCCATGCCAACCTCATGAAGTTCAACAAGACCAAGTGCAAGGTCCTAATCTGGGTTGGGGCAATCCCAAGCAGCGATATAGGCTAAGTGAAGACTGGCTTGAGAGCAGCCCTGCGGAAAGAGACTTGGGGGTGCTGGTGGATGAGAAGCTTGACATGAGCCGCCAGTGTGCACTTGCAGCCCAGAGGGCCAACCATATTCTAGGCTGCATCAAGAGAAGTGTAGCCAGCAGGTTGAGGGAAGTGATTCTCCCCCTCTACTCTGCTCTTGGGAGACCCCACCTGGAATATTGTGTCCAGTTCTGGAGCCCCTATTACAAGAGGGATAGGAGGGTGCTGGAGTGAGTCCAGAGGAGGGCCATGAGAACGATCCAGAGGACTGGAGCACCTCCCCTATGAGGACAGACTGAGAGAGTTGGGGTTATTCAGTCTGGAGAAGAGAAGGCTCTGAGGAGACCTTATTGTGGCCTTCCTGTATCTGAAGGGGCCTTACAAGAAAGCTGGTGAGGGACTTTTTAGGAGGTCAGGTGGTGATAGAACCAGAGGAAATGGATGCTAGAGGAGGGTAGATTTAGATTAGACAATAGGAGGAAGTTCTTCACTGTTAGGGTGGTGAGAAAGTGGAACAGGTTCCCCAGAGAGGTTGTGGAAGCCTCATCCCTGGAAGTTTTTAAGGCCAGGCTTGATGGGACGCTGTGCAACCTGATCTAGTGAGAGGTGTCCCTGCCAGGCAGGGGGGTTGGAACTAGATGATCTTTAAGTTCCCTTCCAACTCTGACAATTCTATGATTCTATGTTCTGGGAAGAAAAAAATGGGAATTCTCCCACTGAAGTAAGCAACTGACTTCTCTGTCCACTACTGTCAAAAGTCATAGTTAAATTAAATGTGAGCTGCTGACAATTAGATTCCCTTGTCTTTTTATTGCAGTTGTTGTTCTTGATAATGTTTGTCACTGGCCTTGGGAGGAAGAGTCATCGTGTGCAGTTTATAGAACAAACAAATATGTGGAAACCCCCTTTCTTGACCCTGCATTGAAAAGTGTCCCAGTAAAGACTTTGTTATCCTTTCTTTCATTGAGCAAATTCATTCACAATCTTAACACTTTTTCCTAAGGTTCATCCAATGGAGAACTGGCTTATCTTTGTTTACTTGTAATTAAAGAGGGATAACTTATAGATGGACATCTGTTGGTCAGCAGTTAAGCTGAAATCCTGTTCAGGGGTCTGTAATTGATGCACTTACATAAGGTTCTTGAGAACAGAAGCTTTTGGTAATTGTTGTTACAAACAATAAACCCTTTCTGCTGCTTCTGTTACTGACTCTTTAGCCAAAAGCTTAATAACCAAGTGTTGTAGGATCAGTTGCAGAGCTTTCACACTGCAGGAATGGCATCATATAGCATTGTACAGGGGAACGGTTTGGCCATGTTTTCACTTATCTTCTGACTTGATTTGGTGTTGATTCTTACTTGTCTGAGTCAAATAAAGCTGCCCAGAGAGCAGGAGGAAGTGGAGAGAAGGCTGAAGGCTTTTACAGCTCTGCCAGTGCTTTGTCCAAGCCAACAACAGCAATTTAGCGTAGTGGCAATATGAAAATGTATTACTTTTAAAGATGACTCAGAGAAAGTCTGTAGTTCTAAGTAACATATTTACCCCTTAGTGAAAATAGCAATGAGTGGGGGGTTCTCTGTTGTTATTATTTACATTAGCAATCCTTATTAAGCTTAGCATTTCTACTTTTAGTTTTACATAGACCTGGGAAGTTTGTTAAAAAACCTTTTCCTTTTGGAGAAGTCTGTTCTCCAAGTCCTGATTATTTAATTATTGCAATGTTTGGTGTGCTGATCTTTCCTTAAAAAAGAGTTTGACTTTGGATGGGCTGTTGTAATATTTGGGGAAAAAAAGAACTATTATCTGTATCTGCCCTTTGTGGTGAGACTTACACCTGGGGGCTTCATGTTTCTGTGCCTTAAACAGCAGATTATTGCCTGCTGGGACTCTCTCATTCTGGGCTCCTTCCTCTCCACAAAAATCTCAGGGCTTTTTGGTTTTTTGTAGTTGTTGTTGCAGGAAAGAGATTTCTCTGATGTCAAAGTTTCATTAATGCAATAATTTATCACATTTAAGTTTCCAGCATCTGGTGCTGAAAACAGACTATTTGTCACCATTTTTAGAATGATCTAGAACTGCCATTTTTACAAGTGTTTTGCTGCAGCAGATGATACACTTTAATAAGGACTTTACTTTTGGATAGGTTATAATTCCGGCTGTTAAAAGTTATTGTGTAAAGATTATGCTACAGGAGAATAGTGCACACAGTTACCAATTTTGGTAGCCAGATAAAACATAACCTTCTGTCACCTTTTGTGGTTTTCTTTTTTATAAATGACTGGAAAAATAATTTAAAAAGCATGATTCTTCATTTCTAATAAATGGAAATGCTTCTGTTCACATAAACTACTGCACTTTTTTGTAACAGAAGTGATTTGACTTCTTATTTATGATCATGAGAGGTTTAATGTAAACAAGTAATTAAATCATTTGTTCTGGCAGTTTCCATCATTACACCATGCACAGAAGGAAGAAAAAAAAAAAAAGAGGCAAAAAAAAATTCCAGAGAAACTTGCAAGGAATATTCCAACAGATTCATAAATGCCAGGATACATATAAATATTGTACTAAAACTTTCTTGTTTGTTCCTTTGATCATGCTTACAATAAATTGTCAATCCTATTTTGTTTTGAGGGTAAGGGTGTTTAGACTTTTTTTTATAACTGTCCTCTAGAACTGTGCAATGAAACTCAATACCTTTTCTTATTTCCCTAGATACTCTAATCCCTCCCTGCTTTACCAGTATCTTTGAGCTGTTCTTCCCTTTGTATCCACAGCAACATGAATCCCTGCTGGAATTATTTGCTTCTAAAATGCAGGTGCACTTGTTTAATGTTGCATTCGTTCAGGCTGTTGGAGGCTTCTTTACCAAAGGGGAACCTCTGCTTTTACCCCACTTGTATTAGGCATTTAGGTATGTAGGAAGCATATAAGACATTCACTTTCCAAACATGCACCACCTGTTTCTCACAGGCTTTGTTGTTTTTCAGTTAAGAGCTTTTAGGCAGCAGTAGGGAATCAAAAGGCATAATAATTAACCCATCCTTTTCTTAGCTTAGAAATAATAATGCTACATAGAGGAAAAGGGGAGATGATACAGAGTGTGGTCATGTGCATAACAGTTATCAGGTCAAAATACCCAGACATGTTGTCTCCCTGTGATGTTGTGTGCCAGTGCCTGATGGTGACTGTGGCTGAGCAGCAATACTTTGCCTGTGATTTCCAGGCTTGTATTTAAGTGGCTGTTTATATATATTTAACATCCTAAGTTTAGGCATACCAGCTACAGTTCTGAAATTAAGCTTTTGTAATACATGACACTAAGGGGGGTTTACTTTATTTAAAGATTTTGACAATTTTCACAAATTCCAGCCTGTACCTCAACATTTAACAAATGTTGATTCTTAGCTGAAGAAGAATTTTACCTCCTTCTTTGAAAATGTGGCTGTTATTTGCATGACCTTGTGCCTGGAGCTCTGTGGCTCCTCAGACCCAGGAGGGCAGTGTGCCCGTGTGCTAAGCACAGGGCAGTGCCAGGTACCAGCCTCAGGGTCTCTCCAGTTCTGTCTCCAACACCAGCGTGCTTTTTTGATAGCTTTAATCCAGTTTTCTTTGTACCTTGGTTTTTCTCAGTGTAAAATGGGAATCAAAGATATTACTTGCTTCATCTCAGCATTCTAAGGAGATGCTAATCACATTTTGATGCCTACAAGATTAATGAATGGGAAACATGAATTAATGTTTGGGGCATATGGGAGTGCCAAGGGAGCGCTGAGGTAGAAGTAAATCATTAGTTAGTTAGTAATTCGTACTGAGTGAAAGGTCTGAATGGAAGCCTCACACTCAATAGGGAAGAACTGAACAAATACCATATGACTGTGGAAATACTGGATGAAAGTGTATGGACTAAACAGAGGTAGAGCATCTGCAGAAGAAAATAATATGTGAGCAGGTCAGTAAAGTGCATCATAGTGCAAGCATGCACAAAAAGCACATTAATGTTGCCTAAAACTTTCATTCTGCAATTTCTCTGGTGCTTGCTTGCAGTGCTTTCATCCTAAATGTTGTTAATGTAATTTAGACTTAGTATTATTGTAGCACCTGGATTTGGAGACCAATAGGCAAGAAGCCATGCAGCATGTGCAGAGATGATTTCAGCTCTAAGCTGAGAAGAAAATTCATTGTGATGAGTGCAGGCAGGATAGGACAATGTCTAGGATGTCAATGTATTGTAGTAGTTTTCTTCATAATTACATGTAAACTAAATGCCAAGGAGTCATACTATCTAGGTGTGTAAAGTTAGTGTAATTGTTCACTTTTCACCCCACTAGGAGTGCTCCATGAATGCAGATGGCATGGCAAATTCATCTTAACATTATTGGGATAGCTCTAATCTACATGAAGACCACTTTGTATCACTCAGCCAGCATGTGGCCATAAATAAAGAGCAAAAGCTATTTACACCCACCTCTGCAGAGTGACCTTAATTTAAATGAGAATCAGGCCCATAATCTGTATAAATATATGCCCTCTGTTACATTAAGGTTATTTATTACAGTGCACTCAGCCTGAGTATGCATGGAGATTTACTATAGATAATCCATAATCCAGAATTAAACTATTAATATGCATTTTGAGAGGGGCAGCCATAACCTTGAAATTCCTTGGTTTAAGTATGACCTTTAACTTTGTTTGAATATATTTTTTAAATGTATGAATAACAAATTAACATTGGTTGATAAAAAACATTCTGATTCCTTTGTACCATTTGCATCAATCCATACTTAACTTGTAGAAAGCCTTGAAGATTAGAAGGCTTAATCACTCATAGTATTTATTTGTTTTTAAATGTCAGATCACATTTAGTTCAATGTACTGTCAGTCTTGTTCCCTCCTCCCCCCCCCCCCCCCA